>CM035110.1:82312160-82912160 GCA_020205505.1 Panax japonicus | reverse complement strand
CAAAAGTGACTGACTAAAGCGGTAACAAAAGTTTGAGGTGCAAATTGTAACAGTTTAAAAATTTTTGTAACAGTTTAAAAATTTATTTTAAAATTTGTTTTAATATTTATTTTAACTTATTTTTTAAAAATTTATTAAAAACAGTTTAAATTTTGTTTTAAAATTTATTTGTAACAGTTTTATTTGTTTAAAAATTTATTTTAACAAATTTTTTTAAAATCAGAATTTTATTTTGTTTTAAAAAAAATTATAAAATTTTAAACTGTTTTTAACACAAAAAATTTAAAACTGTTATAATTTTTTTTAAAAACAAAATAAAAATTTTTAACAACTTTTTTTTTGTTATAAATTTTTTTTAAAAACAAAATAAAAATTTTAAACTGTTTTTTACAAAAAAAAATTTAAAATGTTATAAAAAAATTTTTAATGCTTAATTGTTTTTAACAAATTAAGTTTTTAACGCTGAACAGTTAACTGTTTTTAACAAATTTTTAACTATTTTTTTAAAAATTTTAAAATGTTTTTTTAAAAATTTTTTTTAAAACAAAATAAAATTTTTTAACTGTTTTTAACAAAAAAAAATTTAAACTGTTTTTAACAAAAAAAAAATTAAACTGTTATAAATTTATTTTTAAACTGTTATAAATTTTTTTTTAAAACAAAATAAAATTTTTTAACTGTTTTTAACAACTTTTTTTTTAAACTGTTATAATTTTTTTTAAAACAAAATAAAATTTTAAAACTGTTTTTAACAATTTTTTAAAACAAAATAAAAAAGTTTTTTAAAATAATTTGTTTAAACAGAATTTTTTTAAAAATATATAACAGTTTTTAACAATTTTTTTTAAAACAGTTTAAACAGAATAAAAAAATTTGTTAAAAACAGTTTAAAAATTTTCTTTTGTTTTAAAAAAAAATTATAACAGTTTAAAAAAAAATTGTCAAAAAAATTTATTTTGTTTTCAAAAAAAAATTATAACAGTTTTAAAAAAAATGTTAAAAACAGTTTAAAAATTTTTTGTTAAAAAAAGTTTAAAATTTTATATATTTTTTTAAAAAACAAAATAAAATTCTGATTTTAAAAAAATTTGTTAAAATTAATTTTTAAACAAATAAAATTGTTACAAATAAATTTTAAAACAAAATTTTAAACCGTTTTTAATAAATTTTAAAAAATAAGTTAAAATAAATATTAAAACAAATTTTAAAATAAATTTTTAAACTGTTACAAAAAATTTTAAACTGTTACAATTTACACCCCAAACTTTTGTTATCGCCTTAGCCGATCACTTTTGACCGGTTATGTGAAGAAAGTGTGTGTTTTGTTACATATAATGAAGTTTAGGGTGTACTTAGACACCTTTTTAAGTTTGGGGTGCAAACGTAAATAGAAAATAAAGTTTGGGATGCAAATTGTCTTTTAGTCTTAAATTTATACAGATTTTAGACTCAATATTATTTTTATATTTGGTTTTAGTAATAAGAAAATAAGAAGTTTGTATTATGAGGAATATTTTATTTATTTAAAGACTAAATGAGAGCATTTTTTTAACTTAAAACAGTGGAATTGTGGACTAATTTAGGAAATAGAAAATAAATGAAAATTTATTTCTCCCCCTTTCATCATATTATGTCCATTAAATTGTCAAATAGACTTTCTAAATGTGTAATATTAATATTCTTGTATAAAATTATTAAATTGTATTTATAATTTTATGTATAAATTTTTATTGTTTTAAATTGTATTTATTTATAGTTTTATATTGTATTTCTATGGTATTAGTTATTTTAAAAAAAATAAGTCAATTCGTATATTTATACGGCCAACTAGTATAAAATAGTAAAGAACCGATCGGATTCGTGGATGGATCGGATATTTCGACCAATTTTGATTAAAATCTAAAATTGGGGACTATATTGTATGTAATTAGATACTGTAAGCTCAAATTTTTTATAGGGCGAATTATGAATATAGTGGTACCTGATATTGTAAGTTATTTTTAACCCATTAATGAATTATATTTAATTCTGATATTCAGTGTTGTTATTGATTAAACTTAACGACCGAAAAAGTCATTAAGCTCTGATTAAAATATGATCAGATCATATGTATGCACGTCAATAGATACGTTATCTCATGTATTCAAATTTTAAGAATTTTTGACACTTGTTTGAAAGTTCAATAATTTTTATATCAAAAAATAATATAATTTTTATGTTTCTTTGATAATTTGAAAGAAAAAAAAACTCAATGATTTTTTCAGTCATTGACTATTGATATGATAATGAAGTTTTAAATATATAAATTCATAAAATATTGAAATCCAAGCAAGGATATATCGGGAACATTAGAGCAAATTCGCATAAAAGATGAATAATACTATGTGCTCAAACAGACAAAAAATTATGCACAAATAGTAAGATCTATGTATCAATGAAAATATATAAAATATTTAACCGCGGGTTCCACTTCATATTTTTTCTCTTTTTTATACTGTTTGTGTACAACTTTTTGTGTATAATTTGTGTCAAGTATTATTCTAAAAAGAACATTTACGACCCAAGCTCAAGTAGGTTGGTTAATTTGGATCTGATTATGCTGGAATTAGCAGTAATAAGTTCATATAACTTTACATTGCATTGGTTATTGAAAAAATTGCATTATCCAAGGCAACAAAAAGTTATAGTAAAACTTATCTATGCAATATTTTCTATAACTAATGCAATAATAAACTATTAAATTTATTGGAGTGAAATTGGTGCCACTTCCCCTAACCGAATCCGGTTAGTTCAGTCAAATATAACGGTGTTGAGTTCATGAGCATTCATGATATTTAAACGTAACCAAACTTAGGGCAGCTAACAAATCAAACATGTAACCAAAAGAAGTTTGGCTTCAAAGCCCACAAACAAATATGGCTGAAAATGAACTTGTGTGGTTTGAAACTCGGTTTGGGATTAGTTTGAAAAATTCGAGCAAGACTTGAATTCGATACTTAAATGAGTCGAAATCGAATCCATTTTGATACTCGAATAATTATATGAGCCGTTTACTGTTTGCTCATTTAAAGTTTCAAATTTTTTCTTACATCACTGATACATACTCGATACAAGTTGGTTGATCTTTACTCGTATATACAGTACTATCGAGTATACTCAATTTATTTAATATATATTATTTAACAATTAAATTCTTCACATACTTTTAAAATTAAAAGTAATTATTAATTTTTTCAAGAGTGATTATATCACCTCAACAATTTTTCGAATTCGAATACAATAAAGTGACTCGACTCCCATTCAAGCTATTTATGTTTTGGTTTTTTAAGTCAAACTTCAAACTGACATGTCACCACCAGTCCCTATTCTTCCTGTGTTTTACAAAATGTCTATATATATATATATATATATATATATGTACTTGTTCAAAACTCGTCTAATTAATTAAAAGAAAACTAAACTAGATCACATCCCTACCCTCTGTGTCGCCATGCATGCCATTAATGGTGTATGCTCTAATTTCCCTCATCTCTAAAGGTAGTGATGTTTGATGTTTTTTAACTGCTCCGATCCAACATATATAAAAGATATGTTTTATTCTGTCTCGGTAAAAGAAATGCGCATAACAATAAAAAGTCATACGTGATTATATATGCAGTAACTAAGCACAAATTAAGTAAGGATGTTAGTAATATATAGTCTCATTTTTAGATCTTTCTGTTTTTTATATAAAAAATTAAGCTAACATGAGCTAATTGTAGATTATTTTTTATATTAAGAGTAATATAAATATTCAATATGATTAATTAGAAACTGCTAATTAACATTTAGAATTAATTAAGCTAGGTAGTGTATCTAAAGAAATATATGGAATTAATTAGTAAGATAGACTTATATGGTCAAGTCAACTAGTTTGAATGTCCCTGGTCTTAGATTCCAATGCCAATATTTGAGCAAAGTGGCCTACGCCGGATCCTAATTATTTAAAATTGAAAGGGCGTTGGGGCATGCATCCCACCAATTCATGTTTAAATGGTTATATTTATGGTTGCTTCACCACTAGCTAGACTGGTACATTAATTTTCTGCTTGGTTAATTCTTGAGTTTGTTTTTTGTCATGAACATGTAAATTTTAGTTGTTATAAAATTCATTCGCTTGTAAAATGAAAATAACAAAAAAACAGAAAAAGAAAAAGGAATCATAATTAATTAAGGTATCAAGCACAACCGTAAATGTGTCTATTTCACCGTCACCCGGTCAGATTATAAATTTTTCTTGTGTAACTCTATATATAATTGACGTATTACGTACTGTAGCAAATTTTGCATGTTTGATGTATTTATTAATTTTATCTTACGCACTCTACAATATTGATCTAAAACATCAATTATTTATATAGCAACTAAAAATCCATGACTACTATAACACGAGCTCAAATTCATGAGACCCAAAGTATTAGACAAATTCAAGACTATCCCATCGTATTGGTTGCTGGTCGAAATCTCTAGAAGTATGAGTCAATCTTAAGAGTAATCTATATTTGATTCTTCAAAAATCACTATGAATATGCTGGTGAGCTACATCGATCAGGAAATAAATGGATAATCCAAATAAAAGAAGAATGTTTTGGTTGAAAGCTAACAAAGAATTCATACATCAAAAGGGAATGGAGAGTGGAACTAAAGGACGGATGATTTGGTACAAAGGGATCAAGTAGTAGTTAGAAATACTAATGTTGTTATCTTGCATGTTCAATCTTCTCATTGTCCATACCTAAAAATCTAACTTAATTAATTCACCTTATAATTCCACAAAGACTTCGTCAAAACTAATATATAAATATTAAATATCACCTTAAACACATTTCTTATGTTAAATCGTAAAATTTTAAGGACTTCACCTCCGAATAAAATCCAAGAAAACTACTTATATATATTAGGTTAATAATTACAGGGTTTTAATTATCTTTTCCTATATATCATGAACTAGATTGAACATTTTGTAACTTTAAAAGTCAAGGAAAAACCAGACTTTAGGCACACACAATATGTAGAATGAGTACTACCAAAAATTTAATGCATGTAGAAATTCTTATTGTACCCTCTATATATATATATATATATATATATATATATATATATATATATATATATATAAGCCACCGTTTGGTATCGTTGAAATTATATTAAGTAATTAAGATCATGCATGAATCAGACTATTTACGGATGTTATGGTTTAGATATATTTAATTATTAGATAGTATTCTTTATAAATTATAAAATCCATTAAATGGCTGCACAATCTACAGAAAGCTGCACCAAGCTTAATTGAACGTACCATTTTACCTTAAGTTATAAGTTTATAGAAATAAGCTGCATCATTAACCCGCGTTAGATATGGTTTAAATTAAAGGTGCTACATTATTTTTGGCTAATGAGAGCAAGCAGTATCTTCCATGTGTCACTGCTACCACTTTCAATAAGAACAAGGATCCTTACATATACATCAATAATTGTGACTAATTAAACCTACTCCTATAAAATTATTCTGGCCTGCAAGAGAGAGATATATTAATTAGAGCGACATAATTGATGTTTGAGATGACAGCATGAGACCTAATCTTGACATCCATTTTGCAGTCTAGGTCAATTATATAATAAGCTGCAAGGATCAATACATTTCATATAATTTCAATAAACTTAGTCAAATAATTTGTTCTTTTACAATCCAATAGAGTAGAGCCACAAACCAATCTATTTAAGCAATTTGCATTAATTTTTGAAAAAAATGAAAAACAAAACATGATTAAAAATTTCCACAACTCGTGCATATGCGTGCTACCCTATCCTAATCCGCGTATTAAAAATTAAGCATGTTCATGAGGGCTAAATTCCAAAGATTAAAACAAATTAATCCGTGTCTGTCACATATAACGCTGTGAAGTAGCTTCCAAGAGAAGGTAAAAAAGGCTAATTTTATCACTGTTTGATGTTACAATTAAGACATACATATTGGGAGACAGCAAAATCATTATATATACGGTATGATTAATACATATACACGAGCAGAGTAAACTTGTTGTTTAAGTTTATTGGCAGTAAGATTATGTTGGTTGGGATATACATACAAATTGATCGATTTTGATGCATCTGAGATCATAGCTTAGTTCATCATAATCACAATCGTCGTTTCCCTACGTTTTTCTCACCTAAGCCGACACATAATTACAATGATTTCGAGCAAATTAATTAAACTAATCATACGTGACAAATCTTGCTACTATGATATTGACATTGATTGTGGTGATGACTCGAGAGCTATGGAGCATATTATATTAGCTAGCCCTGAGCTGAACAAGCACTTCTAGGTTTTGTAAGGACAAAAGTAAGCTACAAAATTGAAATTTTAAATATTTTCTTGCTTCCGTTTTCCTTGTTGGAAGTTTCCTATATTTCCCTGTATAGTGATAAAAAGCATAAATTAGGCAAAAATTCTGAATATTTCTCATGATTAATTCATGTATTTGCAACTATTATGAGCTATGACTTGCTTCTGATCCTAGCTAGGTCAATATATAAGATATTAAACACTTTATATCTATATTACAAGATTTATCATAATTGATGGTTTTTTTTTTCTATTCTGGCTAAATGGAATTCAATAGAAAACAACTAATTGCAGATTAAATTATGGGTCTACGTACCTTTGACTTAGTTCTCTTTCCTAACGTGATCAAAAAGAGTGAAATAATTAATGTAATAACGAAGGATGTTATCACCTTTAATCGTATTATTTTAACCTAGGCATAGAATTAAGTCACAACGTTACAAAGCGTGATTGGTGGTGATCAACTAAATTCTTTTACTAAACAATTTAATTTAACTTAGTAAAAGTTAAACCGGTAGAAAATTGACACAATATATAATACATAAATAAACACACTCATGTTGGCTTAGAGACTTGAAGCAGAGGGAGAGAGGAACAAACCAATAGACGCGTTGAGAATTCAAGTATGAAAGCTACAACACGTCTGTTTGGGAGACAAATCAAAGTAAAGAAAATTAAAGTAATAATTAATTAATATATCAAATTAAGTATGAAAAATTAGAATAATAATTTCGTGTATGCTAAATAGGGATCCTTATATTACTGCCGGCTAAGGAATTTAATCTATTAGCAAAACATCTCAAGAAAATAGCTCACATATTAGACCTTGTCTCAATATTCTCTCTCTTCTACACCTTGATTTATGAGCTCACATTTGCATTGTCTATGCCCTAGCCTATCTTTGGCATCTACCTTATTCCCCTCTTCCTCTTTATAACTCCAATACCCTTAATGTTTTTATAAATACACAACAATTATTAGTCTTTTCTAATTCTTCATTTGGAGAATTACATACATAGGAAGTTTCATTTTAGATTCCCCTCAAAAAAAATATTGGAATGGAAGCGAATCAGTCGATAAATTCAATCGATGAAGTTGATCAACCGGAGATAGACAACATCGATTTGGGCATGGGGAGATCCTATCAGTGTGTGTTTTGTAGGAGAGGCTTCGCTACGGCGCAGGCCTTAGGTGGACACATGAATATCCACAGGAAAGATAGAGCCAAGACTAGTACTAAGTCTAATTCTTCAAGTAATTTGAAGAACAAGCAAGAAGAGAATGTTAATTACACAGGTCCTCGATTCTACCAGCCGATTTCAGGCTACACGCCGCGTTACGCTGCAGCTCAAGGGGCTCAAATTCACTACCGAACATTTTTTCCAGCCTCCACAAGTTCAACTCATGATCATCAAAACTCTATACGCTCAATTCCATTTGGAGAGGATTGTCACATGAACTTGAGCTTGCACTTTGGGACAACGAAATTCGTGGAAGATATGGAGAAGAGGAGATTTGGTGGAAGTGAAGATGATGGATTAGATTTGGAGCTAAGGCTTGGCCATGATCCCTAGCTATATATATATATATAGCTAAATCATATTTCTATGTTGTACAGAAGTGTGTTATTATTTATATATGCTAATGCAAAAACACCATTTTACAAACTACTTATAAAATGGTACTTTTTGCATATATGCATCTTTCTATTTGGAAGGGTTTATTGGAGGGATGAATTTAACAAGTACTTCCTTCTATGGTTGTGGAAATTTCAGCTATTATGGAGATGGTGACAAAATGATTAATCGCGTTGGTGGTATCCTCGGACCGGTCACAAGATTTTTAGGTAGCTATACTGTTTCCTTAGTTATATATATATATATATATATATATATATATATATATATATATATATATATATATATTATATATATATATATATATAATATTTATAACCCTAATTTTAATTAGGGTTGTAACTTGTAGTATCAGATTTAAGTTCTCCTTCCATCTGTTTGGCTACAATCTAGTTGTCTTTTTATTAAAAGCTAGGTCCACTTTCTTTTGATCTATAAAGTGTACCGTATTTCTATTCCCTTTTTCTGAAAATTTATTCTTTCTTGATGTGTGTCAAATTACTTCAATAAGGAGCTATATTTCCTGGCCATATCTAACTAATCAGTATATATTAAACTGTCAAGATCCTAAGACTATTACGTACCAAATGAATTGGGCAAATTAAAAGCAGCAACTACAAGCAAACCCTCAAAAGGTGTTATGTCCTGTTTATCTATATTTGTCTAATATATATGGAACCATATGACCTAAAGCTAATTATATTTGTTGCTACTTTACTTCTCTCTCTCTCTCTCTCTCTATATATATATATATATATACAAAACCCTAATTTGATTAAGGATATAGGAATTTACATATATTTCACGAACGTTTCTCCTCATGATCTCTTAGTCTTTTTAGGTGCAAATTCCTCATAAATTTCATCCATAAAGTGTACAAATATCTCATCTCTTTTGAATTGTTTCTCTAATTATTAAGTTAGTTCTTTAACTATGTTTGACAATTGCAAGCTAGGGGCTTCCCTGAACTAAAAGTCAGCTCTACTAAAATTTTGTTCCATTTCTAAACAATCAAAACCGTAACTTTATATTAGTAAAAAAGAATGGAGGTAGAACGAAGATCGATGACAAGAAATCCACAAAAGGGTTCTTAATTCTATGTAATGGAAATCACTATATATTTAATTAGTTGATTACTTTTATAGGCAGCTTACTTGTTTGTGTATATATGTATATATTATTCTAGGGTTTGAGTAGTCCGGCTAGGAAATTCATCTTTCAATTCCCTATAATAAAGGTTTAGTAACTACTTTTTAGTATAATTGTGTCGCACCATATCTTCAAAATTTAACCTCTCACGTTGTGACTCTTTATTTCCTATCCAAATAGTATTTCTCTATTTATGCTCAACTTCTTTTCTTAACCCTCTAATTAAAAAATCCCAAGTAACATGGGTAATGATTTCTTTATCCACTATTCCCTTACTCTCTCGCTACTCTAAAATTTCAAACTATGAAAATTCCTTTTCTCTATTCACTACTCTTACTTCGAATTCATATGCGTCTTTAAGATCTCACGCTTCTATTTCCATATCAAACTCATGTCTTCTACTCCTATTTTAGTTTTCAAATATTCATATTACTTTTTATTTCAATTCTTAAAATATCTCGAGTATGTGCAGTTGCATCAGACATGTTTAACTTTGGAAACACATATTAGAAGTTGATTAATATGGATATTTCTACCTATTTTAATTTTACTTGGTTTATGGTGAGTGTTGATACTTGATGATACACCTATAGGGAGCAACATTTCATATATACTTTCTCCATTCCAAATTATATATAAGATCATTGTTGACTTTTGAAAATCAATTTATGATCTATTTTTAAACTCAAAATTGAGATAATTCATTAAGAATTATGAAATAAATTTTTTTACAATTAGTACTTTTCAGATATTTATTGTGTAAAATGAAAATAAAGCATGCGAATTTTAAATTTAAAATTATTTTAATAATAATTCACTGAAGGAGTATTAATCATGCATGCATGCATCATAATTGCAGTAACTAACTTTCTGCATACATCTAGTTGTGCATCTCCATGTGCTTCATCTCCACATCTTTTCTCAATTTCCATCAGTAGGATATATATCAAATGCGATTTTTAAAAAATATATATATATTCTTATCGAGTTATTTTGTTTCTTCAAATACAAAATATATGAAATCGAGATATATATCATGTTGATATATTCAACTCAAAACTAATTAATTAATGAATATATGATTCATCTGAAAAGTGAAGTGGCTGCATGCCCTCAGCTTTGTTATGAATAGAATAGTTTCACATATAAAGGTTATTTTTTTAATATGTTAACTATTGAGTAAAGATCCTTATTAACAACTTCATTGATTTGTGGCTTCATGTACTGATGCAAGCTTTTTATTTATAAATTGTAAAACTGCTTCTGATTTAATTCGTTTGTTTGGTTTCGGAGTTGGCAAATTAATGAATGCGACACTAGTACAGTTTCCAGGTGGAAGGAATGTGTATGGAATATTTAGGATCGAGGATATGGACATTTTTGTGTAATCATCATTCCAATCATTCTACCTACTCTCTAAAGTAATACTATGATATATATACTTAAATAATATTATAATAAAGGTGGTATGTATTAGAAATTACATCCTATTATATATTTTGGAGGATTAATTATTGTCAAGTTTGAATTTGAATAAAAATTTAAGTAAATATAAAGGTGTAATTCGTTTTCCTAATTATGGAGAATAAGAAAAAACTTCATTTGATTTGTGTCTATAGTAAGACATTTAATAAGGTGCAAAGTTGTTTGATAAAAACTAATTTTTCTTGTCTCATTTAATAGAAAAGACTACTAATTACTTTATAAGTACATATGGTGTAATTTTATTTTATTTTGGAACAAAAGAAAAATAGTAAGAACTATTCTATTTAACTATTAATTAGTACTAACATGTAACTTATAATATATATATATATATATATATATATATATATATATATATATATAATAAATGCATATGTGATATGTAAGGACACATGAAATACTAAGCATTTGGATAATACTCTTAATTTTCCACATTTTTAATCTTCTATAAACATATATAAAACTATCCTAAAAGAAGTGTTTGTCTGTAACAAATATGAATTGCTATCACAAATTTGTTCAATTTTGAGGCTTGACATATATTATGAAAGTATATCATCAGCAACTCTTAGCAAACCAATCGTGGTGTGGGCGATAAAGACCTTAAGGACAAGGATCACCCGTGTTATGTCTTCTACTAAGATTTTGATTCTATGAAGCTACGGTTCTAACAGTATGTATATATGTTTAATTACGTACAGAAGCCACTGCCATGGATAATATATGAGTTAGGATTACTGTAAATTGTTGGATGTAATACAAATTGTTAACGCTAAAATTTATCCACGCGCCTAATCACCAATAGCGCATCAAATTTTGCACAGAAACGAAGTCACACGCGAAGCTTGACGACTTGGGCCGCTAACTCCAGTGTGAAAATAAGTACAGGTTGAATAAGATTAACAATGAAGGTATTAAGTTCTAGTGCTGGAATATAATATTGTGTGTACTTGATAATCAATGTATAGTATTGTATTTTTAGTGATCAAACCTCCTTCCCCGTATAAAAATAGAATTCTTCATTAAGTATGATTGTTTAATGGGTTTGAATTGAATCTCCTTAAACAAAGGAAACCGGAACATATCTTGACACTTTCCTTAAAAGTTGAAAATTAAATGTAATTAGGAATATTTGATTCCTTAAAATACTCAACTGCTAAAATAAAGGGTCCTTAACACTAATATACAACAATTAGAAAGTAATTACAAAAATAAAACACACACAACATAATTACAAAAATAACGCAATTCATATTAATAAGGAAACCTAAAATTAAGGAGAAATATCTTCCATAACTAATCATTCAAATTCAAATATCTGGGATCTAACCACAAAAATAAATTCAAATTCAAATATTCAAATTCAAATTTCATAGGAAAGACTGCACAAATTTTGTACTTTGCAGGAGGTGGCGGAGGCAATTTTCAGAGAAGGTAGAAGCTTTGGAGGAGGTGACAGCTTCGGAGAAGGTGGTAATGGTGTCTTCAGAGGCGGCGGTGATGGCTATGGAGGAGGTAACTATGGCGGCGGTGGCGGTGGCGGTGGCGGCGGTGGCGGTGGCGGTGGCGGTGGCGGAGATGGCGGTGATGACTCAAGTGGTGGTTACAGAGACAGTGGAGGTGGAGGCTGGGGCGGTAGTAGCGGGAACAACCATTTTCTGGTAGTAAAAGGAAATTCTCAAGATACTGCAGAGGAGAAGACCATTAGTAATGTCATGGTAACCAAATTTTTATAACAAGTTAATCAAACTTTTATACTAAGGTATCCAAACTTTTATATCAAGGTAACCAAACTTTTATATTAAGTTAACCAAACTTTTATACCAAGGTAACCAAACTTTTATATTAAGGTAAACAAACTTTTATACTAAGGTAACTAAACATTTATACCAAGGTTACCTTGGTATGAAGGTTTGGTTACCTTGATGTGAAGGTTTGGTTATCAACTGCACTATGAAAAAACTGATGGTGTAGAGGTGGATTGGTTACCTTGGTATAAAAGTTTGGTTACCTTAGTATAAAAGTTTGGTTACCTTAGTATAAAAGTTTGGTTACTAAACTTTTATACTGAGGTAACCAAACTTTTATACTAAGGTAAACACCAATCAACACAAATCAACAAAAAAAGTGATCATAAATTCATAATCAAACGCATATTTTGCATAAAATTAAGATCATAAACCCCAAATGAATGAAATTAAAGAGAAAACCTTAAAAATTAGTGCTCGAGAGAGAGAGAGAGGTAAAATAGAAGTACTTACAAAAATAGAGTACAAAGAAATATGAAGAACAATTGGAAGAATGAAAGAAATAGAAAAAATGGCAGAATAGAAGAAAATGATAGAAATGGCGTCTTCATCTTTTGAAGAAAAAATGGCAGAATAGAAGAAAATGAGAGAAAAAATGACAAAATGATGTATTCATCTTCTCTCTTCAATGACGTCTTCATCTTCTCTCTTCACTCTTCAGCTTTTATCTTTAAATATGAAAATGGAAGAATAGAAGTGCAGTGGCGTATAAAAAATGAAAGTAGGAGGAGATGAGAGAGAAAATGGCAAAAAAGAATAAATGACAGAATAAGAGGAAATGAGAGAAAAAATGGCACCTACCAAAACTAATCCCCTAAAATAAGGAATCCTAATTATACTAATATTGTCATGTCAACCATTACATATTAATTCCTTAATTTAAGGACCTTTAATTATGTTAAGATTGAAAATAAAAACAAAAAAATGTAATACTTTTGTAATTATTTTATAGGTGTATGATTTTTGTAATTATTTTTAAAAATGTACTATTATATGTAATTTACCCTAAAATAAATTCCTACCCAGGGTAAAATAGCTCTATGTGGACTTTGGCTCACCATATGATTTAGGCCTAATAATTACGCCCCAACACAAATTAAGTTTATAGTGCTAATTTTTTACATACTTGGAGAAAATATATGGCAAAACTAATGAATTAGCCATTGTAGTTGGCAAATTTTATTGATTACACCATTGAACTTTAATTTTTTAAATTATCCCACTAAATTAATTATTATTTTGAAATTGGATCATTCTATTATCTTTAGCTCACATCTGTTAAATTTTTTCTAACATGTATCCTACGTGGACTTGAAAAAAATAAAAAAATGACATGGATCTTCCTAGTTTGACTCATGTTATAACTTTTAATAGTCAATTCTTTTGATTTTTTAGAGAGAGAAAGAAAAAGATGAGTTCTGAAAGGAAGAACGACGACATTAACTTCCAGCCATCGGAGCCGGTCCTGTGCGCCAACGGTTGCGGTTTCTTCGGCACCGTGGCAACGAATAACCTATGCTTCAAGTGATTCAGAGATTTGCGTATCGAGAAAAAGAGCAAGCAGCTTCGGCTAAAGCCGTTATGGAGAAATTCGTTGATGAGTTTTCATCACAGGCTCGTGCGATTCAGTTAGTGGCGCCCGCGGTGGTGAAATCTGTTCTGGCAGTGTCTGGTTCGAGTGGATTAGACGGTTGCGGCCGAATACGCCGCCTCTGACCGCCAATGTAACCGATCATAAGCGAAATGATGATGACGATGATGACAACGATGACGACGGTGGAACTGAAACCAATCATACTCACACACAATCTATGCCGTTAACAAATCATTCTTACCAAGATTCTCTAAACGACAATCAACTCAGACAGGTCCCCCTCTCTCTCTCTCTCTCTCCACTATCTATCAAATTTTAAGACTCAAGAGACTGTATGATTTGAAACTCTGCCTCTATTTTCAAGTGACAGAATTGAACTTGATTACTGCGAGATTACCTCTGACCAAATATAATTAATTTTTTTGTATCTGTAAACCGCTTTGATGGCAATTTGATTATGCCTAAATTTGGATCAATTTTAAGTAAATGGTATATCTAAATTTTGATTAGTTTTAAATTTTGATGATTGTGAGAAATACCCACATTGGAGAAAAGATTAACTGGGAAAATTAAAAATTTCTCCAATGATATATAGATGTAAAATTTATGCTTGTGGTTGAATTTGTTTCAGTAGTGGCTGGTTCGAGTGGATCAGGCGGAGGCAAAAGTGTCGAACCGGTGCTTGATCTACCGGAAGAAGGTGTTGAACCGGTGACTTTAATACTGTCACTGAGGACTGAAAACCTGAAATCTTAAATAAAAGACACTTGTTTTCTATAACTCCAAGCTCCCACTTTGTATTCTGTTTTTAGAGAGAGAAAAAGGAGATTATACTCTGTTTATAATTCATTAGTTTTGCCGAAAATATCTATATATATATATATATATATAATACTCCATCCATCACAAATAATATATAAGAGTTTTGTTTTATGTTAAGTCTTTTTATAAGTTGCTAAAATAAAAAATTGAACTCTTCAGAATAAGTACATATTTTATCACGTATACGTTTGAAAAGTCAAAAGTTAAATAAAAATGTGACATTGAGAGACGAATGGAGTATTTGATACGGATCCAAATTTTATGAAATTGTCATATCTGTTGAATAACATGAAGTTTATAGCTTTTTTATTGTATTAGTTATAACAAACGTTACACTTTTACTGTTTTACAAAGAGAACATTAAAGTTTAAATATGGAGTAATATTTATTATAACAAATACAATAAAAAAAATTATATAAACTTTATAATGGTGAAGGGTGTGGCAACTTTCATGGAATCCAAATCCATTTAATACGTAACTTTGGCATGGTCAGGTCAGGTCAGGTCAGGCGGAGGCTGAGGAATGTTACTTCGGCCTGCACAGCACTCCACTCTACTCTACTCTACTCTACTCTTTACTCCATTAAATCCCAAGTTAATTATATCCAAAATTATTTATTGATCATCAACATTCTTTAATTCTTCCCTGGATTAATAATAATTCTTAGCGGGGCCAGTCAATTTTCCAGTTTTCTACATGGAATAATTTATCAAGTTCAAAGAGAATTAAGGGGACTGTTTAATTAATTTAGCATCAAAACATTTGGATTAATATCAATGCCACATTTTCTTTACATAATTATGTATTAAAAATTATATGAATTATTGCAGAGAAGATTTGGGTACCAAAGCACCACTAATTTAGTGCAAGAATAGTACCCTGGCGCGGTACAGATCCGGGTTCTATTAGTTTTTTCCTTTTTTTTTTGCTCGATGGATTCATGTCATTGTCAAGATAAAACATTCAAGCTCTGCCAATTTAGACTACATCGCTTCCGCAAATTTAGACTAGGTGTTAAAGAAACCTCTCCAGGATCAAAGCAAGTGCAGAAAGAATCAAGAGGCAGATGTGAAACAAATTTCCAAATTGTTTATGGGTGCATAGCAAATGCTATCCATCCCACGCATCCAAATCTCTATTCCAACCATGTAACTCCCTTTTTTTTAACACACTCACATCGCCAACACATCTTATCAGAGCAATGTAACAAACTTTGAAAGAATTCCCAGTTCTAATTAAGAAGCAGTTTGTTACAATCCAACCACCTAATTACCTTGTGAGATAATACACGATTAGGAATATCACCACAAAAGATGCCACAAGTGTAAACATTTTCTGGCTTGATTTGGTCTCAAACACCTGATGAGTTTCGATATCAGTAACAGATCAACATATATAGAAGTGCAAACACAAATAACATTCAGATAAATATGTCCGCGAAAACAGAGAATTACTGCAACAGAATATAAAGTATTGTACAAGGAATACCATTTTGAATTTGTCCATGGTTCCCCAGAGGATACCCCGAGATGAATCCATATCATTCCCCTAAATGAACAAACAACAATCAGTACAACATAAAATTCAGAAAAAAAAGTTAATATTGCCCAACAGTAATAAAAATACTAAGATTGAAAGTAAGATTTGAAAAAAAATCAGAAGAACGATCTTTTTTATCTTACGCTTTATCAAGGTTTAGAAAAAATCCCCTCAATCAAAAAAAACTCCTTTTTGATTGGATGGAAATGAATGAAGAAGAAATACTAAATCGCCACATATCAAATCTGGAACTTTGGTTCTTTCCAGAATTTGTGCTACTTTATAATGTATACAAAAAAAACGTGGATTGTACCAAGCAAATTACTTCTTTTAAATTTGAATAGAAGTGAAAATATTAGTGACAATAAAAACATCAATGGAAACCAAAAGCAGTACAGGATTTGATCTTTATGACTACAGCATTCGTACCATTCTATCCAGCATGCGATTATGACTGTCCACTTCCTCATGGATATCACCTGTCAGCTGTTGATATGATGCACACACATACTTGTGAGAAATTCAAGGTTTAAAAAACTCATAAACTACGGATGCATTTTGCATTGCTAAAATATAGTTTTTTTCCTTTTATATGTAGGAGTTGTCTAATTATTGATATAACCTTGCTAATCTCTATATATATTCATGCAACATACAAGGACGAATTTGGAGAAGTATAATAAATAAGAAATTAAAAAAAAAAAAATATATATATATATATATATATATATATATATATTGTCCATAAATCAGCAAAGCTATTCCGTTAATACCACATACAAAACTTTCCCACCCAAAATTAAGGAGGTGACAGTTGATGGCCAGGGAGACTTTCTTCTGATGAAATGGACATAGGCATTAAAAGTACACAATATACAAGGGATAGGAAAGGGCTAGAAGCAGTGATGTAAATAAGTGCACTTCACACACTAGAGGGGGTTTTGTCAATTACTAGAAAGTAGAAACGGTCAGAGGGACTGCTTTAAATAAATTACATAAAAATGAGAACCCTTTTCTTTCTCTGACTAAGAAACTCAAAGAAGGACAAACCAGCAGATATTGAAATCTTCTACAAATTTAATTTCCTGCCTGAAACAGATTTAAACTTTACGTCGCTGTTCCAACTTCTTACCTTGCGAAGCAATCAACAGAGAGAATAAATGAAGTCAACATGAAATCAAAAAATAAAAAATGTATGGCCCATCAGAATCTGATGGATTCTAGTATGACTTAGGAGAGACGTGCAGAAGAAAAAAAAACTGTTACAACCGAAACAATCCAAACTGTTCCAAGAACACGCACCCTTTTCAGCATAAGTACTCTGTCTTGCAACCCTTCCATTGCTCTATCATTTTCCTGTTCATCGATCTCATGTGAAGAGTAAGAAGAAGAGGCCCTAATGCCACCATCCTCAACATCATCAAAAAGAGCAGCTCTGTTGCCACGATAATCCCTGCATTTGTAGACTGTTACTAGAAGAGCTAGAATGACTACAAAATGTGAAGTACATAGATTTTGTAAATAATTATATGGTCAAACTTCACAGTGCTGAATGCAAACTGTAAAAATTAGAACATTATGAAAGAAGAAAAAGGGAGAGAGTCATGTATAATAAAGAAAAAAAGACCATAAAATAACGATCTGAATCATGTATAACAAAGAAAAAGGACACCATAAAATCAAACCGATTCATGACTACATTCACAAGATTAAACTGCTAATGAAATATATAGCTTTCCCCACATTACAGGAAAGCATATGATAAACTAGTATTATGGACTTACAAGCAAAACCAAATACCAAAAAAATTGTGACAGGACATATATGCATCAGATTGTTAAATTGTCTTAAAAGCACGGAAGCACAATCTGTGCATCATATAGCCAAGATTTCAATGCTGAGTAAAATTTTGAATTATGGAACCGCTAAACTTTCAATGGATGCTTTCTCCATATTTGGAGGCAAATAAGGCATGTGGATTGTAGATAATGGAGGTGATTTTTTAAAGGACCGACAGAAATCCTTAAGGACATAAATCACTTCATGATAAGAAGAGAGAGCAACATGCAAATGCAACAGAAATGGACTCGAAATCATGGTGCATGTGCTGCTCCACAGAGTCTCAATATGAGACGTTAAAAAAAATTAAAAAAAAAACTGTGAGAAGATTTTGGTGAAAGATAAACAACAGAAATTTAAAACTAGATCACTTTTCAAGTATTTTGTTGTAAAACTGAAGTTTCTTCTTCTTTTTAATTAGAAAATTAGAGGTTCCTCGACTCAGTTGGATAGCAATTTTTATTTCTTATTTGTAAGTAAGCATTTAGCATGCAATTTACTGAATGACCATTACAGTATTTTTCAATTCACCATAGTTGTCTCCAAGATATTAGCTTGTCAAGGACAACCCATTAGGTGTGTTGTATCTAATGTGTGGATTACCAACATAACCGCAGCAACAATAGAACAGCACAGGATGTAAAGACATTTGAAAAGTTGAATGGGGTTGGGGCAGGGATATGTACAAGAGACCCTAAAATCATGGTGAGTTGCAGTCCTCCTATGGTGTTGCCATTCGTACATCACCTGTTGGAAATCTCAAAAGAACTCCTAAATCCGTAAATTTCCCAATTGACAATCCTTACGGAAAAGACAAGTCTTTATAAAAGATATGAAGATCCGCTTCTATTTCAAAGCATTGTGATAGTTCCAGGACACTTTCCTCTCTAAATCATGCACATTCAGTACACATTATAGAACTCGAAGGGGAAAAAAACATGAACTTAAGAAGCAAAAAAGAAGCATACAGAAAAATTAGACAAGTTTACACATTATAGGACTTGAGAGTTTTAGTACACATAGATACCTTCTGGAATTCATAGCCAATGACATCACAGTTTGTGCAAATCAGCTTGATTCTGTAGAAAATAAGATGATTCATCGAAAAACTATAATGAGAATTAAAATAAAATAAAAGATATCACGGCTCTAGACGATCTAATTATTGTAATGCAAGAACAATATTTACGGGTTTTATCCTAAGCAATTTCCGGGATACAGAATTGAGAAATCCCGGTGTTTGGGATAAAACAAACGAAAAATCTGATGGGGAAAATAATGGGAATTGAGCAAAATACTGATCTTATGAGTAGCTCATTCATTATAAGGGAATTGGAATTGGAGTGAGAGTTGTTGTAGTGTTGATACCTTTGGAAAGGGAAGATCAGGAGGATTCAGAAATCAGAAGGCAAAAGGAAAGCAAGTCAATTGATATAATAATTAGAGATGCATTTCAATTAAATAATACAACTGTGATCCAAAATTAGAGATATATTTTTATTTTAATAGTATAGAGTGACATGATATTCTTAATTTCTCTTTTTTTTCTACTACTCGTATCATTTTTAATATCACATCATCAGAACTGATTTCGTAACTAATATTAAGATTATATTTGATTTGATAAGATAAAATTATCTTTAAAAGTCGTGTCGTTTTATAAATGCATCTCTAATTTTGAAAGGGAGTAAGTAAAACTCTTCCCAATTGCTTTAAAGTTCAATACAAACACACGGCTTGTAGTAATAATTTGGTTCAAAGACCCTTCCCTCTTTACAATTTTTGGATCCTAAAACTAAAAAAAAATAAAATTGTGACGTACATAGTAATATGATGAGGGCTCCTAAAATATGAAATATATAAAATGATGTTTGTGAAATGTAGAAGAATCTAGCAAGTCTACAAAATGATGTCAAGTCCCACGGATAAGTAGGGATAAATGACGACCGTTTTTTACTCATTTCTATTCATATGTATAGCGCTTGGAATCCATTAGAACTTTAGAAGGGAAAAAGGATAAGAATGATACCAAAGAGTAACACTTTGTTTTTGAGTTTTAAAATAGACAGAAAAAAAAAGAAATAGATAAAAAATTTAAGTTTTCTTTCTAATTCTTATGTTTCTGAGTTTTTTAATAAACGGAAAAGAAAAGAAATGGATAGAAAACTTGTCCACTTTTCCTGCCAAAGTTTTTCGTCCAAAATTGGCATGATTTGGACGGAAAAGAAATTGGAATAAGTAATATTTTTATAATTCCAATATTATCTTCAATTTTTAATATAATAAATTTTAAATTACAACTCATGTCCTCAATTTTAAATTTTCTATTCTTTTCTATTAAAAACTCAGAAACAACACAAAGAAAAACTTCAAGTTTTCTATTCTTTTTTTTTCTGTTCTAATTTAAATTTTTTATTATTTTCTTTTCTGTTCAAAACTCAGAAACAAAGTGTAAAAGAGGGGAGCAAAAGAAAAGAATATGCACACCCACTACGAAGGAGAGTAAAAGATGAAAAAAGAGTTTTGAAGGTGATATGTGTTATTAAGGTATTTTGAAAAAATTAATTATTAAATAATATTTTTTTTTATTCACATACAATTCTATTTAAATATTTAATGCTTTACATTATTTAAATGTCTAAACGATTCAAATCTTAATATTTAGTTTTATCAAACATCCAATACTCCTTCGATTTGAAGAGTGTCTTATTTTTATTTATTTAAACTTTATTTTTATTAATTTAAATAATTAAATTTCTAATGAAACAACTAATTTTTTTTTTCAATATTAACAAAGATTATGCCTAAACTAAGAATCAATACCCTACAAGTGAAAAATACACAATTAGAAACGATGACTACGATATTATAATAATAAAATTTATAAATTTAATTTAAATAAAAATTAATATACTTTCATCTACCATTTTATCATTAATTTGCTAAGTGACAAATCAACATAAACGTAACCTTGTATACTTACATGTTGGGCCATGATATTTTAGATATTGGGCCAAAGGGCTTGGGCCGAGTTACTTAGTTAATCTACTGGGTCATTTCAGTTGGGCCCGATTGGGTCCTCTTTGTTGGGTTGAGTCAGTGGGCTGACTCAGTAGATGTCTAAATATCTTCATCCTTGACCGGTAATGATGAATAAGATAGCCGTTGACCGATATGTCTGCAAGGCATTAATGTGGATGAGATTCAATCGGCTGGCAGTGGCAAACAGTGTAGAAAATGTGGCAGTCTGCCAGTCGGCTGAGATCGCCAGCTGTGGAAGACTGCGTCTGACGATGGTGGGTGACACGGTAAACTGAGCTTGATGGTATATCATAGCAAGGAGGTCATCCAAGTAAAGGTAACTGATAATTTTATCTCTTTCAATACACTAGATATTTTATCCTCCATTGTTAACCCTTGTGATCGCGTGTACTGACTCTCACGACTGAGCTATCCCCCGACAGTCGAAGCCGTTAAGCTTTTGGTGTTGATCGTGTTTACTGTGCAGGATCAAGACGTCTAAGTGATTGGGACGCGACAGAAGATCTCGCCGTTAACATTGACACTAGAAGGAGGGTTGTGTTCTAGTGTCATGTAGTTTTCAATCACAAACTTTCATTTGTTCTACATCGGAAAATATGGTGAGGAATAGAGCAGATACGCCGGAAGGACACCCGAGGGCTGTGAGCTCATCTGTCCAACATATTTCTGTTAAGGATCGTCTGGGTCCTTCAAAGAGTGCTCATGACAGCACGACTTCCAAATTTGATTCAGGGGGTTCTCGTTCGAGAGCCCATGGTGAAGCCCGAAGATGGTTGGTCTTTGCTGTTGACAAGGATCATGATCATGGCCGAAGGCGAGTAGAAGGCACCCCGCCTAAAACTCGACACTGAAGTGGTCAGGACGACAAGGCTGCCAAGCTGGCGAAGATGGCAGACAAAGTGGATAAAGCTGTGGAGGTTCTCTTCTCGTTCGAGAGCCCATGGTGAAGCCCGAAGATGGTTGGTCTTTGCTACTGACAAGGAGCATGATCATGGTCGAAGGCGAGTAGAAGGCACCCCGCCTAGAACTCGGCACCGAAGTGGTCAGGACAACAAGGCTGCCAAGCTGGCGAAGATGGCAGACGAAGCACAAAAAGTTGTGGAGGTTCTCTTGAAGCAGAGCAAGGATATAGCTGAGCAGATGCTTCGGATGGCAGAACTGAAGGACGAGACGTCCAATTATGAGGAGATGCTTCAGATGGCAGAGCTGAAGGACGAGGCGTCAAATTATGTCCAGTCTGAAGGACGTGGTAAGCCTAAAGATGGACAACCATGAGTTGAAAAGCAGTCTATACACTTTGAAAACATGTCTCGATGCACATCAAATAAGACCCAGAAGCTATATTTCTAAGGATCCTGAGAATATGGAGAAAGTATTCAGTCTTAAGTGTTCTCGTAGCAGCGGAAGGGCTCAGCATCGAAGCAGATCAAGAAGCCATACTCTTGAGAGGCCGAGAAAGGCACTCTACCCTATCGGTTCTCGGGATTATGGTCGAAGCAGATGAAGAAGTTGATTCAGAGAGTATGCACCTCAGAATACAAATAAGGCATTCTGCCTTGAGTATTCTCACCACAATAACAGAACGTGTGACACCCCCAAAATAGGTATACATCACCTATTCTGATTCGCCAAATACATGGTACATAATACAAATACAATCTTTAATATACAACAAGAAAGCTGTGAGTTTTAATACAAATATTGTCTTCTAGACAATATCCACTCTTAGAATAAGTTCTCCTTACATTTATTGTCACACTATTTAACAGAATAGTGAGGACTACTAATACTATCATCTGGACCGTCACTCCGTTCCCCGACTAGTTCCTGCTACGTTCTCATTTCCTGAAGAGAACAGTGAAGGAAAGGGTGAGCTCAACTAGCACAGTAAGAAATATTATAACTAAGATAATGCAGAATAAATTATCATTAGTCTTCAACAATGTAAAATTGATAAAATACATTAGACAACAAGCTTAACTGCAGCGGAACAAGCAATCCATTAAAAGAGTGAAGCAGAGAATAAAATCTACTATCTTTTATGATTTAAAAAGGTTTTTCATCACTTTTATCGTTGAGGCTCGGCTTAATAAATAATCCACATCATCCCTGCACTACGGCCAAGGATATTCATTAGTATCACGACTACAAATTATCCATGCACTACGGGCCAATGATATTCGTGTATTCATCAACGTTCCTGATCATGCCATAAAATAATTCATCTTTGCTCCCTTGGCCGAAAAGAATCCATAGCCATAATCATACTAAAAACTGTCCATCAATGCACTACGGGCCAATGAGGACTTTTTCCACATCATTTATAACATTACGGTCATGATTATACCGAATAATCCCTGGTCATAATCATACCAAGTCCATCTATGTACTACAGGCCACAGATGACTTTCAACATAATATAAACATGAGGATGATGACAATGATATAAGAATTCAATAAAACAAGTTCAAGAATTAATTTATCCAGGAACTAATAACGTCCAAATTGTCAACATGATACTTCTTTGTAGAGTAAAATTCAAGAATGCTCAGAAGAATATTTCCACAAAAAGATACTGGATGAAGCGCAAATATCATGGATATTCCACTAATTTCATGGAGTATAGAAATCAAAACTTTAACCAACTGAGTATAATAAAGAATGGAATAACAAAAGAAATCTCCATGCATGCGGTACTTTATATAGACAAGTTATTCCAACAGAATAATAAATAACGGAACCAGGTCAGGCGTAACACGCACCGACAGGATATTCCAACAGAATAATAAAGAATGGAATAACAACAGAAATCACCATGAATGCGGTACTTCGCATAGACAGGTTATTCCAACAGAATAATAAATAACGGAACCAGGTCCGGCGTAAAACGCACAGACAGAATATTCCAACATAATAATAAAGACGAAACTAGGTCCGGCGTAAAACGCACAGACAAGATATTCCAACAGAATAATAAATAATGGAATAACAACAGAATTTCACCATGTATGCGGTACTTCGCATAGAAAGGTTATTCCAGCAGAATAATAAATAATGGAATAACAGAAGAATTTCACCAAGTATAGGGTAGACCGCGTATACAGGTTATTCCAACAGAATAATAAAGAATGGAATAATAGAAGTTCTCTTCATTAATATGAAAAAATAATACCCCTTACCTTATAAAGAAGAGTACTCCGACGATAGGGCGGGGATATACTTGAAGAAACTTGCACTACGCTCAAAGCCTTCTTAAACGCTAAAGAAATACGCTCAAGATTATAGAAGAATAATTCTCTCTACAATTTCTCTCTCTAGAGTTTCAGTGAATTTGTAAGAAGTAATGAAGGAATGAGCTTCTATTTATAGAAGAATGGACTGAATAATAACCAATCTATGAACGGTCCAGATCGATTTACTTTAAACGGACGGTCCAGATTTGTTTATAATAAAATATAATATATTTTATTTATAATCTAATAAAACGAATAACTTTTAAAAAGATTTTACTATGCAAACACTATGCAGACACTATACAAACACTATGCATAATAAAATATAATCTAATCTAATTATTGTCTAATAAAATAGATAACTTTATAAAAGTATTCTGTTTTATATAAAAAGATTTTACTATTATCCTAATAAAACAAATAACTTTATAAAAGTATTCTGTTTTATAGAAAAAGTTTTTCTTTTTTATTACATTAATAATACTAATAAAACAAAACTTATATATATATAATATATATATATATAACAATTAACAATAATTGAATCAAATAACGTGAGATACTATGCAGCAACTATATCAACATTAATTGAACAAAATTGAGTGACTTCTCACATAAGCATCAATAATCAATATCGTGTGCTACTATGCAATCACGCGTATTACTGTACTTTTACTACCGAGTAGTTCAACAGTATTAACGGTAAAACTTCTGTTGTTATTTTTATAAAAATATTTTTGTCGTTTTCTCAATCCAACAATAATTCTGTTGTGGGGTCCACCAATGATTGTGTCGTCGTATAAATATTTCCCGACACAAAGAATATTCCCCGACCAATCGAATAATATAACAACTTGCATACTTTGAAAAATTTATAAATATTACCCACAACTATAACATTATTTAAATCCATACCATAATATTAAAAAAAATATTTCGAGAAAATTAAATCATTATTCGTAAAATTTGATATTTTATAATTTCCCCTCCTTATAAAATTTCGCCCTCGAAATTTACGTACGTACCTTGTACGCCGAACAGATGAGGACACTTCGTCAGATTCTAACTCTTGAGGTATAACCTTTTAGCGTAGAATATATTCCAGAATTTTAACAGGTACATCATCATACATTAAATTATCCGCTCTCTCATTCGGTTCAAAATCAATAATGTAGTTCGGGTTGTCCATATATTTACGTAACATCGATACATGAAAACGTTATGAACACGCAACATACTTGGAGGTAAAACGAGTCTATAGGCCACAGTTACTACTCGATCAAGGATTTCAAATGAGCTAATAAAATCGAGGGTTGCAATTTCCTATCTTCATCGATTTTTGCTTCTAGAATAACGCCCTCTTGAACCTTCTTCTTCACATTCATCAGCTCTGAGTGTTTAGCTTGAGCGGCTTTAACTTTATCGATTAAAGTCGATTCTACTCATATATTTGTTATCTTCACGTGGGTTCGTATATTCACACTCATAAACGCGTACGATCTTCTACTCAACGTGTTAGCTACCACGTTCGCTTTTCTACGATGGTATTGAATGGTATGATCGTAATCTTAAACAACTCGAGCCAACGTCTTTGGCGCATGTTACGTTCGTTTTAGTTGAAGAAATACTTGAGGGTTTTAGAAATGGGTTTTGTACTGGGGTCAATACAAAATTCGATTTCACGCTCTAAAGGTAGGCTAAGAAGTCTTCAAGAATACGTCAGGAAATTTATTAACAATAGAAATATCATTCAAAACTGTGACCCTCATCCAAGACTTGGATAACACGTCACATTGATACCTATCAACTTGACATCGTCATTCACGACATCGCCTACAAAAAGTTTGGATTCGGTGCATTCCACATAAGGAAGTCATCAACGAAAGAATCGGGGCTCTATACTTATGGCTTGATATGACAATGATTGACTTTAGTGGTTTGGTTGCTTGAACTCGCATAACATGTTGGTTAGGAATATAAAAGCTAATAACCTTACGAAAATAATCAATTTTAGCACGTTGAGTAGTTAACCAGTCGATTTCTAAAATCATGTCAAAGGCAAGTATTCTCAAAGAGATAAGATCGACAGGTAACGTGAAAGTGTCGATTTGAATCAACAAGATTTATAAACAGTGGAGGTAATGAAGGTTTCTACTAACGAAGTTTCAACCAATAAGTCAAAGTCTAACTTCTCCGGAGTCAAATTTAAACGTTGAACGCAAGCAAGAGAGATAAAAGAATAGGTAGCACCGGTATCGAATAAGGTATAGACTTCGTAAGCGTTTATGATTAACTTACCCATGAAAACTTCATTCGGGTTCCTCGACAAACCCTCTCACTTAAACTACCGGCTTTGAATTGTCTGGGACATCCTTTGGCGTCACCATCCCAGCTGGACTTGACTTCACTACACGACAAAATCGAGCTAGGTGACCTTCTCTTCCGCAATTGAAACACGCTTTAGATTACTGCGTACAGTTTGGACGGATGTGTCTCTCCTATCCGCATTTAAAACATACGACTGATGGTCATTCTTCTTCCTTTGAAACGGGTGATGATGATGCTGTCTTTACATCATTATTGAACCTTCTCTTCTTGAAATTTCCACTTCTATTATCTTGGCCATGATTACCACCGAAGTGGTTACTATTATTGGCATGATAATTTCCCCCACGATGGTTATCATTATTTCGATGGTCGTTGCCATCGGTACGATTATTATCGTGTTATTGGTCATTACCTATTGGTTGTGCGGACTCATTATCATGCTCTAATAACTGAGCCCTATTCATAACATCTGAATATAAACAAAATTTGTGAGAAATGAGGTATTAACATATATCAGGTTTCAAACCTTTTAGAAACATTCGCGTCATTCGCTCCTCATTATCAACTAAATGGGATGCAAACCGGGATAACTCCGCAAACTTAGACTCGTATTGCGATATGGTCATATTATTTTGCTTCATTGCTTATCTCAACATTTTTAGATGCCATTTTCAAACTCTGTCACAAAACAAGGGTTAATTGACATATCACATATTATCCCTATACTCTGACCGACCAATTAAATACCAAATAAACTTAGGTAGGTCATACTAGCGAAGGAATTCCCCGTCTCTACCCTCCTAGGTCTTGTCTCACATCTCAGCCAGGGATCATATCTCTAAGCTTTGATACCAACTGTGACGCCCCCAAAATAGGCATACATCACTTATTCTGAGTCGCCAAATACATGGTACAGAATACAAATACAATCATTAATATACAACATGAAAGCTGTGAGTTTTAATACAAATATTATCTTCTAGACAATATCCACTCTCAGGATAAGTCCTCATTACATTTATTGTCACACTATTTAACAGAATAGTGAGGACTACTAATACAATCATCTGGACCGTCACTCCGTTCCCCAACTAGTCCCGGCTACGTTCTCATTTCCTGAAGAGAACAGTGAAGGAAAGGGTGAGCTCAACTAGCCCTGTAAGAAATATTATGACAAAGATAATGCAGAATAAATTATCATTAGTCTTCAACAATGTTAAACTGATAAAATACAATAGACATCAAGTTTAACTGCATGGGAAAAAGTAATCCATTAAAAGAGTCAAGTAGAGAATAAAATCTACTATCTTTTATAATTTAAAAAGGTTTTTCATCACTTTTATCGCTGAGACTCAGCTTAATAAATAATCCACATCATCCCTGCACTACGACCAAGGATATTCATTAGTATCACGACCATAAATTATCTATGCACTACGGGCCAAGGATATTTGTGTATTCATCAACGGTCCTGATCATGCAATAAAACAATTCATCTTTGCTCCCTTGGCCGAAGAGAATCCATAGCCATAATCATACCAAAAACTGTCCATCAATTCACTACGGGCCAATGAGGATTTTTTTCCACATCAATTGTAACATTACGGTCATGATTATACCGAATAATCCCTGGTCACAATCATACCAAATCCATCTATGCACTACAGGCCACAGATGACTTTCAACATAATATAAACATGAGGACGATGACAATGATATAAGAATTCAATAAAACAAGTTCAAGAATTAATTTATCCAGGAACTAATAACGTCCAAATTGTCAACATGATACTTCTTTGTAGAGTAAAATTCAAGAATGCTCAGAAGAATATTTCCACTAAAAGATACTGGATGAAGCGCAAATATCAAGGATATTCCACTAATTTCATGGAGTATAGAAGTCAAAACTTTAACCAATTGAGTATAATAAAGAATAGAATAATAAAAGAAATCACCATGCATGCGGTACTTTGCATAGACAGGTTATTCCAACAGAATAATAAATAACGGAACTAGGTCAGACGTAACACGTACCAACAGGATATTCCAACAGAATAATAAAGAATGGAATAACAACAGAAATCACCATGCATGCGGTACTTTGCATAGACAAGTTATTCTAATAGAATAATAAATAACGGAACCAAGTCCGGCGTAAAATGCACAGACAGGATATTCCAATAGAATAATAAAGACGGAACCAGGCCCAGCGTAAAAAGCACAGACAAGATATTCCAACAGAATAATAAATAATGGAATAACAACATAATTTCACCATGTATGCAGCACTTCGCATAGACAGGTTATTCCAGCAGAATAATAAATAATGGAATAGCAGAAGAATTTTACCAAGTATAAGGTAGACAGCGTATACAGGTTATTCCAATAGAATAATAAAGAATGGAATAACAGAAGTTCTCTTCATGAATATAAAAAAAATAATACCCCTTACCTTATAAAGAAGAGTATTCCGACGGTAGGGCGGGGATATACTTGAAGAAACTTGCACTACGCTCAAAGCTTTCTTAAACGCTAAAGAAATACGCTCAAGATTATAGAAGAATAATTCTCTCTACAGTTTTTCTCTCTAGAGTTTCAGTGAATTCGTAAGAAATAATGAAGGAATGAGCTTCTATTTATAGATGATGGGCTGAATAGTAACCAATCCATGAACGGTCCAGATCGATTTACTTTAAACGGACGGTCCAGATTGGTTTACAATAAAATATAATATATTTTATTTATAATCTCCTCATCTTGAAATGTTCATTCTTATTGTTTTGGCCCTAATTACCACCGAAGTGGTTACCATTTCTGGCTTGCTGATTCCCTCCACGCTTATTGTCACCGCTTCGATGACTGCTCTCACTTGTATTATCATTTTGCCGGCTTCTCTCTTTTGGTTGGGTTAACTCATTATTAATCCCTATTAGCAATATTGGAATACAAACACAGTTTATGAAAGATAAGATATTGATATATCTTAGGTTTTAAACCACTTAGAAACATTCGCGTAATTCTCTCCTCGTTATCAACCAAATGGGACGCAAACCGGGACAACTCGGCAAACTTGGCTTCGTACTGCGACACGGTCATGTTATTTTGTTCCAGCTTGATGAACTCTACCTCTTTCATGTGACGAATACTTTCGGGAAAATACTTATCGTTGAACAATTCTTGGAACTTCTCCCAAGTCATCTTCAGTGCGGCACGTTGAGTATGTTTTACAGATTTCCACCAATAATATGCCTTTGCACGCAACATGAAGGTGGCAAAGGGAACCTTTTTCTCCTCGGAGAATCCCAAGACATCAAATATCTTGCAGATCTGCTTTATCCACGTCTCCGCCTTAAGTGGTTTTGGCTCTCCAAAAAACTTCGGTGGTCTCAGCTCCTTGAACTGTTTGGCGGTGACCGTCTGAGAGTTACCAGTGTTTCCACCAGCATTTTGGACAGGAGCCGCTCTCGCCTGATGTTGCATGAATTGCATGAAGCCTCGAAACATTCCATCGTTCATCATTTGGTTAGTGTTATTGTTTGTATTAGGATTGTCGCCTTCCTGATGCACATTATCCTAATTATTGATCTGTGGAGACTCAACGGTCTCCTGTGCTCCATTGATGATCTCAACATTCTCAGATGTCATTTTTAAATACTGCCACAAAACAAGGGTTAATTAACATATCACATATTATCCCTATACTCTGACCGACCAATTAAATATCAAATAAACTTAGGTAGGTCATACTAGCGAAGAAATTCCTCGTCTCTCCCCTCCTAGTTCTTATCTCACATCTCAGCCAGGGATCATATCCCTAACTTTGATACCAACTGTGATGCCCCCAAAATAGGTATACATCACCTATTCTGAGTGGTAAACAGATGTCTTTATATACTTGTTTTACCCCGAGTGGTAAACAAGATCCCGATGATGAAAGGAGGATCAGCCGAATTCAACTTATACATGATCTGTCTCTGTGACTCCCCCAAAATAGGTATACACCACCTATTCTGAGTCGCCAAATACATGGTACAGAAATACAAATACAATCTTAAATATACAACAAGAGCTGTGAGTTTAAATACAAATATTGTCTTCTGGACAATATCCACTCTCAGAATAAGTCATCATTACATTTATTGTCACATTATTTAACAGAATAGTGAGGACTACTAATACAATCATCAGGACCGTCACTCCGTTCTCCGACTAGTCCCGGCTACGTTCTCATTTCCTGAAGAGAATAATGAAAGAAAAGGTGAGCTCAACTAGCCCAGTAAGAAATATTATGACTAAGATAATGTAGAATAAATTATCATTAGTCCTCAACAGTGTTAAACTGATAAAATACAATAGTCATCAAGTTTAACTGCAGCGGAATATGCAATCCATTAAAAGAGTCAAGTAGAAAATAAAATCTACTATCTTTTATGATTGAAAAAGGTTTTTCATCACTTTTATTGCTGAGACTCAGCTTAATAAATAATCCACATCATCCCTGCACTACGGCCAAGGATATTCATTAGGGTCACGACCATAAATTATCCATGCACTACGGGCCAATGATATTCGTGTATTCATCAACGGTCATGATCATGCCAACAACTGTCCATTTATGCACTACAGGCCACATATGACTTTCAAAAAATATAAACATGAGGATGATGACAATGATATAAGAATTCAATAAAACAAGTTCAAGAATTAATTTGTTCAGGAACTAATAACGTCCAAATTGTCAACATGATACTTCTTTGTAAAGTAAAATTCAAGAATGCTCAGAAGAATATTTTCATAAAAAGATACTGGATGAAGCACAAATATCAAGGATATTCCACTAATTTCATGGAGTATAGCAGTCAAAACTTTAACCAACTGAGTATAATAAAGAATGAAATAACAAAAGAAATCACCATGCATACGGTTCTTCGCATAGACAGGTTATTCCAACAGAATAATAAAGACGGAACCAAGTCCAGCGTAAAACGCACAGACAGAATGTTCCAACAGAATAATAAAGACGGAACCAGGTCCGGTGTAAAACGCACATACAGGATATTCCAACAGAATATTAACTAACGGAATAACAACAGAAATCACCAAGTATAGGGTAGACCGCGTATACAGGTTATTCCAACAGAATAATAAGAATTGAATAACAGAAGTTCTCTTCATGAATACAAAAGAAATAATACCCCTTACCGTATAAGAAAACTTAATATAGAAGTGGTGAAGTAGCAGAATACTTTTCTTCTTTCTCTCTATAGTTTTCTCTCTCTAGAGTTTCAATGAATTCGTAAGAAATAATGAAGGAATGAACTTCTATTTATAGGAGAATGGAAAGACACTATGTAAGGATTTATCACTGACGCAATAATTCATATCATACGAAACCTTTGGTTGATTGAATTTCAAGGAATTTTTCTAACACAACCAAAAATTAAAATAATATATATCAATATAAACACATGCTTGTTGAATTTTTTCTCCCACCCGACAAACTCTTAAAATCCATTGACTTTTGATACCACCAAAGGACAATATATCATATATATATATATGTGTGTGTGTGTGTGTGTGTGTGTGTGACACACACCCATCGAAAATATTTTATGAAAATAACGGCTGAGGTTTTACCGTTAAAACTGTTGAACTACCCTGTGGTAAAAAGTACAGTAATACGTCTGGTTGCATGGTAGCACACAGTATTGATTATTGATGCTTACGTGAGAAGTCACTCAGTTATACTCAATTATTGCTATAGTAATTGCTGCATCATATCTCTCATATTATTGATTCAATTATGGTCACAATATCATCTGCATAATATGTTATTTTATTAAATCAATAATTGAGACGACAAAGTTATTCATATTATTAAATTGTAATATTTATAATATCTAGAAGTTTTGTCAAGGAGAGGTTTGGTCACCTAATTGCGCGCCAATAGGGAGAAATCCTTATTGGAAAGCTCCCTCTTTCCTGGAAATGACCTGGTTGTTAAATATTATGAGTTATGATATTAATGATGGATAAGTTCGTGTTGATTAAAGATGAGTTTGATAGTTCCATTGTGTTGAAATTATTTATGTTAGCGAAAATTGACATTTATTTTGATAATAATTGATGTTTGGAGGTTATATTGTTCAATCGGGTATTTGGGTAACTTTTCGTGTCGGAGTTACTATTCACGTGTTACTATTCATGAGTTACTATTCACGAATTACTATTCATGAGTTACTATTCACGAGTTATTATTCACGAGTTTTAATAGTAACTTGTCCTTTCGGTTATCCAAGAGTTATTTGCCTCTTCGGTGTTCCAAGAGTTAATTACCCCTTCGCAAATAGTAGTTGCCTCTTCAATATTACCAAGAGTCATTTTGACCCTTCGTTATGACCAAGAGCCACTCTCAGTTTTTCTATAAATAGAAGCTCATTCCTTCATTATTTCTCACAAATTCACTGAAACTCTAGAGAGAGAAATTATAGAGAGAAAGAAGAAGAGTATTCTGCTACTTTACTACTTTTATATCCAATTTATTTTACGGTAAGGGGTGTTATTCTTTCTTATTCATGAAAATAACTTCTGTTATTCCATTTTTTATTATTCTGTTGGAATAACCTGTATACGCGGCATACCCTATACATAACCTGTATACGCGGCATACCCTATACATAACCTGTATAAGTGGCATACCCTATACTTGGTGAAATCTCTCTGTTGTTCCATTCTATATTATTATGTTGGAATAACATGTTTATGCGAAGTACCGCATACATGGTGAGATTCTGTTATTATTCCGTTCTTTATTATTCTGTCAGAATATCCTGTCGGTGTGAATTTCACCTGACCTTGTTCCATTTATTATTCTGTTGGAATAACCATATACTTGGTGATGTCTGTTTTTATTCCATTCTTTAATATTCTGTTGGAATATCCTGTCTGTGTGTTTTTCACCGGTCCTGGTTCCATCTTTATTATTCTGTCTTTATTATATGTTGGAATAACCTGTAAATGCGAAGTACCGCATACATGGTGAAATTCTTCTATTATTCCATTCTTTAAAATTCTGTTGGAACATCTTGTCCGTGTGAATTTTACCTGACCTGGTTTCGTTCTTTATTATTCTGTTGAGAATAACCTGTCTGTGCGGTCTCTATCGCATGCATGCTGAATGATCCTTTATATTCATTTTTTATTAAATTGTGGAAATAATCTCGTTACGTTGATTAGGATGATAGTCATAATAAAAGCGTTGGACTAATGAAAATCATGGGTATATGTGGTATTAGTAAGTGTTATGATGAGTTATGTTGGTTAATATGTGAAAACATGAAAGTTTCTTAGAAATCACAAAGGGTTGAAAATCAGATTTTGGTAAAAATGGAACATGAAATTAAATTGAGCATATCTCCTAGTATATTTCGAATTTTTGAGTGTGGTCAAGTCCTAGAGTTAGATCTATGAGTTTTGTAGCATCTCCCAATGGAATCACTGGAAAAGGTGTTGTAGATTTTCGTGTGGACTGATTTTAACAAAGGAGTGCAAAGCTGTCAATACCGAAAAAGCTACTGTCCACGTTTTTAAAAGGGCTGTTTCGGCCACTTAATTTATGAGAAAAATTCTGGCCTTTTGGGACATGAAATTATATGGTATAAAGTACCTCTTGTCCAAAAATGAGCTCATTCTGACTTAAAATGAGCAAGTTATGACAATTTCAATATTTAGGGTTTTTCGACGAAAAATGCTATAACCGGAGTTCTATAACTCCGATGACCATGAAATTTAAATCGGAAGCTCACATTAACATGTGTAAGAACCTGTCAAGATTTGGGAATTTTTGGAGTTAACCTTGAGGTACCTAATTTCTTAAGGAATTAATTAGAAATTAATTTTTGAAAAATAGTAAATGAATTTTAAAAATTCCGAGAAAAATATATTTTCATTATGATACTATATTATGATAAATCCCAGAAAAAAAATATTTTTGGAACTGATTTGGTATTTTTCATGAAAATGATCTAGTTATGAGTAAATGAGTTAAATATGTTATGTGAAGTAACAAAGTTGAAAAATAGAATTTTATAGCTTGGAAATCTTATGTAAGGTATATGCATATTGTTGATGAGGGATTTGGTCATTGGTGATGAAATCTTATGAATATGGCATTCTTGAATGATTAAATGCATTATTTAGTAAAGTGTAAACAATTGAAATAAATTGTTTATAAGTTTAAGAAGTGATTAAAACATTGTTATGATATTAACAATATTAGATTATGAATTTATTATGTGATTGATAATATTTGGATAAATTTAAAGTCTTTAATATTTATCCTTGTTTTCAGTTGATTAATGTTTATATCATTGTCATCATCCTCATGCTTATATGGTGATAAAAGTTATCTTTGGCTTACGTGCGAAGATGGACTGTTTATTATTGAATTGTATATCTTTGGCTTAGATGTAAAGATGGATTGTTGATTATTGGTTTTATTGTTGTATATCTTTGGCTTACGTGCAAAGATGGATTGTTGATTATTGGTTTTATTGTTGTATATCTTTGGCTTACATGGACTGGGTATGATTATGATCAGGGATTATTCGATATAGTCATGACCATTGATAATTTAATGAATATCCTTGGCCCGTAGTGCAGGGATGATTCGATGATGCGGTTCATTTACAGGGATAAAACATTATTGGTGGACTTTTAACATGGAGAAGATAACAGACCTGATGGTCTATTTGACTCTTTTAATGGATTGCTCGTTCCACTGCAACTATGGTTGAAAAGTTTTATCATCTACCATGTGTTCTAAATCTCTGAGTTATTATTAATTAAAACTATTGATAATGTAATTATCTTTAGTCATGATATTCTTTACTGGGCTAGTTGTGCTCACCCTTTTGCTTCACAATTCCTTTCAGGTAATAAGAGTGTAGCTGGGTCGAGCGGGGATAACAGGGAAATAGAACGGTGGTCTATAGCTGTTAAGGTTCTCCCTAAATAGTATGGAAATAATTTTATTGAGAACTTTAGACAAGTATGTTGTATTGTATATGTCATTTGATATTTAACTTTGGTGAACCAAATAGGGTGAGGTGAACCCAACTTTGGAAGGGTGTTTTGTTACTATCATACAAGATGTCTAAAGACATACAACCTTGTGTTATCATAAGACAGGGTTGTGCACATCCACTTGCTGAGTATATCTACAAGCACTACCTATATGATCTTGGAGTTCATTTGAAACATAATTTCCACTTGGAGACAGTGGAGATAGTTATATGCCAAGAGAAGACTCACCATTGGAAAGAAGATGATAGTAATCTTCTCGTTTTTCTTTGGGGTCTATTGGGTCAACCAAGGATAATTCTGTGGACATATGATATCTACGATAACCTAGATGCATGGCCTCCCATGTACGAAGGTTTCATTAAGCATTTCCCAAATATTTTAATTCCAAAAATAGTTTTTAACTATACTTTTATGTAAAGTACCATTGTAAGGTTGTGGTCGAGGCACCATGAGAGTTACATACATTGTATTAAAACTCACAGTTAATTGTGATCGTATTTTACACGACAACTGTATAATTAAGTTTTATTTGTATTTTGTACCATGTATTTGGCGACTCAAAATTGGGTGATGAATACCTAATTTTGGGGGTGTCACATGCGTACTTTGCAAAATTTATAAATACTACCCACAACTATAACATTATATTAAATTTATTCCATAATATTCAAAAATAATAATTATAGAAAATTTATTTTTATTCATAAAAGTTGGGGTCTTACAGTCTCACACTTCGGTAACGATAAGTATACATTACTTTATTTTGTTCAAGTGTTGAGTTCGGTTCCTTAAGTTTAGTTTATGTCATTTCTTAACTTAACTGTTATATGTCTTATCTGATTTATAATTTAAGTTAAGTTCAAAAGAACCTTGTACATTTTTCACGTTGATGAATGATGAATTATTGACAAGAAATGTTCACCCATAAGTAATAAGGCATGAAGTTGATATTTCATTAATATTAACTGTTCACAAAAAGTTAGAATTTTTACAGAAAGTTCTACAGCTAAAGATAAGAGGAGGTCATCTTCAGGCTTATTTATCGTCATTATCACCATCTGAAGAGTCTAGAAAAGATGGATCTATCTTGGCCGCGATAAGATTTTTCTTGCCTTTACTTCGGAAAATTTCATATCCTTTGGCATACATATGGACGATCTCATCGTTCAGCTCGGCGGATTTTTTGTATGCTGCCTGAATTTCCTTACGAAGGTCTTCGGTCAGTGGGGGACCCAAATTCCTAAGGCCCCGAAGCTCTTTGAGCTCTTCTTCAAGCTTTTGATGATGTGCTAGATGATTTGATTCTTTAGCTTGGATCAACATTTATATCAATGATGACCCGACTTCAGAATGGCGTTCTCCCTTCGGGCGACATCCTCCTCGGATTCTTTATATTTGAAACGGAGGCGCCCAAAGATAGCGTTTGCATGCAGATGACCAATATTAGTCAATCAGTTCAAATTGATGGGCAGCGATGTAAATGGGTAAGTCAAAATATCAAATTCCTTTAGTATGGTATTTCATTCCTTCGTCCATCAGGTCGATGATGGTATTATTGTCGAACCGGTGGTCATCGGTATCACGGACAAATGAGTTGTAGAACTGAAATGGGAATTTCTCATTGGATTCTGGTAGAGATAGTGAGGGATCTTATCGATATGCGCTCTACTTGTTTTTCAGGCTCTTTGTCAGAAACCACGATTTTAACCAAGGTGTCCAAAGAAAGATTTGCTTCTGTAGGAAGTACTTGTGGCTCTTCGGCGGTTGGAGGAGTTATTTGGATTTTCTTCTTTTTTGAACGAAGGACTCGGGTCCGTTCGTCAAGGGGCATATCGAGGAGGCACTCGTTGTAAGTATGTGTGGGGGGCTGTTCTAAATTTCGGCCAACTTGCTTTCTTTGACGAGGTTGGTTTGTCCTTTCAGTAGGAGTTGATTCTGTGGCTTGAGCTTTGGTAGTTGAAGGCTTCTCAGTTGTTACTTCTGTATATGTCGGCGAAGATGAACCCTTTATGTTGTTATTTGATGTTCATCAGATGGGCCTCGGTAAGCTATATTTTGGGCCTTTATTTATCTTATTATAATTTCTTTTGTCCTGGATCGATTCCATTTATACTCTTTAATTAAACATCCTGTTTAATAAAAGACTGGGAGGCAATGTTGGGCCATGATATTTTAGATATTGGGCCAAAGGGCTTGGGCCGAGTTACTTGGTTAATCTACCGGGTCATTTTAGTTGGGTCCGATCAGTTGGGTCCTCTTTGTTGGGTCGGGTCAGTGGGCTGACTCAGCAGATGACTAAATATCTCCATCCTTGACCGGTAATGATGAATAAGATAACTGTTGACCGATATGTCTGTAAGGCATTAATGTGGATGAGATTCAGTCGGCCGGCAGTGGCAAACAGTGTAAAAAAGGTGGCAGTCTGCCAGTCGGTTGAGATCGCCAGCTGTGGGGGACTGTGTCTGACGTTGGTGGGTGACACGGTAAATCGAGCTTGAGGGTATATCATAGCAATGAGGTCATCCAAGTAAAGATAACTGATAATTTTATCTCTTTCAATACACTAGATATTTTATCCTCCATTGTTAACCCTTGTAATTATCTATACTGACTCTCACGCCTGAGCTATCCCCCGACGGTCAAAGCCGTCAAGCTTTTGGTGTTGATCGTGTTTACTGTGCAGGATCAGGACGTCTTACGTGATTGGGACGTGGCAGAAGATCTTGGCGTTAACATTATACATGGCTTATTATACACATCATTTTGTATCTTTTTTTTTGTAACCATTATTTATTATCATAATATTATTTATTTTTAAAACTAAAAGTCATTATATTAACTTATTAATCTACAAAATTTTTATTTTTAAATAACTATATACTAAAAATATAGGGAAAATAGTGTGAGAAAATAATAATTAATATTAAAAAGCATAGTATATATTACAAAATATATCAATGATTAAACTTTATTTACCAATTTTGTTTCATGAGAGATCTTAAAGTTAATTAATGTTAAAATAAATTTCTCACTTATATATTAGTTACTTAAATTTAGTTACCGTTTAAAACTAAAAATCATGATTATAATTTATTATTTTACAATAATTTTATTTCACATAAAATTTCTTAAACACCAAGCTTAAAGCTTTTAGCTTCTACTTACTTTTGAACTATAAAAAACTATATATGAATTTGAAGATTGAAAATATATAATAACTAAATATTAAATTTAAAAACTTGATATTAAATTAAAAATAATACATTACTAATACTCAATTGGGAGTTTTTGATAATCATTTATTTGAGTAATGTATTGTAGCCATTTTAATACTAATAGTAAATAAATTTGAAATTTTAAAAAAAATCATAATTATTATGTATATAATAAATAAAAAATAATTTTATTGAAAAACAAACCTGTCTTAAATTATAGATTGCTCATCCAAATCGGATCCGGTTAGCATGCAATTTATTTTTTGATAAGTTGGTCAATTTGCCAATAGAATACTGATACGCATAGAGTCTCGCATGCGTGTCAACACTCTATTGGCCAATTGATCAACTTAGCTAAAAATGAACTTCATGCTAACCACTTCCCAGAAAATAAACTCTGGAAAATACAAAAATAAACACAGTACCTTGTACATTGCTCAAAACTATATTACCAATCATTTCAAGAGTTGTACTAGAAGCCCAGTTTCATTTGGTAAATCATATGGAAACTGTAGGCAAATTTCCTCGTGACTGAGGTAGGTAGGTAGGTAGGTCTGTTCTAAGTAACACGGATAAGGAGTACAACCATGATGAAAATACATGTCATTACAAAGATCGCCAGCCACGTGAAGCATGTAGTCTTGAAACTATGGGAGTATACCTCCATAGCTCGTGTACTGGCATGACCAGTGCTTGCCAAGCTATGTTCGACTGCCTTCTCTGTTGAATCCAGTATCTGCAGTCAAGTCAAATTACAACCAAACTGTGAGACCCAGTTGATTATCAATTCAAATCAAGGCTTTGGATAACAAGTACAGTCCCCACCCTTTCCCACATTTCGTTTGCCCTATACACCAAAATTAATGTTAAATACAGTAAACAAGAGGAAAAGAAATTTAGTTCATGGTAATCAGGATGCCAAGGCATGAGATATTTTTATTTTCACAATTACTAATTCCATATACATGATGCAAAGTTCTCTATTTCAACTGATTCAGCATTTGACCGACTTGTCCGAGTTAAAACACATTCCACTTTTGTAACACATTGGATATAACGAACCTAATACCTACCTTAAGGCATCAGTATTTAAGTGATCCAAAGCTACCTTAGATTCCCGGGACTTACTTTCTCAGTATTTTGGAGGGATTGACTCATCATTAGACTACTCTCTTTGAGTTGTCGTGCCAACACAACCATTTCATCTGTCAAGTCTTCTTGAAGCTTTCTGTCAAGGCAATAAAAAGAAATATGTTTATTACGATATAATATCATAGCAGGCGTAACTACATGATGCAAGAGAATTAGGCAAAAAGTAATAAGTGGTGAACGAGAACCTACAAGGTATATTTAATGTAGTAAATTGATATTTTCACAACACTTTTAGATATTTCCACGTGAAAAGTTTCGCTATAGATGTATAAGCATAGCCACGGAGAAAACCACCGCTCTAGGATCTATAGCGATGGTTTTCATGTGAAAATATCATTTTCTGTGGTGGATTTATTAGTTTTCTTAATGTAACAGCAAGTAAATTAATATATACCTATGTTTTCCAATATGTGTCTGTGCAGCTGCATCCAACTTTATGGGCACTGATTGATCAGTTTCAACAGTATCCTGAGTTCCTTCCTTGACATTCAGTGGTGGCCTGTGTAACTAAAAAATGAAGAAAACAAGAAAGAAAAGAAACCATAAAATGTGAACTACAATAAATCAATAGTTTCACTTACACAGATCTCCTCCTCAGACCCGAAGAATGGTGAATACTTACCCCTTCAGTTTTAGAAGGGTTTACACTGGCAGAAGTTCCACCAATAGGCTCCTGAGCTAGTTGCACATCAGACTGGAGTTTGCCAAAGAAGAGTTATTTGCTACGAAGCTATATTTTCTTTTTCAAGAAAAGAAACGAGCCATCACATAAAATCAGACCTTAATATTTCTTTTCAGCAACCATTTTAATATACTTCCTCATAAAAAAATAGACATTAAAATATATTGTTGAAAATACCGCCCCTTGGTGAGGACAAAAAAGAAAAGGAAAATATTAAAAATGAAAAATTTTCAGCATAAAAGTTAAAATAAAAATACTAAATTTTAGGATCGATAACCAACACGGCAGCTGGAGTAGGAGAGCCGAGATAGCTATATAGAGAGACGAAGAAATTTTTGAAACTTTTCAAATCATGGTGCTTAGAACATTAGATTCCTCCAAGCATGGATTTACAAAAACTAGCACAACAATGCAAGAGAATTCCTCATTTATGAAAATGCTACAATGAGGCCTTTATTACATAACGTTTCTTCTCATAACTTGCCAAACTAACTGGATGTTTGAGTTAAAATCAAGCTCAGTACAATTATACCTCATCCGATATGGATTTTTTAAGCTAACAAGACGAGTTCAAGCCACATAATAAGATTTGTTTGATAAAGACCCTAAGTCTGAACACAATCAAAACCCAGCTTGGTAGGCTTATAACGAATTCAAATAGCCTTGGCTCAATAAGACTTGTGAATATAGACACGCACGCGCACACACACACTTTTTCATATGTAGTTGTACATATATTTTATCCATAAAACGAACTAGGCTTGCTAGCAAGGCTCTTGGAATGTCATAATTGTTCTAGATATACAAACATAATTGCAAGCTCGCTCATTTAGGGACTGTTTGTTAACCACTTAATTAATCTGAATAGCCCAAAATCTGATTCGATAAGTAGTTTAGATTGTTTGTTTAGGTTAGAGTAGATATGGATAAGTCAGAATGCATCTGACCGAATCAGCCCAATTTGCCCAGCTTATTATTTCAGTTGGCCAACTGAATCAACTTTTACACAGATGTTCCTTTCACATTGAAATCATGGTCTCCTCTCTCTCCAATCAAAGCCTCTGTTCTGTTCCTATAGGGTTTTATATGTGCATTGTTGTTTTTATTTTTCTATATATGAATTAGAAAATATGAACATTTTATCATAGCCAAGTTGAACTATAAAAGATTTTTCTTTTATTATGTATCATATGTACGTATGTATGTGTACACACAAATATATATATATATATATATATATATATATATATATATATATATATATATATATATATATATTAAGTACATTGTGTCATGTACCATAAAAAAATGAGATCTTTTGGAACATTTTTTTTAATTTACAAACGGAACTCTTTTATGTAACGGATAGAGTATTATTTAATTAGTAATATATTTGTTTAATTTATATAAAAACATTGTTCAAAAGTCCATTCAGTTGTGTTTTAGTAAGCTTAAGTATTCATAATTATTACTCCAAAAAAATGTGTAAACAATTATAAGGGTTAAAATTGGAAAATACACGCATTCAAATGTTTCAAATAGATCAACATATCTCGTTTAGTGTTCAACTTTTAGATAGAGTCGCTACTTTATTTAGCTCATTATGATTTCTTAACTATTCAAAACTTGTCAAGTCATGTGAGCTTGAAATTGTGCCAGTTTACAATTTGAAATTATGTTCTTTCGTATTAATCAGCATTAAGTAACAACTATAGAGACAAAAGAATATGTGGAGAGACTCTATCTGGACCCAGCCCCAACAAGTTGAAGCACTTTTAGTGCTTATGTTATAATTAAAAGAGGGGGGAAGTCTGTTTTTGTGAATTAACCCAGATCGAGCTCAAGCACAGTAAAAATCTCAGTCAAGCTTGGCTATGTGTGGCTGGGTTGACTAAAGCTCGAATTAGCTTGAGTCCTTGATTAAACTTTACTAACCCAAACTCCATGGCTCGGTTTGGCAATATTGCAAGAATTTCTTTTCCTTTTTCAAATGCTATAGACAGATGAACATCAATCACTTCAACAGACACTGTTAGAGTGTTATTTAGATTTTTCAGTTCACAAGAAGAGGATTAACCCCTATAGGTGTAAAAAGTTTAAATAAACATTATCCAATTCCACTCCATAAATGATCACATAAGAAGACATCATGCATAACGCAAATTTATATATTTGTTAAAAAAAAACACTGCACAGTACTTTCAAAGATGTAAAGGTGTGTGCAACAGAAAATTTGCACCAACCTTCATGTTTGTTTAAATATTATGTCATGGAACCTGGATACATTTTGGGGGGGTGTAAGTATACACGCACCACAGGTGTAGCTAATTTGGCAGCAATTGCTTCAATCTTCTCTGAATATTCATTCACCTTTCCTTTTGATATCCTATATGGAGAGTCCAAGAGGGTGAGTAATAATATCACTAAATCGAGCATATTATAATTTCTTATGGGTACTGATTCATTTGGTAAAAAATCTAATAACCTGGCACCCATATCCTAATTTTCCCTTTTACTCTTTTAAATAATAAACTACTAAATCTTATGATTTCCAAATTTACCATCTATATTGTGCATGCTTGCACATATGGTGATTCATGATACTTTAAGTTAGAAAAGCAAAATTAAGAAACAGTTATTTCCTGAAATAGTTTGACTATCAAGTCCGAAATTTTAGGGAGGAAGAAGAAATAACTATTTACAAGCTACACTTGAGTCTTTGACAACCTTTACGGTTAAGAACACAGTGATAATGTAAACCTAAAAATCCCGCCGCTTGGCTCAATATTGGTTTAAGGGAGAACTTAGAATCCGTCGTAAACCCGAAAGTCTTGAGTTCGGCCACTGATTGCAGGCATAAGCCTGTTATTATTGGGGAAGGGGAAACATAGTCTGGTCGCAAGTCCGGAAAACTCCTCTTTTATCAAAAATAAAATAAAAAAAAAAGATAATGTAAACCTAAAGCCCTTATTATCAGCTAATACCATCTAAAAAAGTCCGTTTCAGCTAACTAGAGTATGGAGAAGTACACTTTGTTTGGAAAAAGAATCCAACTAGTAATTCAAAGCAGAACCCAAAAAATAAAATGTATCAATAATCACAATGAGGGCAAGTAAAAATCTAAAAAAAATTAGCATGATAGAAAAAGAAAAGAAAAGGCAAACATACATACCTTGGTAATCCTTCTGGAGTTTTCTCTTCAGCTAGTTGTTCCAATAATTCTCTCAGAGTAGAAACATACTGCAAAGACCTTTATTATCAAACCAAATTGCCAAAACCTACCACATAAATTAAGAAAATTAAAGACCCTCAAGTAAAATTAAAGACAAATCCCATTACAGGATTAGGAAAGCGAAAACTTACATGTATAAGCTTTGACTGATTTTCTTGCTGGGAAGCGGCTGCAAGCAATCGCCTCAGGTTTACTTCAGTTTTAGTCAACACCGTCATTTTAAACCTGAAATCCAACACCGAAAAATATGTTTGATCAGGAATATGTGATCCAATTACAAGTACGTATGGAAAATAAAACAGTTAAAAAAGGCTGATAATGATGATGAGAATACCTAGAGGAGATCTGTTAGTTTCTTAATTATTCAAATTTGAAAATAGTGATACTGTATTTACTTGTACTATGAACTTGAGATCTAAAGTAGGGAGAGTCTAATTTTCGTATTATCTCCGGAAGGAACTTGGCTGTTGGCGGTGAAGACCGGAACGACTTAAAAGTGAAAACGGACTTACTGGTCTTATTTCATGAGGGTTAGGAAATTGACAAGTACTTTAATTGTGAAATATAGGCCCAATGAAACATACTAGTAATAATGTGGTACTACTACATTAAAGAAAGAAAGGATAAAATGTGACATATATTTGTTTTTTCAAATATTAAATTTATGATTAATAATATTACAGAAAAATATTAATATAGCTAAAATTAAATTAAACACAGTCTATTGTGAGAGCAAATCTTCTTTTCTCATTTTTTCTGTTCTCCACTTAAATTTTGACACCTAATTTCTTATTTAATTTTAGAATTAATTGGTGTTAAGTAAAAGATTACGTGTTAAAATTTAAGTGGAGGGACAAAAAGGGACAGAGGATCTGCTGTCGTATATTACTGCCTATCAAATACTCTCTCCGTCCCTATTTAAATGACGTTTCAGACTTTTTTATTTGTCCCTAATTATTTGACGTTTATTCAAATCTTAGAGAATTAATGATAATTTTTCCAAAAATAACCCTCAATACTCTCTACTTATTTTTTTAGTATTTTAAACTCTTTCTCTCACATTTTCCCAACAAAACTCTTCGTTTTTTATTTTCCCTTCTCTTTTTCTCTTGTTTATCGCATTTTTTAGCCGTCTCTTCCTCTCCTCAGATTAATTACTATGTTAAGAAATTTTATTTTTCAAAGAATTTTTTCCTTCATATATATGAATTCTTCAATGGAGATCTTCTAATCTTCTCACATAGAATTTATTTAGTCACAAACACCATGGATTGCAAAGAAAATCCTTTATTTAACAAAGGAATGACTTTTTCTTCTTATGAGGACAAATCTACTAGTGAGACTCTTAAAGTTGCATGAGACTTCAATTTGAACAATAAAAATTCATGTGGCCTACATAGTTTTTTATAAAAGAAAATGGTGGGAAAGTTAAAAAAAAAATTAAACAAATTTTTTTTAAAGTGCATGGCTGATGGCGCCATTTTATTGAAAATTATGAAAATGAAGTTTCAAGTTCTGTATTAGTACGAGGAAGAGAGTATGTAGTTAATTTCTAAAGAATTTGATAAGTTTTTTATGGGGATAGATAGAGAGAGACAAATAAGTAAATGAGGTATGGGAGTTTTTTTAGGAGATAATTATGGAAAAATGTGTATGACAGAGAGTATGAATAATTACGATAAATTAATGATTTAAGAGTATTATTATAGACAATTGAGTATTCCCTCCGTTCTTTAATATAGGTCGTTTTAGACTTGTGTACAAGTATTAAGGAAATGATTGTATAACATTAAATATATTATCAATTGTCTATATTGCCCTTATATTGGAAGAAGAGGGTGTTATTTATTGGACAAAAAATATTAAGAGAACCAAAGTTATATTTATTACTTGGAGTAATATTAGAAACTAAATAATTAATGCTTATTTGAAATTTTCAAACGACTTATATTTAGGAACAAAAATATTTCTCTAAAATGTATTATATTAAGGAACGGAGGGAGTACTATATTTAATGTTTTTCAATTATTATCTTAATTCTTGTGCCCATCTCTAAAACGTTATTTAAATAGAGACGGATACATAGAACCAACATTGATTTCATAGGCCATTAATTTTCTTACGGATCAATTTCCAAAACCTCCATCAAAAACTAGTACTGTGTACGTACTTGTACTACTAAAAACAAAGCCCAACCAACAACTTCAATGTAAAAAATCTCTTAAGTACTCTTCTTATCACTTACTAGTACTATTTTCTAATTATGTATAAATATGGTGGCCACCCACTTCAGTAAGGGCAGTGACGTGCCAAATTAATTTCTTAATTTCTTTGTATTTTCTATCTAATCTATCTGTTGAATTTTATTGATGCTTCATCAACTAATTTTCAAGAAAGAGGTTCTCAAATGGAGTACGTCGTGCTATTAATTTGTATATGTGAAAGTGAAAGAAATAAACATAATTGATGCAATAAATATATTTTTAACTTAGTATGTCTAGTGCACTGTATGATATTCAACATGCATATATTTTTTTAAATGTGTGATGTTGCTGAGTCTTAAATTTTTGAGTAATGCTAGAGACATTAATTATATACAATTGAATGTTCTATATATTTTTATTAGTAAATATTAATTTTATTCTTAGTGCACAATTTTTTGTGTATATCTGTTGCACACAGTATATATTATCCTAAATTTTCTATTTAAAAAAATGTCTTAAATAATGTGTCACCATAACTTTGAGTAAATCGTATGCAATTGATTATGACATATATAAATCATCATTAAAATAATTCAATATCATGTCATTTAAAGCCTATTTATGACCAAAAATTTGAAACGGCTAATATTACTTTTATTTAATACTCTGATCAAGTCTATAAAGAACTTGTTTGTGGTTCCTTTACGGACGTGCGGAAGCAAAAATAATTCCAGAAAGCAACAAACAGCAGCAGCAGTTCCCAGGTGCGGCGTTCGGCGGAAAATTATTTTTTAAAAGCATTTTTATTTAAACAACATTGAAAAATTATTGAAATCAAAAGTGATCCACAATATAGACTGAAATTAAAAACAATAATATTAGAATAGAAATAGAAAACTTTGGTCTAAAACTTTAGTACCATTATCTTGCATAAGCCATTAATAAATGTCCCCTTAGAACCCTGCACACAGATGACAGACCTTCAATGTCCCCCCATTGTGACCCCCTTAAAATCCCCACCTTTCTGTCCCTAAACGCCTGCCCACTTAACCATTCATTCACACCTCAAATCAAAAAAGAAAGGAAAAGAATACTCCTTTAAATTCCATTTTTGCACCATTTCCTAGTGTGCTCGTGTGCCTTCAAATTTTAATTCTATTTTCTCTCTTCAATATGGCAGCAGCAACAGCAGGGACTAGTTCTCCTTGTGGTGCATGCAAATTTTTGAGGAGAAAGTGTGCCACTGATTGTATTTTTGCTCCTTATTTTTGCTCGGAACAAGGTCCGGTTAGATTTGCTGCAATTCACAGAGTGTTTGGGGCTAGTAATGTTTCGAAATTGTTGTTGCATATACCGGTAGCCGATCGTTGTGAGGCGGTTGTCACCATTGCTTATGAAGCTCAAGCAAGGATTAGAGATCCTGTTTATGGATGTGTTGCGCATATTTTTGCCTTGCAACAACAGGTTGATTAAAATCTTTGCAAATATTGCTTGATTTATTTTTTTAGCTACACCTAATTAATTCATCTTTTAGCACATGAGTTAATTCTTTGCAATCTTCTTCTTTACTCTCTTTCTTTATCACTCTCTCACACACAAGGAACCTTTAGTTATGCTATATATATATATATAGTGTTCATTAAAATCCATATTGGCATAAAATACTAGCTAATACGTCACAATAAGGAACCTTTATTTATTCAATGTTTAATTTTACTTGTGATTTGTAAATCATATAGTATATATGAGCATAAAATACTATTTCGATTCTAGTGACTGAGGACAAAGTCACGCACGTAAGAACAACAAATCCAAGAAAAGTTGTTGTATCTCGATCTAGCTATTTTCAGTTATGCTTAATTATAGATAACGAAAGTTTTGCACAATTGTATTGAGAAACACAACCCATTTATGATCTATACACCCGAACAGCAATACTTCCTCTATTTCATTAAAAAAATCATTTCTTTTGATGAAAGTAAAAAATGAAATTATGTTGCTCAAGTTTGTCATTTCAATTTTACTATATATTTCATCACTATTATCTAAACATTCAAGGGGTTAACGCATGAAATGAAATGAGACTGTTTTTGTGAAATACGTATGTGATGTCTTTTAGCAAAAAAGCTTGTTGATTTACTATGATAACTAGTTGTTGAAATATGAATGAATCTATTGGCAAGATGACATATGTATTGAAAAGAACAAACAAATTGTTTTCTTATCTTATTATGTAATATATATATATATATATATATATATATATATATATATATATATATAGGTGGCATGCTTGCAAGCCCAACTGATGCAAGTGAAGTCTCAAATGGCACAAACCCTAATTGATTCAAGGAATGCAGAAAATCAATGGCCAGCTGGAGGTAACACAGCGACGTGGTTTCCAGCATATAATCCAAGTAATTATATGAACTCTGTGTCCCCTCAAAGCTCGCTGGAGTCTATTGATTATAACAATGAAGGAATGAACATACAAGAGATACAAAGCAAAGATGATCAATTTTTCTCATATCAACCTGCTAACTATAAAAAGAGACCCGCTGCTTCTCAAACTGACTTAGGTGAAGGTGAGCTTCAAGCATTGGCTCTTAGAATGATGAGGAACTAGCTACCTACCTAACTCATGACTGCAAATTAATGATATGATGATCCACATTTTCCTCGAGGAAAAATATGTATATATAGAGACTATGAAGAAGTTAATTAGCTAGCTGGTTAATTAGTTGTTACAATGCTACTATAAGCCTAAATTAGGCATTAGGCAGGTTTCCGTTCTATCAAACAATGCACGTCAGGGGTTCATTAATTAAGTTTGCAGCAACTTACAAATTCTCTCTCTCTCTCTCTCTCTCTATATATATATATATACTAGCTGGGTCCCGTGCCTCCGGCACTGTATGGACAGTGAGATTTATCTCAAATTTAGAACGGTCCAGATTATTTATTAAGTGAGCGGAAAATTCAAAATCATTATTAGATAGATTAGATAGATAGATGTATTTTATTAGATAGATGTATGGACGGTGGGATTTATCTCAAACTTTGGACGGCCCAGATGATTTATTGAGTGAGTGGGAAATTCAAAATCATTTGTATTTTATTAGATAGATATATATAACTAATATTTTTCATTAAAAAAAATAATATTTTCAGTTAAATGAAATCCACTCTCCAGAATGTGAAAACATTCATTAATTAATATTTATATCAGTTTCCTATATAGTACACTTTATACACTGTATGTCACACAGTCACATTCCTATTTTTATAAAATCTTAAAAGTCTTGCATGAAGGCTAGGGTTGATATGAGGAAGGGGTTTCCTATATATGTATATGTACTCGTGAAAACAATACAGACACAACATTTGACATTTTGAAATGAAAATATATTCTTGGATTTTGGATAATCTTGGATTGTGTTATTATTCAGTTACTCGTCTATATATATACATATCAAGTTCTTTGTCTTGGAGTATAAAATAGTACTCGTATGAATGTGTGATGCATATATACGCATTTTATATACTCCCTCCGTTCCTTAATATAAGTCGTTTTAGAGAAATGTTTTTGTTCCTTAATATAAGTCATTTGAGAATTTCAAGTAATCATTAATTGTTTAGTTTCAAAAATTACCCTAAGTATTAAATGTAACTTTAGTTCTCTTACTATTTTTTGTCCAATAAATAACAAACTCTTCTTTCAATACAAGGACAATATAGAGACAATTGATATTATAATTAATGGTATACAATCATTACCTTAATACTTGTGCACAATCCTAAAACGACCTATATTAAGGAACGAAGAGAGTAAAATTGTATAATTGAAGTTTGAACCCTATGGTGTCGTTTCCCGAATACATATTAATTATATAATTGAAAAATAAGCATGGTTTAATGGGTTCTAGAAGACGATCCTAAACTCAATGTCAAAACTTTCCCAAATACATGTATTAGTTACTACATCTGTTCTTAAAAGATTGTTATTTAAAGTTTTGACACATGTATTAAGAAAATATCATTTATCAAATAAAATTTGTTTGAAATTCCACCACTACCCCTTTATGAAAAGTTGAAAACTATTAATACAAGGGAGGGAATTTCTTGGGACAATGAGAGAAGGTAGGGGTAATATAGGAAAATAAATAATTTATTCTACTTGAAACTTATAAACGACAAACTTTTTGGAATAAATTTTTTTTTCTAAAACGACAATATTTTAGGAACGAAGGGAATAATTATCAAATGAAACAAATGGACACATTAATTAATATATCTATCTATCTAGTAGTTATATTACAATCATTAATTATTACTCCCTCCTTTTCATTTTAGAAGAATCCCCCCTGCCTACAGTATATATTTTGAAGAAAAAACTAATTATTTCCTACTTTGCCCCTAAAAAAAATAGAGTAATTGAGAGGGGTCTTAAACGACTTATATAACGGAAAGGAAGGAGTATATCCAAATGCATTGCATGTCTTAATTAAATTAGTTTCATTATTTTGGTTTTGTTGAGTTCAAGTATGTAGAAATTCTAGCATGCACGTGTGTACAAACACTACATAATGAATACCGAAAATAGTTATAATTTTAATATACATGGAGAAGTAGCTAGCAACTAAGTTCCGATGAGCTAGGTTAAATATGTATGGATCAAGTGATGTATATTTGTATAATTGAAAATGTGAGCTAGAAATCTAAATATGTATGCTTCATATATGTTAATGCACCTTTTCATACATGAGTTTTGATCAATTTGGGGACTAATTTAGACTCATTAATTGATTAAATTTGTATTAAATTAAAAGTACATTTGATAATCAATTACAAGGAGATTAATAGAGAGTAATATATAATTCAAATAGGAATTATATATTATGTTTTAATTGTATCTAAAGTAGAGAATATGAAAATGTTCATTGTTGTTTAAGAAAACTATTTTCTTTAAGTCCCACATTGAGTACGAATAAAACTATTTAATACTTTATAAGTATATGTGGAATAGTTTAATTCACTAGTGGTACTAAAGGAAAGGCTTGGAGTTGGTTACAATGACGTGGTGCAAAGCACCACCCGCTCCCGACCCGGGGGTCGAGGGCCGTTGTGCGAGTTCAAGTCGCTTTAGGCGCACGTGCGCATCGTCGCTAGGAGTCTCGCTCGAGCCGAGAGCCAACTTTTTATCTTGAACCAGATTCATTGAACCTTTAATTATTATGGATACAAAGAATTCTACAATTGTTATAAACCTATTTGTGATTAATACATTATTTACTTTGTAAACTGATGTTTTAATTTACAATTCAATTTTTATCGGTTTTAGAAACTAAACAATTTAGCTATCTTCTTCCTCACATCAACCTTTACAAAACAGCATAAAAATAGAGATTTTTAGTGAGTTGCTATCACTGAAAATTAGATAAGACTTGACATATATCCTGGAGGTGAATTGCTAGTAGCCTTTAGCAAACCTTAGTGGTAAGGGGCAATAAACACCTTAAGGTGCGCATGCGCATCGTCACTAGGAGCCTCGCCCGAGCCGAGAGCCAACTTTTTATCTTGAACCAGATTCATTGAATCTTTAATTATTATGGATACAAAGAATTCCACAACTGTTATAAACTGATTTGTGATTAATACATTATTTACTTTGTAAATTGATGTTTTAATTTATAATTTAGTTTTTATCAATTTTAGAAACTAAACAGTTTAGCTATCTTCTTCCTCACATCAACCTTTACAAAGCAGCATAAAAATAGAGATTTTTAGTGAGTTGCTATCACTGAAAATTAGATAAGACTTGACATATATCCTGGAGGTGAATTGCTAGTAGCCTTTAGCAAACTTTAGTGGTAAGGGATAATAAACACCTTAAAGACAGTGAATACTCGTGTCAAATTCTTACTTCTTTTACTTTGTATTTCATTTTCTTCTTTCAATATATATATATATATATATATATATATATATATTATAGTTAAAGGGTAACCACACCTTTAAATTTTAATTAATTGGGAGAGTATATATTTATGTGTCCCACTTGCCTAGAATTTATGTTCTGTTCTGACGAGTAGGTTTACCTAATACTTTAGTAATTGGTAGTAGTAGTACTCTAATAATTTTATTTTAGCGTAAGTTTCATATGACCCCTTGTACTCAAATCCATAGACAAAATGTCCCCTCGATTGAGACTGCACACGGCTACATCATGATTAAGTAGCTTAATTTGTCAACTTCTATCCAACCAATCCCGATTTAATTAAATTCAGAAAATTGAATCTTATATAGCTTAATTAATAACTTTTAATGACTTAATATTGTTAATGGGATTCTTAATTATATAATTATTGCCGCTGTAAGTTTATATCTATTTTATAGAAATCTAAGTTACATTTGTTATAGAACAACAACTTTAACTCTATTATACATGAATATGAATATTAGAGCATATTTGATACTCGCTCCGAAAATATTATGATAGTATTAAAATCGATTGATTATACATCTTTTATGGTTATTTTATGATCGATAAAAAAAATTTAATTACATATAAATATGATATCTAGTTTTATTATATTGTTTGGTTGATAATACATTATTTCTAATTAGTACTTATTTGATTAAGTAAATATTTTTTAGTTATTATTTTAACATTATGCAAGAATTAAAAAAATTGAAAATTTTAAAATTTTATTTTAAACAAATGTGAATACGAATATGCGGATATTTAATATATTTGTTTATATTATATTATACAAAAGGGATACAGATAATATTCGTATTCAAATATTTCATATTACATATTCGTCAAATACAGATAATAAAATTTATTTTTGAGTACGAATATGAATATACTTGTTTGGGCATTTGAAAATATACGTTTACAGCACTGAATTAAATATTGTAACTTAGTCTATAGATAGGTGTATACTTCATTAGGAGTGTTCATCCGTACTTAATTCACCAAATTATAGGCCCTTAAGAAACAATAAAATGAGAGACAATATTAATGGGGTATTGTATAACACCGTTTGGAGGGGTTGGGACTTGGGAGGGTGTAGAAATGGACAACCTTTAAACCATCAAAAAAAGCATAAAGAAATATTAATAAAGTAGTTAATATATATAATTCAAGTCGTGAGTCACCACTTTCTTAGTCATGGAATTAATTAATTAATTATATATATATATATATTATATAAGGATGAATTACATATTCTATTACATTTTAAAAAATAATTACAACAATAGTGCCCTTATAAATTTTTTATACAACTAATACACTTTCATATTTATTTACAATACTAGTGCAGTTATGATTCTTTAATTTAGAGAATTAATATTCAATTAGGATTTTTTAATTTAGGGTTTCTTCTCTCTCTCCTCATATATAACAACTGCAACATGCAAAATCTCCATTACATCCCCACCGCCACCTGTAATAAATCTCTCATTCAATTTCCTGCTGCTGCTGCTCATGATCACGAGGCCTCTTCTTCTTCAAATTCAAATCCAAACCCAGACCCAAATCCAATTCAAGGAGTAAACCACAGTCCTCAGATTTCACAGAGAGAATCAGTGTCAAGGATTATGGTATCTGCAGGGGGACTTGGTATGATGGAAAATGTACGCTGCATTAATAAAGACTCTTTTACTTGTGGGTCAAGGACCCTTGATGTTGATGGTTCCTTTTGTAGAAGGAAACCAGATAAATGTAGTAAAAGGTGTTGGCAACATCAAGGCAAGAGGGTTGATAGGGTATCAAAAGTTAGTGCTTGCACTGAGTCCACTTGTGGTGGCGGTGGTCTTGGGATGGAAAAGAATTGATGATGACAGTTGATGTTGGTTTGTCGGAAAGAAATAATGTGAGGGGATGTGGAGGATCAATGGAGAGTTCACTCCATTTGGCCATATAATTTAATTATATGAAGATGGAGAAGAGAGAAAGAGGAGAAAATGGAGTCTTGAAACGGTGCAATGGACTCGGCAAACATGAAGGACCGGGGATGAGTGTGGAGACTAAGGAGAAGGGAAGAACGTTACCATCGCTCTATTTCTGACGTTACCATCGATCTGTTTCTGTAATTTTTTCATAATGCAGTTGGTAGCCAAACCTTCATATCAAGGTAACTAATTCTGTTTTATTAAGTTTCCAAATTATTTTGCATGTAATACAGTTGGTAGCCAAACCTTCATGCAGTTGGTTGCCAAACTTTCAGACGAAGGTAACTAATTCATACTGCATGTGTGAAGATAGATTGGTTATCTTGGTATAAAAGTTTGGTTACCAATTCAGTTTTATTAAGTTAGCAATTTCGTTTGAATGTGATGGAGTTGATAGCCAACCATTCATACAAAGGTAACCATTTTATTATTTATGAGTAACAAAATAGTTATAAAAAAAATTTCAAAACACTAATAGTTACATTTATTTATTTTTAAACTTTTTGTAGGGCGAATCTTCTTCTTATTCTCATTGGCGTTTTGGAAACGAAAATTCGCGGCGGTGTAGCGGCGAAGTATGTGAAGTGTAGCGGCGGACTATTATTTCAAAGTGTATGTGAGGGAGATGAAGATTTAAATTTGAATATTTAAATTTGAATTTATTTTTGTTGTTAGATCCAAATATTTGAATTTGAATTATTAAGTATGACAATTATTTGTCCTTGATTTTAGGTTTTCTTATTAATGTGAATTGTACTATTTTTGTAATATATACAATCTTTTTATAAATATTTGGTTGATACACTTTTTTTATAATTACTTTCTATTTGTTGTATACTTATGTAAAAGACCCAAAATATAATCAAATTAATTTTATGTTCTTCGAGGCCATGCCATGACCGTGTGATTAAGAATATATAATTAAGCTTTTTAGTCAATCAAGCGGCAGGGTACAACTTTCAAAGCAAGCGCATTTCGGCATTAAACAATAATCAAGATAAAAAGGTTGTAAAGAATTATAGAGGCAAAAGAAAAGAAAATGTTGAAGAATTCATTCATTAATTAATTGTACTTAAATAGAAAGTAATTTTAATTATTCCAAGAAGAAACATATATAGATTAATTAAATGGGTGAACAATTAGCTTTTGTTCAAAGGAGAAAAAGCTGGCTCCCACAAATGTTTTATTATATTGACCAAGAAATATATATATATATATACTTTTTTGTCACAAACTTAAAAAATAAAAATACAAAAAAAGGGAATTAAAGTTTGGTCCCAACCTTGCACTACTCGTTTCTTGAAGGAGAGAGCTTAGGCAGTCATGATATTATCTGTTTCTTTGGATCCGAACTACTCCTAGTAACTACTAGGGGAGAGTCAAACCGTAACCACGCCATCACATTTAAAATTGGAACAATTACATTTTATAGTACATTTAAAAATATAATTACAAGAAAAGTACCATCATTAAATATTTACATAATTAATATCTTTAAAATTTTATTTTCATTATTAGTACATAATTATGATTCCTTTAATTATGGGATGCGTTTTAATTCTCAACCATCTCTCCCACAATTTTCTCCCCATCTCTCCCACGATTTTCTCCCACTCCATTTATGTTTTCCTTCTTCTTCTTCTCCTTCCTCCCTCCGCCTCCTCCTTCCGCCCCTCTCCTCCCCCTCCCTCCGCCCACGCCCCACCCCTCACTCCTCCTCCCCCTCCATCCGCTACCCCCACCCCCTCCCTACGCCACTCCCTCCTCCCCCTCCCTCCGCCCCTCTCCTCCTCCTCCCCCTCCCTCCGCCACCCCCTCCCTCCGCCTCCCTCCTCCTCCTCCTCCTCCTCCTCCCCCTCCCTCCGCCACCCCCTCCTCCTCCTCCCACTGCCCACGCCCCACCCCACCCCACCCCACCCCCTCCCACTGCCATCGTCGCTCTGTTTCTGCAGTTTTTTTATAATGCAGTTGGTAGCCAAACCTTTATATCAAGGTAACTAATTCTGTTTTATTAAGTTTCCAATTTATTTTGCATGTAATACAGTTGGTAGCCAAACCTTCGTGCAGTTGGTTGCTAAACTTTCAGATCAAGGTAACTAATTCATACTGCAGGTGTGAAGGTAGATTGATTATCTTGGTATAAAAGTTTGATTACCTTGGTATACAAGTTTGGTTACCTTGGTATAAAGTTTTGGTTACCTTTGGTATAAATATGCAGTGTTCTATTTTTTATTTACCAACATGAAATTGGTTGTCAAACTTTTAGACCAAGGTAACCAATTCAGTTGTATTTGATTACCAATTTTATTTTAAATGTGATGCAGTTACTAGTCAATTTTTGTGGCGGCAGCGGTGGCGCCGAGAGAGGAGGATGATGAACATTAGTTCCTTCATAATTTTTTATTTTTAATTTTCTCATTTTGATTTGAATTTTGAAATATGGATTTGAAATTGTTGTTAGAGACAAGATTTGAATTTGAATTTGAATTATTAGTTATCCTTGATTTTAGGTTTCTTTATTAATGTGAATTGTACTATTTTTGTAATATGAGTCTTAATTACACTCTTTTTATAATTATTTAGTTGATGCACTTTTCTTGTAATTACTTTCTATTTGTTGTATACTTATGTAAATGACCCTTTAAAATTTAGGTGCCATTTTTAAAATTAGGAATCGCACATTTAATTATAATTACGATGGCATTCAAAAACCGCACGTCAGCATCGACAAAATCGTGCGTGTGTGTGTGTATATATATATATATATATAATACAATTGATCTTTTTATATTTAATATTCTAATAATTAATATTTTTTTGAGAAATCAATTTTATTCCAAAGTTAAGAAATACAATTATCTTATTTATATATTTTTTTAATTTTGTTAAAAAGTAAAACAATTATAAAAGTCATTCATGAATTATTTCATTTTTTGTTTTTACATTTGACAAAATTAGAAAAAAGATAATATAACTAAAATACTTCAAAGAGTAATGTTTTATAAACTATGTTGTTAATTATTATTCTTTATTTGAAACATTCTAGTTATTGTTAAAAAAATAGTAATTTGGTGTTAATTTAACTTGAAGAAAAATTATATTAATTAATATTTTCAATTTGTGTATTGTATATTTTTTTGTCCAAGTGTGATTTTGCACCCGCAACTCAACCGCATCACAACCACAAGAAATCGCATTAACACAATTGCTAAAAATTAAAAATAGTATATTATGATTACGATTGCTGTGGGAGTTTAAAATTTAAAATTTAATATTATGGGCTGAATTAGTGATAAAGTGATTCATTCATTTCCCTTAAAATTTAAATTTAGGTGTCATCTAAAATATATACTTAGTTGATAGTTGATAGTAACTCATATATCTTATAAACCATTTATGAAAGAATTCTTAAATTTCGACTCCGATAGAAAGCAGTGAAAATTTCTTAAAATGGGTGTGTTAATTTGTTGTAATTTCAATGAGTCTTTTTGAAAAAGGAATATTATATAGGAATTTTATAAATAATGGGTTGGGCCTCAAGTCTAACAAGAATTAAGCACCTGCATGGTTCAAACTTTCCGGCAATTATAAATAATGTAATCTTTAATTATAAAAAGACGTGAGTATATGGTGAAAGGTTTTGAGCCATAAATTTGTAAGCAAATAAATATGATATCTAAGTACAGAATTAACTGGTTCAAACTTTCCGGCAATTAAAAGTGTCAGACTTGTTGCTGCAGATATTTTCCTGCCAATTTATATATACATATTGACTAGCTAAAAGGGAACAAAAGGAACGAAGTTAGCTAGGTTTTCTACTTGAATTTAAATCATAGCATAATTTTCTTGAGATTGTAAAATATATATTACTATATTACATAGAAATACGTACAACTACATGTTTATTCTGATGCATCATCATCAAGCTTATTTAGTTAGTTCTATATAGGGTTGAGCAAGTAACTAAATTAGAACCGAAATCGCACCAAAAATCGCACGAACCGCACCAATTAAAATCGCACCAACGGTTCCGGCTGTGGCGGTTTTAAGTGAGTTGAATAATCAAAATTACGATTCCGATTTGGTTACTAACCAAAACTGCACGCATAAAACCGAAACCACACCATATGTGTCTATGTATGTATTATCTCTAGTAAATTCTAAAGTTACTTTTCACTTGAACACGCTCAGAGAAAACTTCAGTCTTGCATTGTTATTTTTTCACCAATTGAAAGAAGATGATTAGAGGTTATAGAGTCAAAATTTGAGCATTTGGATTTTTGAATTTCGAAATTGTTTGATGCGTTACTAGAGAGGCTTATAGGTGAGGGACCAAATTCGTTGGTTCGAACACTTGATGCATCAGTTAAGGTCTATACTATAGTAGTAATAGTCAAATAGAATATTATTCAAATTAGATATAGTTAGGATTATATTCTATAAGTCCTCGCTACAATATATAAGATAAAACTTCATTCTATCTCCAGTTAGGGGTGCTCATCGGTAAAAAACTGAATCGGTACCGACAAAAACCAAATACGCCGACTGAAATACGAAGTTTCTTAGGTCTAGCAGGTTATTACCGTAGATTCATCAAAGACTTTTCGAAATTATCAGGACCTTTAACAAATTTGACCAGAAAAGCTGTAAAGTTCGTTTGGTCAGAAAAATGTGAAGAGAGTTTCCAAGAATTAAAGAAAAGATTGAGTGAAGCACCAGTTCTATCCTTACCAGACGATACAGGAGGTTTTGTTGTTTACAGCGATGCGTCACATAAAGGGCTTGGTTGCGTTTTGATGCAGCACGGAAAGGTCATTGCGTATGCGTCTCGCCAGTTGAAAGATTACGAGAAAGGGTACCCTACGCACGACTTGGAACTGGCAGCCGTAGTATTCGCTCTAAAGATTTGGAGACATTATCTGTATGGCGAAAAATGTGAGATATACACCGACCATAAAAGTCTGAAGTATATCTTCACTCAAAAGGAATTAAACATGAGGCAGAGAAGATGGTTAGAACTGATCAAAGACTACGATTGCGAAATTTTTTATCATCCTGGGAAAGCTAACGTAGTCGCCGACGCTCTAAGCCGAAAGGGACGAGAAAGATTAGAGACGCTGACAAATCAAGAGGATCTCATCAAAGAAATGGAGAAAATGAAGATTGAAGTGAAATATCCAAGAGAGCCGGAAGAGAAGCTGTACAACGTAGAGATGCGTCCAGTTTTGTTGGACAGAGTAAAAGAAGCCCAGGATCAAGATGAGGAATGCAAAAAGTTGCAAAAACAGATAGAGGATGGAGAGACAACCAAGTTCAAAATCAATCAAGACGGATTATTACGATTTGAGGGAAGAGTATGGGTACCAGCAGTACCAGACCTAAAAGAAGAAATCTTACAAGCAGCACACAGCTCAAATTTCTCAATTCACCCGGGTAGCACAAAGATGTACCAAGACCTTCGGCAACACTTTTGGTGGCCCAATTTGAAAAGAGAAGTGGCAGAATACGTCAGTAGGTGCCTAACCTGTCAAAGAGTGAAAGCTGAGCATCAGAGACCAAGCGGATTGCTACAACCGTTAGAAATTCCGGAATGGAAATGGGAACACATAACTATGGATTTTGTTGTGGGACTTCCAACCACACAGAAAGGCTTCGACGCTATATGGGTTGTCGTAGATCGATTAACAAAGTCAGCCCATTTCTTACCAATTAAGGTCAGATTTAATCTAGATCAACTGGCTAGATTATACGTTAAAGAGATTGTATCAAGACATGGCGTTCCATTATCAATCGTATCTGATCGAGATCCGCGATTCACATCCAATTTTTGGCGTAGTCTGCAAGAACGTATGGGGACACAGTTAAAATTAAGTACGGCGTATCACCCTCAAACTGACGGCCAAAGCGAAAGAACAATTCAGACACTGGAAGATATGCTGAGAGCCTGTGTCATGGATTTCAAGGGCAATTGGGATGATCACTTACCATTGGTCGAGTTTGCGTATAATAACAGTTATCACGCCAGTATAGGGATGCCGCCGTACGAGGCATTGTACGGGAGAAAATGCAGAACCCCACTCTATTGGGATGAGGTAGGAGAACGTAAATTGCTGGGACCAGAAATGGTTCAACAAACTGCAGAAATCATCCGAGTAATACGAGCAAGATTGGTGGCAGCTCAAGACAGGCAAAAGAAGTATGCAGACTTGCACCGTCAAAAGAGAGACTTTGAAATAGGATCGTTTGTGTTTTTAAAAGTATCTCCCTGGAAGGGAAAAATCAGATTTGGAAAGAAGGGAAAACTGAGTCCAAGATTCATAGGGCCTTTCGAAGTACTGAAACAAATAGGTGAAGTGGCTTATGAAGTAGCTTTACCTCCGGAACTAGGTCACATCCATAACGTATTTCATGCATCGGTACTACGACCTTATAAACCAGATCACAAGCATGTAATCCGATATGAACCTATTCAGGTTGAAAAAGATCTAACCTATGAAGAAGTTCCTATTCAAATCATTGATAGGAAAGAGCAAGTTTTAAGAAACAAAATAATACCTTCTGTGAAGGTGATATGGAGGAACCACAGTGCTGAAGAAGCTACGTGGGAACTCGAAGAAAAGATGAAGAAAAGTTACCCCCACCTTTTTGAGTAACCTTGTACTTGTGATTCCGAGGACGGAATCCTTATAAGGAGGGGAGAATGTAATGACTCAGAAAATCCTATGTAATATTCAACTATTATAAGGTAAAATTTTTGCGTATAATTTTTTTTTTTGTTGTTTTGTCATTACTTTTTATTGTGACTAAACTATTAGTTATTTAATAGTTTACTTAGCATCTTGATTTATGTAGGATAAAGAAATAGTGCACCATCTTGAAATATTTAAGATTACTTGGAATAGTCATATCAATAATATGTGCTAACTATTGTTGTTAGAGAAAATAATAAAAGACCATGTTCATAAATTGGGCCAGCCCAAGCATATGTTGCAAGCCTTTTCTTTATTTTGAATAAAGGGCCAATACTTATCTAAAATATGTGAATTACATTTTTGTTAGCCCAACAAACATAAAAACTCAGCCCAATCTCCTTGCTAGCCTCCCTTAAGCTTCATGTATCAGCCATATAGGAAGGTAGTTAACTGAGATAGTTACATTAGGCAGTGATTAGTAGCTTATGCAGACTCTACGTAAACTCTTAGTTAACTTGATCAGTTTGGCTAACAAACAAACAACAGTTCAGCTACACTTGCAGAGGATAAGGTAGCAGGTAAGCTAAGGTCTGCTAGGGTGGCTGAGTAAAGGCCAAATTAGCTAGGCTAGGACTGAGTGCAGTTGCTTGGTAGGGTGGCTGAGTAGGGGCAACTAGAGATGATGTAGTTAACAGTGGAAGAGCCAGGCTCAGCCATAAAAGGGCCAAGCTTATTGCCGAATTCAGCTTCATTACTTGGCAGAAACTATAAGCTATACCAACTATATAGAGAGTGAGTGGGAAAGGTTTCGGTTAAGAAGAAGAGCTAAGCAGCTTCAACCACTGTTAATATTCGAAGAACAAGGTAAGCCAATTCAGGCCCTCAATCCTTTTTCCAGTCATTCATGTTCCTTTAAGTGTTAGCAATTAGACTGTTAGTGGCTAAGTATCATAAATACCTGTTTTAATTGCTATGTGAATTGCTGTGAGTAGGGCTGCTAAGATTGGTTTTATGCTTGGTATTGTTTAAGCCATACGGCTGGGGGCAGTGGGCTAGAAATTTTGTATTAAGCGCAAGTATATAAACTGCCCTCTATGTGTTTGATAAATTGCCAAGCTAAGAACTGACTTGGTAACTTTGAATATTAGCTATGATTTAGAGTCCAAGCTAATACCAAATTTCTTATATGAGTATACTCTATGCTTGACCTTAACATGTCTCAAAATAACTGACAATCTAAGATAGCTAAGTACTTGGACAAAGTAGGTATTAATGAACTGAAATAGTAAGCTCCCCTATGACTGATATTAGAAGCTTTTCTTAAAATATTTATGAATTGCTTCTAGTATAATTACTATATAAATAACCAATTTATGTTTACTTGTTACTTAATCATGTCATTTTGATAACTAAAATTGTCAAATCATGCTTTCTTGTATTAATGTGAAGCTTGTGAAAGACTGTTTTTAACTAAAGTAGAAAATATTGTATGTAGGCTCTTTAAACCATCGATATATATATTATATATCATATACATGATGTGGAAACCTTTGGGTGGTAAACTTCATGGATGTTGTGGTGATTTAATGTCAAAAACCTTGCCTAAAAAGTTTGGAATAGGTATGAGGGACTGTTCTATCTTAAATCCAATACTGTGTTATGACAATGCTACTATATGGGCTGTTATTAGGAATTTTATTATGATAATCATGCCTTGCCTCTAATATATTCATTATAGGCAGTCCTTATTTCCATATGCCAAATTATGCTATCTTGTACCAAAAAGGGACTGTTTTGGCCTAAAACATGAAAACCTTACTATGAGGTGTTTTAAACCATGAACATGTAATATGTAAGAGGTTCATGCTTTAGAGATACAAAGATCTCATTCCTTGGTACTGTTTTGATGCAAGGGTATTAAACCATGTCTATAATGCTCTATATAGACTGTTACAATGATATAGTATTAAATCTTGCCTATTTTCTATTATAGACTCAAAGACTGCTATATGGATGCTATGCTGCTATTTTAACTGACTGTTAACATGATAGGTGTTGAGTAGTTATATTAGATTGACTGCTATGCTAATTTGCTGCTATGCTATATTTCCATGATGACCGACTGCTAGCACTATATGTGTTGTTTTGCCAACTGCCATTGTATTATAAGGACTGTTTTGATGCCTTAACACTAAACCTTACCTAAAGAGGCTGGTATAGACATAGGGACTGCCATATGATATTTTTATGAACTGCTATTTGACAAATGCCATTGTGATAGTGTTATGTGCTGAATTTGAGTAGAGGAGATAGGATGGGCTGAGGAGTAATAAGGATGACAAAATTGGCTTTCTTACACAAGTAAATGTCTATGACATATGTAATTTGAAACTGTGCACATCACATGCTCGACGTAAGTTCCAAGTGGACTGCCTTATGTAAAAGTCAAGTATTAGACTCAAACAAGGTTGGAAATTACTCATGTATTACTTATACTTATAATTTACAAGTTGAGCTTATTAGGAGGAGAAGGAATTCGGACCTATGTCAAAAATAAAGAATTAAGAAAATTAGTATGTCGACCCCTTTGCACACTGATTTGAGTCATTCTATGGGGACTGCCACGATTGTGTTGCAAGTCTAAAAGTAATTTTAGGTATTAATATATCTAAAATTCAAGTATAACTAAGTTTTTGTCTTAAAGACTAAGACTTGAAAGAAAAAGAATCTGAGGAAGGGTGGCTGTTGTACAAGATAGTAGCAGTGATAGCAGTTGACTGCTAACCACTGTGTTAGCAGTTAGATCTGTGGATCAAGCATAGGATATCAAGGTTAACCAAAAAGTTTACAAAATATATCAAGTTGAGGGCGGGGCTAGGGTCTTAAAAACTGCTGTCCATGGCAGCAGTGGTTGCCACAACACAACTAAAAACCTTAGCAAAAACTGAAGTTGTGGACTGTTGTTCTGGGCTTGCAAGGTAACCAAGGTTATGGAGCAGTTGGCATGTAGACTGCAGTCCTGAGCCACTGCCAAAGAGAGTGTACCAATAAGAACATAATAAAGGTTAAGAAAACATGAAGGGATAGCCAAGATGAAAGTGGAGGGCTGCTGCCTATGTGTGGCAGCAGTTACGAATAAATAACTGCTAAGGCAGTGTCAAACTTGCCAATCTCAGTTGAAAAATGAACCCAATTAAGTTTTTAAGGGATATAGGTATGTATAAAATATTTAAAGATTGTTTAATTTGGTAAACGAGCTAGAAGTGATTAGGCCGCAAAATGGGCTGTTGAGCAACTGCTAGGCGCAGCAGTTGCAGTGGCGCACCAGCGCGCTGCTGGGTAGGCTGTGCTGCTGCAGTTACCTTATGTAGCTAAAATGTTGAGCTATTTTTGTTGTTGTGTTGGGACTGTTTGATAAGGCCACTATGGTAGCTTTTAAGCTCTAGAGTTTGAGTATAACCAAACTTAGCTATCTTGGGTTTTAATTTTAAATAGGAGCTGTGAAAGGGGAGACTACTGCTGCTCACGCATAGCAGTTAGTAGCAGCAGCTAGTAGCAGCAGTTAGCAGTAATGCATTCCTTTTTCATAAAGGATACTAATGGGCTAACATGTTATAAGACAAGGATAAGCAGATTTAAAAGTATTGCTCGGGTTAAGGGCTGCTAAGCTCAGTTAGGGGCTGCGAGGCCGCACTAAGCATAGCCAAGCCCCACGGGGCCAAGCAAAGCTTGATTGCCACACGGTAGGTTAAATTAGAACGGTTTTGGTCATTTTAATAGTAAACAAGAATGGTTAGCATCTAAGTATAAAAATATTGAAACTATAAATATATTAAACACCATTAAGGTGTTAAAGTCCTAATAAGGTGTAAGCTATATAGGTTGGGTGTGACACCATTATAGAGAAAAATGGTAAGAATGAAAACATGGGTGAGACATTTGAAAAATGTATTAAATATAGAAAATCTAACCATGATCACTAAAAAATACATGATATATGACTTGGCTATATGGCTAATATACTTGGTTAATCTAAATAAATAACTGTAATGTGATTACCATTACTTGTTGTAAGTATGTTGAACCCCATCAAAGTGAAAAAGGTCTATTATGAAAGCATGGATGAGATATTTGAAAAATGTATAAAATGTTGGAATTTATCTACAACAATGATCACTGAAATTATGTGGTATGTGAGTTACAAACTATATAACTTAGCTATGTGATTAACATGCTTGTTAATATAAATAACTGTGTAGGATTTTGTAAGAACATATTAAGCTGAATCCTATCAATAGTCTACAAACAAGGCAAGTTTCTAACTCTTACTCTTTATTGAGCAATTATTCTGAAGTGGACAGATTCTTTTATTTTCTGAACTGTCTGTCCTTATTTATGAATAATATAAGGATAAAAAGCCTTTTTATTCCAATCAGCTTCAAAAGAATAGATATCAACTTTTCTATCTTGAACGAGTTTACATTGAAAGTATGTCAATACCATTACTTCGGTTAGACAATTGTTGAAATATATTGATATTATTCATGAATTTATCAGTTAAAGCTTTCCAAGCCATTTTGTTATTATGGTATGGATTCTTATATAATGCTGTGAATGAACAACCCTTTTATAGGGGCATATTGTACCGGACATATGATTCCGAAGGACATATAAAGTGTCATTAGACTGTTATGTTGTGCACAATGTAGGGTATTTAGGCTGATCCCCTAAAGTACGAGTCTAGGATATATATATCAGCTTTTATAAACTGTATGTATCCATGAATTGTAGTACTATTACTGTCAATTCTAGCAAAGAGTTCACTGGTCATTTGACCTTACAGCATGCTAAAGTCAAAATTTTCAGACTCAGCACTTTTAAAGAAGTATCTTGTTCAGTATTTATTATTGAATCCTCATTGATAGAATATTTTTGTTCCATTATCTTTAGCTGCTTATTTCCTTGCTGAGCAAGCTTGTTGCTCACCCTTGCGTTAAATATAAATGTTTTCAGTTAAGAATGAAGTTGCTGGTCCATCTGGAAAAGACAAGGGAAAGAGCAAAGTTGTTGAATAGTCTTTTATTAAGCGCATGTGCTTATTTAAGTAGTAAATGTAATAAATATTGTTAATATTATGTTGTGTAATGATATTAAATTCGTAAGTTATGTAAAGGTCTATAGAACCTGGGATTTAAGTTATGTAATATAAGATAGTTTTCTTTTATTATAAATGGGTATAATAGTAGCGTGAGCACTAAATCCGAGTTAAAGATAACCCGGATTTGGGGGCGTCACAGGTTGGTACCAAAGCTGTTAGGTTATAAACCTTAGGAATGGGGAAAAACACCTTAGGATTATGACCTTGAGAAAAATAGTCAACTCTTTTCGAGTATAATAGATGAATTCTGGAAAATTCATTAAAGAAAATAAATAGTTAAATATGTTTACTTGATAATGTTGTATGGAAACTTATCAAGTTTTATTAAATGTTTTGTAGATGCCTGAAATAGCTGAATCCAGTCGAGTCAAGGAAGAGGTGAAACAAGAAGAGCCAGAGGAATATATTGGGGGTTTCTCTGAAGAACCCTTTATCGAAGAGGCTGACACCCTAATGGAACTGACTCTTAAGAACCTCGAACTGGAAAACCGAATTGAAGAATTAGAGGGTGAGAAGGAAGAACAGCAAGCTTCCGTAGAGTTGTTTGAGTCATTGGTAGTATATACCATATCAAAGAATATAGAGATGGGACATGCACTCCATGGTTCTGCCTGCCAAAAGGAGGCTCTGAGGCAAGAAAATGTTATTCTTAGACATGAGGTGGAAGTCCTGAAGGCTGATCTAGTGAGGACTGAACAACAACGAGATAGGGTTTCAGGCAGAGCTTATGAGTTGGAGATGGAAGTTAGGGGCAAAGATGTCAAGATAGACAAAATGGACTATGCGTTTGAATCGGCTTTCGGACGCTGGAAGCAAAGTGTGCAGCTACACCCTATAGATGAAGGTGGAAGCGAGTTGGTGTTAACTCGAAAAAGGGTGTTAGACATTGGAGATGAGGAGCTTTACAGCGCCAAAAGGCAGGGCATGCTTCTCTAGTAGTTGGACTAAGCTCTTATGATGTGTCTGTTTATTATAAGTATTTTAATATTATGTCTGTAGTAGGTAGATGTACCCCTCTTTTGTATACTATGGGGATAATACTTTTGAGGCCGTCTTTTGTAGAAAAGGGCAGTTAAATGTAAATCCTGACTATATATAGTCAAGGGATTAAGATGTGTAGCCTTATGCAACAGCATGTAAGGTGTTTGGCAAAACGTTTAAAAGGCATATATATATATATATATGAATGTTGTTTGTTATTGAAAGACCTGTGTATTTAATACAATGTACATTATTATATCGATTAAATGATAAAGATATAAAAAAACTTATATTATACAGAAAATGCCACCAAGATGGAGAGGAAGAAGAAGAGGAAGACTTGGGGCACCAACCTCATCAACACAAGAAGAGTCCGTAAATAACACGGAAGCACCTGAAAATCCTATGCAGCAGTTTATCGACTTATTAACTCAAGCATTTCAAGGAAGGAATACCGCACCGGCCGTAAATCCAAACCCTCCTGAAGGTCGTTTGACTACCTTTAAAGATTTTAAAGCAGTAGGACCCCCAGAATTCAAGGGAACCAACAATCCGATAGAAGCCCAAACTTGGGTAAATGAAATGGAAAAGGTCTTCGAAGTTGTCCGAGTTGATGAAAATCAAAAGACAGCTTTTGCCACGTTCATGCTAAAAGGAGAAGCAAACTACTGGTGGGGAGCCAATAAAAGTAGAGCTGGAGTAGGAGTCGTGACGTGGGATAGGTTTAAAGAACTATTCTTTGAAGCCTACTTTCCCCGTATCATGAAAAACAAGATGGAAGTTGAATTTCTTGAATTTAAACAAGGAAGTATGACGGTACCTGATTATGCTGCAAAATTTAATGAACTATCGAGGTTTGCGCCGCACCAAGTTGACACTGAGGAACGGAAGGCTCGGAGATTTGAACAAGGATTGAAGCCGGTATTGTTCAGCAAGGTTTCGATGTTTCAGATAAATACATTTTCGGGCATACTGGAAAAAGCCATAATCGCTGAAGGAGGAACTGAGGCATTGGCCAAATTTCACCAAGAGAAGAAGACCAAGAAGATAGCTGGAGGATCTCAAGAAGGAAGCAGCAAGGGAAATAATTTTAACAAAAGAAAGTGGAACAACAAAAGCAACAAATTTAGCAACAAGCAAGGAGAACCAAGAAGAAAGATTGAAGCGTGCAAAAAGTGTGGGAAAAATCATCTCGGAATCTGTCTGAAAGGGAAGACAGTCTGTTACAAATGCGGGCAGGAGGGCCACATCTCTCCTAACTGCACCAACCCAAGGAAGAGTCAAGGATGCTTTGCATGTGGAGCTGCTGATCACCAGATCAAAAATTGTCCAAAGAAAGGAAACAACGATGGGAAGCTGACAATCGGGGGACCAACCTCATCTAATCGACCAATTGCCAGGACATTTAATATGACAGTACAGGATGCAGTGGCATCAAAGGAGGTGGTGTCAGGTATCATTTCCGTCAATAACGTTAATGCCTACATACTATTTGATTCGGGTGCTACCTGTTCTTTTATATCTGAAGAATTTGCTCAACGGTTAGAATTAACTCCTGAAAGATTAGATCGTCCTTTAAACATCGAGGTCGCAAATAAGGAAGTTATTCCCGTAACTCATGTCCATAAAGATTGTAATATGAATATACGGGGTCATAACTTTACTGTAAATCTAATCCCCATTCGATTAGGTGAATTTGACGTAATACTGGGAATGGATTGGTTATACAACCATGGGGCGGTAATTGATTGCCAAAGGAAATGCATAAACCTTCAGACTCCTAGTAAATCCAAAATCGTGTTTTATGGTAGTAAATCGCCGAGACAGTCATGTTGTCTGACGATGATGCAGGCCAAGAAGTTGTTAAGAAAAGGGTGTGTTGGTTATTTAGCCCATATCGTTGACACCCAGAGGATGGAGCCAGAAATAGAACAAATACCAATAGTAAGAGAATTCTTGGATGTATTTCCAAATGATTTGCCAGGGTTGCCACCAGACCGGGAGATCGAATTCGCGATAGACTTAGTACCTGGTACAAATCCAATTTCAAAAGCTCCATACCGAATGGCTCCAGTAGAGATGAAAGAACTAATGATTCAATTACAAGAATTATTAGACAAAAAGTACATTCAACCGAGTGTGTCTCCCTGGGGAGCACCTGTATTATTTGTTAAAAAGAAAGATGGATCGTTACGACAGTGTATCGACTACAGAGAATTGAACAAAGTCACCATCAAGAATAAGTATCCCTTACCAAGAATCGATGATCTTTTTGATCAACTGAAAGGAGCTCGTTATTTTTCCAAGATAGATTTGCGTACGGGTTATCACCAATTGAAAGTGAGGAACGAGGACGTGCCTAAGACCGCATTTAGGACTCGTTACGGCCATTATGAGTTCCTAGTGATGTCGTTTGGACTGACTAATGCACCAGCAGCATTCATGGATTTAATGAACCGGATATTCAAACCTTACTTAGATAAATTCGTGGTGGTATTCATTGACGATATCTTGATATATTCGAAGATTCGAGAGGAGCATGCTGAACATTTGAAGATGGTATTAAAGATTTTAAGAAGAGAAAAGTTGTACGCAAAATTTTCAAAATGCGAGTTTTGGTTGGAAAAAGTGCAATTTTTGGGACACGTAATTGACCATGAAGGGATATCAGTAGATCCGGCAAAAGTGGAGGCGGTAATTAACTGGGAACGACCAAATACGCCGACTGAAATACGAAGTTTCTTAGGTCTAGCAGGTTATTACCGTAGATTCATCAAAGACTTTTCGAAATTATCAGGACCTTTAACAAATTTGACCAGAAAAGCTGTAAAGTTCGTTTGGTCAGAAAAATGTGAAGAGAGTTTCCAAGAATTAAAGAAAAGATTGAGTGAAGCACCAGTGCTATCCTTACCAGACGATACAGGAGGTTTTGTTGTTTACAGCGATGCGTCACATAAAGGGCTTGGTTGCGTTTTGATGCAGCACGGAAAGGTCATTGCGTATGCGTCTCGCCAGTTGAAAGATTACGAGAAAGGGTACCCTACGCACGACTTGGAACTGGCAGCCGTAGTATTCGCTCTAAAGATTTGGAGACATTATCTGTATGGCGAAAAATGTGAGATATACACCGACCATAAAAGTCTGAAGTATATCTTCACTCAAAAGGAATTAAACATGAGGCAGAGAAGATGGTTAGAACTGATCAAAGACTACGATTGCGAAATTTTGTATCATCCTGGGAAAGCTAACGTAGTCGCCGACGCTCTAAGCCGAAAGGGACGAGAAAGATTAGAGACGCTGACAAATCAAGAGGATCTCATCAAAGAAATGGAGAAAATGAAGATTGAAGTGAAATATCCAAGAGAGCCGGAAGAGAAGCTGTACAACGTAGAGATGCGTCCAGTTTTGTTGGACAGAGTAAAAGAAGCCCAGGATCAAGATGAGGAATGCAAAAAGTTGCAAAAACAGATAGAGGATGGAGAGACAACCAAGTTCAAAATCAATCAAGACGGATTATTACGATTTGAGGGAAGAGTATGGGTACCAGCAGTACCAGACCTAAAAGAAGAAATCTTACAAGCAGCACACAGCTCAAATTTCTCAATTCACCCGGGTAGCACAAAGATGTACCAAGACCTTCGGCAACACTTTTGGTGGCCCAATTTGAAAAGAGAAGTGGCAGAATACGTCAGTAGGTGCCTAACCTGTCAAAGAGTGAAAGCTGAGCATCAGAGACCAAGCGGATTGCTACAACCGTTAGAAATTCCGGAATGGAAATGGGAACACATAACTATGGATTTTGTTGTGGGACTTCCAACCACACAGAAAGGCTTCGACGCTATATGGGTTGTCGTAGATCGATTAACAAAGTCAGCCCATTTCTTACCAATTAAGGTCAGATTTAATCTAGATCAACTGGCTAGATTATACGTTAAAGAGATTGTATCAAGACATGGCGTTCCATTATCAATCGTATCTGATCGAGATCCGCGATTCACATCCAATTTTTGGCGTAGTCTGCAAGAACGTATGGGGACACAGTTAAAATTAAGTACGGCGTATCACCCTCAAACTGACGGCCAAAGCGAAAGAACAATTCAGACACTGGAAGATATGCTGAGAGCCTGTGTCATGGATTTCAAGGGCAATTGGGATGATCACTTACCATTGGTCGAGTTTGCGTATAATAACAGTTATCACGCCAGTATAGGGATGCCGCCGTACGAGGCATTGTACGGGAGAAAATGCAGAACCCCACTCTATTGGGATGAGGTAGGAGAACGTAAATTGCTGGGACCAGAAATGGTTCAACAAACTGCAGAAATCATCCGAGTAATACGAGCAAGATTGGTGGCAGCTCAAGACAGGCAAAAGAAGTATGCAGACTTGCACCGTCAAAAGAGAGACTTTGAAATAGGATCGTTTGTGTTTTTAAAAGTATCTCCCTGGAAGGGAAAAATCAGATTTGGAAAGAAGGGAAAACTGAGTCCAAGATTCATAGGGCCTTTCGAAGTACTGAAACAAATATGTGAAGTGGCTTATGAAGTAGCTTTACCTCCGGAACTAGGTCACATCCATAACGTATTTCATGCATCGGTACTACGACCTTATAAACCAGATCACAAGCATGTAATCCGATATGAACCTATTCAGGTTGAAAAAGATCTAACCTATGAAGAAGTTCCTATTCAAATCATTGATAGGAAAGAGCAAGTTTTAAGAAACAAAATAATACCTTCTGTGAAGGTGATATGGAGGAACCACAGTGCTGAAGAAGCTACGTGGGAACTCGAAGAAAAGATGAAGAAAAGTTACCCCCACCTTTTTGAGTAACCTTGTACTTGTGATTCCGAGGACGGAATCCTTATAAGGAGGGGAGAATGTAATGACTCAGAAAATCCTATGTAATATTCAACTATTATAAGGTAAAATTTTTGCGTATAATTTTTTTTGTTGTTGTTTTGTCATTACTTTTTATTGTGACTAAACTATTAGTTATTTAATAGTTTACTTAGCATCTTGATTTATGTAGGATAAAGAAATAGTGCACCATCTTGAAATATTTAAGATTACTTGGAATAGTCATATCAATAATATGTGCTAACTATTGTTGTTAGAGAAAATAATAAAAGACCATGTTCATAAATTGGGCCAGCCCAAGCATATGTTGCAAGCCTTTTCTTTATTTTGAATAAAGGGCCAATACTTATCTAAAATATGTGAATTACATTTTTGTTAGCCCAACAAACATAAAAACTCAGCCCAATCTCCTTGCTAGCCTCCCTTAAGCTTCATGTATCAGCCATATAGGAAGGTAGTTAACTGAGATAGTTACATTAGGCAGTGATTAGTAGCTTATGCAGACTCTACGTAAACTCTTAGTTAGCTTGATCAGTTTGGCTAACAAACAAACAACAGTTCAGCTACACTTGCAGAGGATAAGGTAGCAGGTAAGCTAAGGTCTGCTAGGGTGGCTGAGTAAAGGCCAAATTAGCTAGGCTAGGACTGAGTGCAGTTGCTTGGTAGGGTGGCTGAGTAGGGGCAACTAGAGATGATGTAGTTAACAGTGGAAGAGCCAGGCTCAGCCATAAAAGGGCCAAGCTTATTGCCGAATTCAGCTTCATTACTTGGCAGAAACTATAAGCTATACCAACTATATAGAGAGTGAGTGGGAAAGGTTTCGGTTAAGAAGAAGAGCTAAGCAGCTTCAACCACTGTTAATATTCGAAGAACAAGGTAAGCCAATTCAGGCCCTCAATCCTTTTTCCAGTCATTCATGTTCCTTTAAGTGTTAGCAATTAGACTGTTAGTGGCTAAGTATCATAAATACCTGTTTTAATTGCTATGTGAATTGCTGTGAGTAGGGCTGCTAAGATTGGTTTTATGCTTGGTATTGTTTAAGCCATACGGCTGGGGGCAGTGGGCTAGAAATTTTGTATTAAGCGCAAGTATATAAACTGCCCTCTATGTGTTTGATAAATTGCCAAGCTAAGGACTGACTTGGTAACTTTGAATATTAGCTATGATTTAGAGTCCAAGCTAATACCAAATTTCTTATATGAGTATACTCTATGCTTGACCTTAACATGTCTCAAAATAACTGACAATCTAAGATAGCTAAGTACTTGGACAAAGTAGGTATTAATGAACTGAAATAGTAAGCTCCCCTATGACTGATATTAGAAGCTTTTCTTAAAATATTTATGAATTGCTTCTAGTATAATTACTATATAAATAACCAATTTATGTTTACTTGTTACTTAATCATGTCATTTTGATAACTAAAATTGTCAAATCATGCTTTCTTGTATTAATGTGAAGCTTGTGAAAGACTGTTTTTAACTAAAGTAGAAAATATTGTATGTAGGCTCTTTAAACCATCGATATATATATTATATATCATATACATGATGTGGAAACCTTTGGGTGGTAAACTTCATGGATGTTGTGGTGATTTAATGTCAAAAACCTTGCCTAAAAAGTTTGGAATAGGTATGAGGGACTGTTCTATCTTAAATCCAATACTGTGTTATGACAATGCTACTATATGGGCTGTTATTAGGAATTTTATTATGATAATCATGCCTTGCCTCTAATATATTCATTATAGGCAGTCCTTATTTCCATATGCCAAATCATGCTATCTTGTACCAAAAAGGGACTGTTTTGGCCTAAAACATGAAAACCTTACTATGAGGTGTTTTAAACCATGAACATGTAATATGTAAGAGGTTCATGCTTTAGAGATACAAAGATCTCATTCCTTGGTACTGTTTTGATGCAAGGGTATTAAACCATGTCTATAATGCTCTATATAGACTGTTACAATGATATAGTATTAAATCTTGCCTATTTTCTATTATAGACTCAAAGACTGCTATATGGATGCTATGCTGCTATTTTAACTGACTGTTAACATGATAGGTGTTGAGTAGTTATATTAGATTGACTGCTATGCTAATTTGCTGCTATGCTATATTTCCATGATGACCGACTGCTAGCACTATATGTGTTGTTTTGCCAACTGCCATTGTATTATAAGGACTGTTTTGATGCCTTAACACTAAACCTTACCTAAAGAGGCTGGTATAGACATAGGGACTGCCATATGATATTTTTATGAACTGCTATTTGACAAATGCCATTGTGATAGTGTTATGTGCTGAATTTGAGTAGAGGAGATAGGATGGGCTGAGGAGTAATAAGGATGACAAAATTGGCTTTCTTACACAAGTAAATGTCTATGACATATGTAATTTGAAACTGTGCACATCACATGCTCGACGTAAGTTCCAAGTGGACTGCCTTATGTAAAAGTCAAGTATTAGACTCAAACAAGGTTGGAAATTACTCATGTATTACTTATACTTATAATTTACAAGTTGAGCTTATTAGGAGGAGAAGGAATTCGGACCTATGTCAAAAATAAAGAATTAAGAAAATTAGTATGTCGACCCCTTTGCACACTGATTTGAGTCATTCTATGGGGACTGCCACGATTGTGTTGCAAGTCTAAAAGTAATTTTAGGTATTAATATATCTAAAATTCAAGTATAACTAAGTTTTTGTCTTAAAGACTAAGACTTGAAAGAAAAAGAATCTGAGGAAGGGTGGCTGTTGTACAAGATAGTAGCAGTGATAGCAGTTGACTGCTAACCACTGTGTTAGCAGTTAGATCTGTGGATCAAGCATAGGATATCAAGGTTAACCAAAAAGTTTACAAAATATATCAAGTTGAGGGCGGGGCTAGGGTCTTAAAAACTGCTGTCCATGGCAGCAGTGGTTGCCACAACACAACTAAAAACCTTAGCAAAAACTGAAGTTGTGGACTGTTGTTCTGGGCTTGCAAGGTAACCAAGGTTATGGAGCAGTTGGCATGTAGACTGCAGTCCTGAGCCACTGCCAAAGAGAGTGTACCAATAAGAACATAATAAAGGTTAAGAAAACATGAAGGGATAGCCAAGATGAAAGTGGAGGGCTGCTGCCTATGTGTGGCAGCAGTTACGAATAAATAACTGCTAAGGCAGTGTCAAACTTGCCAATCTCAGTTGAAAAATGAACCCAATTAAGTTTTTAAGGGATATAGGTATGTATAAAATACTTAAAGATTGTTTAATTTGGTAAACGAGCTAGAAGTGATTAGGCCGCAAAATGGGCTGTTGAGCAACTGCTAGGCGCAGCAGTTGCAGTGGCGCACCAGCGCGCTGCTGGGTAGGCTGTGCTGCTGCAGTTACCTTATGTAGCTAAAATGTTGAGCTATTTTTGTTGTTGTGTTGGGACTGTTTGATAAGGCCACTATGGTAGCTTTTAAGCTCTAGAGTTTGAGTATAACCAAACTTAGCTATCTTGGGTTTTAATTTTAAATAGGAGCTGTGAAAGGGGAGACTACTGCTGCTCACGCATAGCAGTTAGTAGCAGCAGCTAGTAGCAGCAGTTAGCAGTAATGCATTCCTTTTTCATAAAGGATACTAATGGGCTAACATGTTATAAGACAAGGATAAGCAGATTTAAAAGTATTGCTCGGGTTAAGGGCTGCTAAGCTCAGTTAGGGGCTGCGAGGCCGCACTAAGCATAGCCAAGCCCCACGGGGCCAAGCAAAGCTTGATTGCCACACGGTAGGTTAAATTAGAACGGTTTTGGTCATTTTAATAGTAAACAAGAATGGTTAGCATCTAAGTATAAAAATATTGAAACTATAAATATATTAAACACCATTAAGGTGTTAAAGTCCTAATAAGGTGTAAGCTATATAGGTTGGGTGTGACACCATTATAGAGAAAAATGGTAAGAATGAAAACATGGGTGAGACATTTGAAAAATGTATTAAATATAGAAAATCTAACCATGATCACTAAAAAATACATGATATATGACTTGGCTATATGGCTAATATACTTGGTTAATCTAAATAAATAACTGTAATGTGATTACCATTACTTGTTGTAAGTATGTTGAACCCCATCAAAGTGAAAAAGGTCTATTATGAAAGCATGGATGAGATATTTGAAAAATGTATAAAATGTTGGAATTTATCTACAACAATGATCACTGAAATTATGTGGTATGTGAGTTACAAACTATATAACTTAGCTATGTGATTAACATGCTTGTTAATATAAATAACTGTGTAGGATTTTGTAAGAACATATTAAGCTGAATCCTATCAATAGTCTACAAACAAGGCAAGTTTCTAACTCTTACTCTTTATTGAGCAATTATTCTGAAGTGGACAGATTCTTTTATTTTCTGAACTGTCTGTCCTTATTTATGAATAATATAAGGATAAAAAGCCTTTTTATTCCAATCAGCTTCAAAAGAATAGATATCAACTTTTCTATCTTGAACGAGTTTACATTGAAAGTATGTCAATACCATTACTTCGGTTAGACAATTGTTGAAATATATTGATATTATTCATGAATTTATCAGTTAAAGCTTTCCAAGCCATTTTGTTATTATGGTATGGATTCTTATATAATGCTGTGAATGAACAACCCTTTTATAGGGGCATATTGTACCGGACATATGATTCCGAAGGACATATAAAGTGTCATTAGACTGTTATGTTGTGCACAATGTAGGGTACTTAGGCTGATCCCCTAAAGTACGAGTCTAGGATATATATATCAGCTTTTATAAACTGTATGTATCCATGAATTGTAGTACTATTACTGTCAATTCTAGCAAAGAGTTCACTGGTCATTTGACCTTACAGCATGCTAAATTCAAAATTTTCAGACTCAGCACTTTTAAAGAAGTATCTTGTTCAGTATTTATTATTGAATCCTCATTGATAGAATATTTTTGTTCCATTATCTTTAGCTGCTTATTTCCTTGCTGAGCAAGCTTGTTGCTCACCCTTGCGTTAAATATAAATGTTTTCAGTTAAGAATGAAGTTGCTGGTCCATCTGGAAAAGACAAGGGAAAGAGCAAAGTTGTTGAATAGTCTTTTATTAAGCGCATGTGCTTATTTAAGTAGTAAATGTAATAAATATTGTTAATACTATGTTGTGTAATGATATTAAATTCGTAAGTTATGTAAAGGTCTATAGAACCTGGGATTTAAGTTATGTAATATAAGATAGTTTTCTTTTATTATAAATGGGTATAATAGTAGCGTGAGCACTAAATCCGAGTTAAAGATAACCCGGATTTGGGGGCGTCACATATATCTCAACACCCAAGTAAACGAATAGTTATGAATTTATGAAAAAAACACAGTACATAATATACTTGACCTGACCTAGCCCTAAATCATCAACAATCACATGATATTGTACCATTCGTTTCACAAAAATAATGTCATTTGTAAACTTTATTTAAGAATATATTTTATTTCAATATTTATCATTGTGGGCTAGGAAATCGTATCGGACTAGGGTTAGGGTTTCGTGTTGGTTGAGGAGGAGAGAAATCCACAAAAAGTGTGGAATTGATTGATTAATTGAAGAGGGGAGAAGAACAGGTGGGAGATTACTCCAATGACACATGGTAGAACTCCTAGAATCCGAAAATCTTGTTAATGTAGTGGGGATTCAGGGAGCCTTCTTGAGTGTTTCGGGTTGAGAAAGAATGTCCAAGAACCCCTAGAATCCGAAAACTTTATTAGGATAACAGGGATTCCAAGTCCAGTAAGAGGTCTTAGCTCCAAAGTCAAAAGTCCAAAAAAGAGTCCCCCTTCATAGAATGGAAGGGGTATTTATAGTTTTTTGGAACTTAAGTAGTCACATGTCAGACACATTGTCTTCAGAAAAATTTCAGAAATACTCTTTAGTCATTAGAATAATACTCATATTGTCATGTCCTTCTAGCCACCAATTCAATCCCTCATTCAATTCCCAAAATGAGCCGCCTCCACGAGTCTTCTGCCTCGAAACCCATGGAGGCTTCTCTCGGGTCTAGTACATTTATTTTTGGCTTTTTTGTCTTCATTCAATTAGGTCATGTGAACCCTAATTTATATATTTAATGAGGTCGTGGAACTCTAATTGTGCATTTAATTTAATTAAGTCATGTGAACTCTAATTTGTACTTGGACCCACAATCATTAAATATATGAATGAATGTTTAGTTTAAATAGTGAAATTTTGATTTTAACTTTAAGAATATTGTATCATTTATTATAATATTGTTAATAAAAAGTTAACTCTTTTTGTGAAATAATGTTTCCTACTGAAACTCTTTTTGAGAAATATACGTAGGATTATTAAGGATGTTGGAATATTTGCATTATCTAGTCTTAATAATACAAGACCTTCATAAGAATCCAAAACTACAAAACTACGGAATATTGGAGCAACTTGATAGGCTCATAATGTGAAATCTTAACAAAAAGCAATTAAGTTTCACTGTCTTGATTAGGTCTTCACTAGCTGTATATGCCCCTGAATTAACAAAGCTAACTACAGTAAGAAAACAGATTTTAATTTGTTGAAGAATTGAACTAAATCATTAATACAGTACTAGTACTCTAGTCATATTCAAGGTTACACAAAATCTAGCTAGCAAATATAACATAATAGAGAGGATTATGGAATAAGGGTTTTCATCTGTGCGTGTGAACATTTATAGGGTTTTCATCTGTGAACATTTATAGGGTTCCTACTTAATGTTAAAGTTTTATAGGAAGGAAAAGTATAGGAGTGGAAGAGATAAGAATTAATTATAATTTTCTTTTGTTATGTTTGTGAGTTTTAGAAAATAATGAAAGAGATGAGATTTTAATTATATTTTTTCTTATTTGTTAGTTATTAATGTAATAAATGACATGATTTATTTTGAAAAATCACTTTTAAGTAATATAAAATATCTAATTTTTCTATCATTTCCCATCCTTCCAACTCTTCCCACTTTTTGGGGGAAAATTTAAGAAAAAATAAAATCAATTTTACCTCCAAATTTCTTCAATTTACTCCCTAAAAAACTCACAAACATGATATTTAAAGAGATTTTAATTATTTCCCTTTTCTTTCTCCTAAAAAAACTTGCAAATACAGTATTTAGGCTTGCATGAAGTAGCCTACTACAAAATTGACAATTTCAAGCAATCTTCAGCCGATACTTATATATTTTTCATGAATCATCAAGGTCCAGTATGAAATTTATCAGGAATTACTGCTGATAATAGCCAAATGCCACCGACTGAAGGTCATCGATATCATCTTGATAAGACCATTGGCTGTTGCTTGTTTGCATTTCATGATGAGAATCCATGGAATAATTCGAATAGGACACATTTTCTTCATGGAGATGAATTGAATTCATCTCATAGTTTCCTGAAGAGTTCATATTCATAATCTCATTTTGATCACAGTATGATCCAATATTCGCACTTATGTTAAGATTATCAAATTGGGGCATCATACTTGAATTTTCTGACTGAAACCAGCTTTGAAAATCTTGTGGGGAATGAGAAGGAATTTTCCCATAAGATGATGTTCTACGATCATCATTAGGTTTTGTATTACTACTTCCAGAAACATTGGGAAAACTTTGGGCTGCTTGTTGCTTTAGTGAAGCTAGTTGCACTTGTAGATTAATAACCTGAAAATTTTAAGCAAAATTAAAGAGATCATTAATTAGTGAAACTGAGAATTACTTAGAGAGAAATATTAATTAGGGTTTCAATTGACAATTATTAGAGCTGATCGAAAATTGTACAATTAGTATTAATGAAATTAACTTAACAAACCTGCTGCTGGAGCACGAATATATGTGAAACACAGCCATAAATAGGATCCTGAAGCCTAGCTTGGGCTTCATATGAGATGGTAACGGCAGCTTCACACCGATCACTAACCGGGAGGTGAGCTAGGAGCTTTGATACATTGCTTGCTCCGAAAACTTTGTGGATGGCTGAAAAATGTGTAGCTCCTTGTTCATGACAAAAATAAGGGGCAAAAATACATCCCCTTGCACATTTTCTTTTCAAGAATTTGCAGGCACCACAAGGGGAACCAGTGCCTGTCATCTTAAATGAATGATTTTTTTTTTTGGCTTGAGAGTTTGTTTTAATTTGATGATACTAATTAGCTCTAAGCTTTGTTGAAAGCTACCACTATGATCACTATGCTTATAATCACTAGAGGAGGAGGGAGGTGGATCATATTATAATGAATACTTAATTGCATTTTGGTTCCCTTATTGGCCTACAAATTACATTATTTTTTTTGTTTAATTATAAAACTCTTTTAAGCTTTCACCCCCTCCAACGGTCCAACTTGATTTTTATACTCTCGTTTGAGATTCCATTCAACATCCTTAAAAGGACAAAGTAGAGCACAAACCAAACCCATTTCTATTTGCTTCATGATTGGATCTTTCAGCTCATTTTCTGAATGTTTCGGAATTATGTAATATGTGATAATTGCAACTAAAAGCTTACTTTCATATATTTCAAATCTAGACATCTTAAATACTTAATTTCTTTTAATTAGTTATGGTACGTAGATTAAATTTGTTAACATGTTTTCTAGGCAAAGTGTGCGCTGGGACACTGAAGTATAAAAACTTATTGCAATTAGTCATTTTAACTGCATATAGTGCTTGATCTCTGCATGTGATATATATATATATATATATATATATATATATGTCCATGCATTAGTGAAATTTTTTCTTTTTAGTCATGCATGCAGGCAAAAATTATAAAGTTACAAACAATAATTTTATATATGTACAGTAAACCAACTAGTCTAATTGTTATGCAACATATTAGGTATTGTAGGAATTCTTAAGTTCATCAGTGAGTTTTTTATGAATGAAAGATTTAGAATGATTTTTCCTCGTGCCCTAAAAAATCTAAAAAAATGCACCAACGTACGCACACATAAGCTATACAGTATATAAAAGAGCATTTAACTTGATGCCTAGCTATAATTATCAGATGGCCTGTATATTGTAGAGGTGGTATAAATGTAAATTACATATTAAAAAATTGGATTAATATAGTAATGGCGTCCGTAATACATATCTAAAAACGGATGCAGAAGATGGTTTATTAATTGATTTATCTTAATTAGTGAAAGGGTGCACATTAATAATTGTTCAAAAAGAGCATATATGAAACAAAAGATGGTGACACTAGAGCACCTGACTTGAGGGAAGCTGCACATAAGAGAGAGGGTTTTTAATTATTTTTTTAATAATTTATCTCCTTTACTAGAATTTCATTTTGTTCAAGTCATGAAGGTCACCTGTGTTACTCGGACTCGGCAGTTTTAGATGGAGTACCTGTGTCGACACGATCCGACACGGGTGCGGGTGCGGGATTTGTGTCGGATACGGCAGTTTCAATCCGGACACGGCTGAACGAAGGAAGCGGCGGAGACACATGCGCGACAAGAAAGGGAAGAGTTCAGAAATACTGAAAGAGAGGCAAAGAGAGAGTAAGAAATTGACTTACCTTCTATTCTTCTTCTTCTCTTCTAATCTTCTGGTCTTCTTCTCCTTTTCTTCTCCAATGATCTGACGAACGAGTTCTTCTCCAACGACGAATCTTCTGATCTTCTGGTCTTCTTCTCCTTTTCTTCTCCAATGATCTGACGAACGAGTTCTTCTCCAACGATTGAGATCAGATTGGAATAAATATCTCTGGAAAATTACAGTTAAGTACCCCATAGATTTTATAGTTTTTTAATTTAGTCCCTCAATTTTTTTAAAAGTTCAAAATAGTCCCTAAAAAATTACTTATCAGTCCCTATAGTTTTATTTTCTTTCATTTTAGCCCCTGAAGTTTCAGTAATTTCAGTTCTGCCCCTGCTTCTTTATATTTTTGCACTTTAACCCCTAAAGTTTCATGATAAATGTATGTCTATATGAGTTTGGACATCATAAACATTATTGTTAAAAAATCATAACATACCGTATCCCCGCACCCGTGTCCAAATTCGGATTCATATCCGCGTATCCTCTATTTTTTGACTTCACGTGTCCGACACTTGGATTCGTATCCAAATCCGACACCCGCACCCGAGTCCGAGTAACACAGAAGGTCACAGCTTGTCGAGCAATACTGTAATAACTATCATTAATTAATATTAATCTTATATACAGACATTAATCTCTTTCAATCACTTTCTCCTCACTCTTAGTAGTAGTTACCAACATGTAGACCTTTCCCAATTGTACATTTATGCCCCACCTATATATCCTACTCTAATAATTAACCCCCACCCCCTTCTCTCTCTCTCTCTCGGAGTACCTTTAAACAACTAATGGAAGCTATATATAGTATTTAACTAGGCTGTGTTTGGTGGTCCTAGCTCAATTCCTTGTGAAGAACTGCAATTACGTTGTGTTTTATAGTTAAAAGTTTATAAACCATTCACTAGAGGGGAGAAATTCTTGATACCTACCATGCATGAGACTAAATTATATTGAACTTTTTTCTTAAAATATATTTGAGATTATTGTTAGTCTTCCTCATCCAAGATTAGTCAAATTTTGAAAAATAATTAATTTGTCGACATGCATTATGATATTAACAATATATAGATATAGTGATTTATTTTTAATTGGGTTAAAGTCTCATATCGATTGAACCAGACCTGTACTAAATAAGTTTAAGTTAGGGATGCTTGAATATTCTTTTTCAATTTACATCCCAATTATAACTCCAAACATGGCCTTAGGGTAGGCGATGACAAGACTAGTGTAATGTTGTATGGCATGCTATTGGAGGGGCGTCGACACATTTGGACGTAGCAAATTAAAATGGGGTTCATTAATCCCCTGCTGCATATCATTGGATCGATCACCGGCTGGCCAACCTGGAAGCCATTATCTCAATTACTAATATCTAACCATGGAGGAAGTATAATTAATATGCTTTGAGCCATATGTACTTGTTTGCCACTTTAGCATGAAAAAGGAGATCTTGGAGACAAGAAGGCATATGTTAACAAATGGAATCATTATAATAATCATTTTTCGACAATAATGTAGGAGGAATTGAGCTAATGTTATTAAAACTTATCAATGCAATTATAGTATAAGCTTTGTTCAAACTTTTATTAAAAAACAGTACTATTAATGTTCACGACCGTTTTGTTCTCCAAACGCACTTTCTAAACTTAATTAGTTTGTTTTTTCCCCAACGTACCTAATTTATACTCCATAAAATATCATTGTAATTAACTTCGATATATGATCTACTGTTAAAGGAGAGGAACTTAAGGTTAGCTAACTATATTGGTTTGATTTATTCAGTAATTTGTTAGTGATTGGATCATATTCAAACATTAAATGTTTATGGTAGTTAGTAGTATAACATAAAAATAAACTTGGCCAAATGAGAGCTATAATATTCGTAATCTAATTGCTCTATGATCATATTTATAACTGCCCCGAATTTACTACTTTAATTGTTTTCAGCTAATCAAATCAAAACAAAAAGTATACATATATATATAGGGTCTTCATCCACAGCAACCGGTTGTTGGGGAGTAACCCTTTTTTTTCCAGCCGCTACAGCTTGTACCGGCCACTTAGAATTTTTTTTATAAGCCGCTACAAGCTGTAGCGGCTGAGAAAAAATAGGTTGCTCCCAACAACCGGTTGCTGTGGATGGAATCCCATATATATATATATATATATATATATATATATATATATATATATATATATATATATATATATATATATATATATACGGTCCAGATCAAGTGCATACCCTTTATCTTACTCACCCGTTCTCATCCCCTTTTAGCGACGGAACCGGCGACGGTTTGGTCATACAACCGTCGTCTATACTTTTAGCGACGTTATATGTTGTCCGTCGCTAAAAGTATAGACGACGGTTGTATGACCGAAACCGCCGCCGGGTCCGTCGCTAAAGCGGAGTGAGCACGAATGAGTAAGATAAGGGGTATGTACTTGATCCTTGCTCTCTCTCTCTCTCTATATATATATATATATATATATATATACGGTCCGGATCAAGTGCATACCCCTTATCTTACTCACCCCCTTTAGGCGACGATTTCGATCATACAACCGTTGTCTATACTTTTAGCGACGGACAACATATAGCATCGCTAAAAGTATAGATAACGGTTGTATGACCGAAACCGTCGCCTAAAGGGGGGTAAGCACGGGTGAGTAAGATAAGGGGTATGCACTTGATCCTTGCTCATATATATATATATATATATGGGAATATTCAGTTAACAACCCATCTTCTGTCGTCCAATGAAAGATTTATGAGGCTGAGTTAGGGTCAATTGCTACTATCAAGCTGTGAGACCCCAAATTTTATGAATAAAGATTTAAATTTCTAGAAATATTTTTTTAATATTATGGTGTGGATTTGATATAATGTTATAGTTGTGAGTAATATTTATAAATTTTAAAAAGTATGCAAGTTGTTATATAATATTCGATTGGTCGGGAAATATTCGTTTTAACAGGGAATATTCGTACGACGACACAATCATTGGTTGACCCCACAACGGAATTATTGTCGGATTGAGAAAACGACAAAAATATTTTATGAAAATAACGACGGAAATCGTTAACTGTTGAAACACCGGTGTTAAAAGTACAGTAATACGCGTGGTTGCATTGTAGCACACGGTATTGGTTATTGATGCTTACGTGATAAGTCACTCTGTTATACTCAATTATTGCTACAGTAATTGCTGCATCATATCTCTCATATTATTGATTCGATTATTGTCACAGTATCATCTGCATAATATTTTATATATTATTAAATCAATAATTGAGATGACAAAGTTATTCATATTATTAAATTGTAATATTTACAATGTCTAGAAGTTCTGTTGAGGAGAGGTTTGATCACCTAATTGCACGCCAATAGGGAGAAGTCCTTATTAGAAAGCCCCATCTTTCTTGAGAATGACCTGATTGTTAAATATTGTGAGTTATGATATTAATGATGAATAAGTTCGTGTTGATTAAAGATGAATTTGATAGTTCTATTGTGTTGGAATTATTGGTGTTAGTTGAAATCGACATCTATTCCGATGATAATTGATGTATGGGGTTATATTGATAAAACGAGTAATGTATCAGATAAATGAGCAATTAATTGCTACTAATTCACATGATTATAACTATTTGTTCACATGTGTGTACTATTGATTCACATTCTTGTTACTATTAGGGGAGTTGGTGCAAGATTGATAATACTTGCATGACTAAGTTAAAGATGGAGGTATAGATTGAGGTACTATATTGTAATTAATTTTTTCACATGTTTAGAACTATTGAGTCACATGATTTTACTATTGATTCACATGATTTACTATTAGGGGAGTTGGTGCAAGATTGATAATAATTACAGGACTAAATTAAAAATAAAGAAAAAGAGGAAGGTATTGTACTGTAATATTTTGAGCCCCAAAACGTGCAATTATCGAAACTATATTTTCCTATAAATAGAAGCTCATTCTTCCTTCATTTCTCACCAATTCACTAAAGCTTTAGAGCTATTATTATAGAGAGAAATTATAGAGAGAAAGAAGAAGAGAATTCTGCTAACTCATTATTCAAGTATCCAGTCTTCTTTTGAGATAAGGGGTATTTTTTTTTATATTCATAAAGAGAACTTCTGTTATTCCATTCTTTATTATTCTGTTGGAATAACCTGTATACGTGGGCTACCCTATACTTGGTGAAATTCTTCTGTTATTCCATTATTTATTATTCTACTGGAATAACCTGTCTATGCGAAGTACCGCATACATGGTGAAATTCTGTTGTTATTCCATTCTTTATTATTCTTTTGGAATATCCTGTCTGTGCGTTTTACGCCGGACATGGTTCCGTCTTTATTATTCTGTTGGAATATCATGTCTGTGCGTTTTACGTCAGACCTGGTTCCGTTATTTATTATTCTGTTGGAATAACCTGTCTATACGAAGTACCGCATGCATGGTGATTTCTGTTGTTATTCCATTCTTTATTATTCTGTTGGAATATCCCGTCTGTGCGTTTTACGCCAGACCTGGTTCCGTTATTTATTATTCTGTTGGAATAACCTGTCTATACGAAGTACCGCATGCATGGTGATTTATGTTGTTATTCTATTCTTTATTATTCTGTTGGAATATCATGTCGGTGTGTATTACGTCTGACCTGGTTCTGTTATTTATTATTCTATTGGGATAACCTGTCTATGCGAAGTACAGCATGCCTGGTGATTTCTTTTGTTATTCCATTCTTTATTATACTCAGTTGGTTAAAGTTCTGACTTCTATACTTGTCATGAAATATCATTTTATTTGGTATTTTCTGTTACGAGTTACTATTCATAGGTTACTATTCACCCGGTTACTATTCACTCTAGTATTATTCACTCGGGTATTCAGGACACTTTTATGTCGGAATACTATTCACGAGTTACTATTCACGGGTTACTATTCACCAAAATTACTATTCACCCAAATATTATTCACTCGGGTATTTAGAGTACTTTTCATGTCGAGATACTATTCACGAAGTACTATTCCCGAATTACTATTCATGGGGTACTATTCACGACGAAAAATTGATTCTTTTCTGTCCAAATTATTTTTGGTGCATGAATATTATTCTTGAATTTTACTCTACAAAGAAGTGTCATGTTGACAATTTGGATGTTATTGGTTCCTGGATAATTTAATTCTTGAACTTGTTTTATTGAATTCTTATATCATTGTCATCATCCTCATGTTTATATTTTGTTGAAAGTCATCTGTGGCCGGTAGTGCATAGATGGACTTGGTATGATTATGGCTAGGGATTATTCGGTATAATCATGACCGTAATGTTACAAATGATGTGGAAAAAGTACTCATTGGCCTGTAGTGCATTGATAGATAGATTTTGGTATGATTATGGCTATGGATTCTCTTTGGTCAAGGGAGCAAAGATGAATTGTTTTATGGCATGATCAGGACCGTTGATGAAAACACGATTATCTTTGGCCCGAAGTGCATGGATAATTCATGGTCGTGATACTAAATAATATCATTGGCCTGTAGTGCAGGGATGATTTGATGATGTAGATTATTTATTAAGCTGAGTCTCAGCGATAAAAGTGATGAAAAACTTTTTAAATCATAAAAGATAGTAGATTTTATTCTCTACTTGACTCTTTTAATGGATTGTTTGTTTCGCTGCAGTTAAACTTAATGTATATTATATTTTATCAGTTTAATATTGTTGAAGACTAATGATAATTTATTAAGCATTATCTTAGTCATAATATTTCTTACTGGGCTAGTTGAGCTCACCCTTTCCTTCACTGTTCTCTTCAGGAAATGAGAATATAGCTGGGACGAGTCGGGGAACGGAGTGACGGTCTAGATGATAGCATTAGTAGTCCTCACTATTCTGTTAAATAGTGTGATAATAAATGTAATGAGGACTGAATTTGAGTTTGTATACTGTCTATGAGGAGTCCATTGAGAGTGGGTATTGCCTAGAAGACAATATTCTTGTTTAAACTCTCAGTTTATATTTTGTCGTATTTTACACGACAGTTGTATTATTAAGTTGTATTTATATTTTTGTACCATGTATCTGGAGACTCAAGATGGGTGATGTATACCTGTTTTGGGGGCGTCACAGTTGGTATCAAAGCTTAGGGATATGATCCCTGGCTGAGATGTGAGACAAGAACTAGGAGGGGAGAGACGGGGTATTCCTTTGCTAGTATGACTTACCTAAGTTTATTTGGTATTTAAATGGTTGGTCAGAGTATAGGGATAATATGTGACATGTCAATTAACCATTGTTTTTGTGACAGTGTTTGAAATGGCATCTGAAAATGTTGAGATCAGCAATGAAGCACATGAGACCGTTGAGTCAGATCAACCAAAAGGTCGACTAATAACACGATAATAATCGTACCAGTGGCCATGACCATCGGAACAATGATAACCATCGTGGGGGAAATTATCATGCCAAGAATGTTAACCACTTCGGTGGTAATCATGGCCAATATAATAGAAGTGGAAATTTCAAGAAGATAAGGTCACCTAGCTCGATTTTGTCGTGTAGTGAAATCAAGTCCAGTCGGGACGGTGGCACCAAAGGCGGATACGGACAAAACATAGTCGGTGGTTTCAGGAAAAGCGTTTTTTTGTGACTTCTCAAAAAATGAGTAACCCGAACGAAGTTAGCACGGGTTAGTTAATTATAAATTCTTGCGAAGTCTATACCTTATTATATACCGGTTCTACCCATTATTTTATCTCTCTTGCTTGCACTCAACGTTTAAATTTGACTCCGAAAAAATTAGAGTTTGACTTATTGGTTGAAACTTCGTTAGTAGAAACCTTCATTTCATGTGTTATCCAAGTCTTGGATGAGAGTCACAGTTTTGAATGATATTTCTATTGTTAATAAATTTCTTGGCGTATTCTTGAAGACTTTTTAGCCTACCTCTAGAGCGTGAAATTAAATTTTGTAGTGACTTCAGTACAAAACCCATTTCTAAAATCCTCAAATATTTTTCTTCACCCAAAACGAACATAACGTGCGCTAAAGATGTTGGCTCGAGTTGTTGAAGATTGTGATCATACCATTCAATATCATTGTGGAAGAGAGAACGTGGTAGCTGATGCGTTGAGTAGAAGATCGTATGCATTTACGAGTGTGATGTTGTTAACACAAAAACCCATTTCGTATAACTTACAAATGATGAAGATAGAGTTAAAGACTCTAGGGACCCACGTGAAGATAACAAATGTACGATTAGAATCGACTTTAATCTATAAAGTTAAAGTCGTTCAAGCTACATACTTAGAGCGGTTGAATATGAAGAAGTTCAAGAGGGCATTATTCTAGAATCACGAATCGACGAAGAGAAGAAATCTCAACCCTCGATTTAATTGGCCAATTTGAAATTCTCGATCGAGTAGGAACTGTGGCCTATAGACTCGTTTTACCACCAAGTATGTCGCGTGTTCATAACATTTTTCACGTATCGATGTTACGTAAATATGTGGATAACCCGAATCACATTATTAAATTAGAACTAGACGAGATAGCAGAAGATTTAACGTATGAGGATATACATGTTAAAATCTTGGATAAGAAGGATCGTATTTAACACCCAAAGGTTATACCTCAAGAGTTAGAATCTGAAATGAAGTCAAGGTATCCACATCTCTTCGGCATACTAGGTACGTACGTAAATTTCAAGGGAGAAATTTCGTAAGGAGGGGAGATTGCGAGACCCCAAATTTTATGAAAAAAGATTTAAATTTCTCGAAATATTTTTTTAATATTATGGTGTGGATTTGATATAATGTTATAGTTGTGAGTAATATTTATAAATTTTGAAAAGTATGCAAGTTGTTATATAATATTCGATTGGTCGGGAAATATTCGTTTTAACAGGGAATATTCGTACGACGACACAATCATTGGTTGACCCCACAACGGATTATTGTCGGATTGAGAAAACGACAAAAATATTTTATGAAAATAACGACGGAAGTTTTATCGTTAACTGTTGAAACACCGGTGTTAAAAGTATAGTAATACGCGTGGTTGCTTTGTAGCACACGGTATTGGTTATTGATGCTTACGTGATAAGTCACTCAGTTATACTCAATTATTGTTACAGTAATTGCTGCATCATATCTCTCATATTATTGATTCGATTATTGCCACAGTATCATCTGCATAATATTTTATATATTATTAAATCAATAATTGAGATGACAAAGTTATTCATATTATTAAATTGCAATATTTACAATGTCTAGAAGTTCTGTCGAGGAGAGGTTTGATCACCTAATTGCACGCCAATAGGGAGAAGTCCTTATTAGAAAGCCCCATCTTTCTTGAGAATGACCTGATTGTTAAATATTGTGAGTTATGATATTAATGATGAATAAGTTCGTGTTGATTAAAGATGAATTTGATAGTTCTATTATGTTGGGATTATTGGTGTTAGTTAAAATCGACATCTATTCTGATGATAATTGATGTCTGGGGGTTATATTGATAAAACGGGTAATTTATCGGATAAATGAGCAATTAATTGCTACTAATTCACATGATTATAACTATTTTTTCACATGTGTGTACTATTGATTCACATTCTTGTTACTATTAGGGGAGTTGGTGCAAGATTAATCATATTTGCATGACTAAGTTAAAGATGGAGGTATAGATGGATGTGCTATATTGTAATTAATTTTTTTACATATTTAGAACTATTGAGTCACATAATTTACTATTGAGTCACATGATTTTACTATTGATTCACATTATTTACTATTAGGGGAGTTGGTGCAAGATTGATAATACTTATAGGACTAAATTAAAAATGAAGAAAACGAGGAAGGTATTGTACTGTAATATTTCGAGCCCCAAAATGTGTAATTATCGAAACTATATTTTTCTATAAATAGAAGCTCATTCTTCTTTCATTTCTCACCAATTCACTAAAGCTTTAGAGCTATTATTATAGAGAGAAATTATAGAGAGAAAGAAGAAGAGAAGTCTGCTACCTCATTATTCAAGTATCCAGTCTTCTTTTGAGGTAAGGGGTATAATTTTTTTTCATATTCATGAAGAGAACTTCTGTTATTCTATTCTTTATTATTCTATTGGAATAACCTGTATATGCGGGCTACCATATACTTGGTGAAATTCTTCTGTTACTCCATTATTTATTATTCTGCTGGAATAACGTGTCTATGCGAAGTACCGTATACATGGTGAAATTCTGTTGTTATTCCATTCTTTATTATTCTGTTGAAATATCATGTCTGTGTGTTTTACGCCGGACCTGGTTCCGTCTTTATTATTCTGTTGGAATATCCTGTCTGTGCGTTTTACGCCGAACCTGGTTCCGTTATATATTATTCTGTTGGAATAACCTGTCTATGCGAAGTACCGCATGCCTGGTGATTTCTTTTGTTATTCCATTCTTTATTATACTCAGTTGGTTTAAGTTTTGACTTCTATACTCGTCATGAAATATCATTTTATTTGGTATTTTCTGTTACGAGTTACTATTCACGGATTACTATTCACCCAGTTACTATTCACTCTAGTATTATTCACTTGGGTATTCGGGGCACTTTTCATGCCAGAATACTTTTCATCCTCTCCTAGTTCTATTCCCCGATCTCCGCTAGAGATCATATTCTTAAGCTCTGATACCAACTGTGACGCTCCCAAAATAGGTATACAACACCCATTCTGAGTCGCCAAATACATGGTACAGAAATAACTACAAATTTTTTAATACAATTGTCGTGCAAAATACGACAACACATAAACTGTGAATTTAAAAACAAATATTGTCTTCTAGACAATATCAACACTCAAATAAGTCCTCATTATAATTATTGATACACTATTTTACAAAATAGTGAGGACTACTAAAATAACTTTCTAGAACCTTCATTACATACCCCGACTAGTACTCGCTACATTTTCGCCTCTTGAGAAAAAAATGAAACAAGAAAAAGGGTGAGCACAACTAGCCCAGTAAAGAATATTATGACTAAGATAACATAGAACAAATTATCGTTAGTCCTCAACAGGGAAAAATCTGATAGAATACAATAGACAACAAGTTTTAAATCAATATTCGCAGCGAAAATAATAATTTATTAGAAGAGTTACGTAGAGAATGAAATCTACTTTCTTCTATGAATATAAAAGTTTATCATCAATATTTTATTCCTATAACATCAATCAATATACACTTTAAATCAAATATTCATCTTTGCACTACAGGCCAAAGATATTCATCGATCAGTTGGTCATGTTCATCTCAACACCTGTACATCTTTGCACTACGGCCAAAGATATTCATAAGAAAATCAACCATCGTTGCACTACAAGCCAAAGATATTCATTAATATCATCATTTAGGACCGAGGATGATGAAAAATATTTTAAAAAAAAACGAATCCAGTGAAACAAAAGAACAAATAATAAGGATTCGTACTTTAAACAGTCCAAGTTTAAAAATACTTCATAAATAACCATAGTGAAGTAAAATTCAAGAATGATCAAAACATGGATACAATCAAAGCTATTATCCATATTAAATATTTTGGACAAAAAACAAAATTTTAATTTTTCTGTGAATAGTGTCGTATTTGTGAATAGTGGCGTATACGTGAATAATGTCGCATACGTGAATAGTAACTCCGTCACTAAAAGACAAGAATTTTACAAGAAAAATCTTACCAATATTTTGGCATAATGATATTAAAAGAACTAATATCATTTATAAAAAAAATAGTATCCTTTACCTCGAAAAGACAGTACTTCTGACTGAAATACTGGAAATAGTGCTGAAGGGAACTTGCACCGTATAACAACACTCAAAGTATCAACATACTCACAAGAATACACTCAATAATATAGAGAGAGAAAGAGAGAGAAAACTTTAGTTTCTGATGTGATTTTCAATTCTAACCTAAGTATCCTATTTATAGAAAAATGCTTAAAACACCAAAGCAGAAAATTTAATAAAATAATATTATTTATAATAAAACTCTACGCCCACCTCTAGACATTTGAAATCAGCATGTTTACAACATTTGTGGGGTCCACCAAAACAATAAAAACGTTTTTCTTTAAAAAACTAACTAAAACTTCCAAAATTCAATTATTCCGGAACTTCAGAACTTCAATAATTCATGATAAATAGTCCTTTTATCATAAAAATTCAAATCTTATATCTATTCCATAGGAAATTCAATTCTCTACAACTTTGCAGAAGAAATTTTTTCTAAATTCCAAACAAAAATTGACCGAAATTCACATACGGACGATTTTACAAGCTATAATCAAATTTCAGTCAAGAAATGGGGTCCACAAACATGAAAAACATGTTTTAAATATTTTTAGTAACAAAAATACTCTTCCTCCTCATATATTCATATATCTCACATTCATTGTAAAAATATCACAATTATTATATTATTATAATATAATAATATATTATTTTATCAGAAAAAGATAAAATATTAATTTTCAACAATTGTCACATTAAAAAGTTTTCTCCATCTATATCCACATAAAATGAATATTTTTCTTATCATATAAATTAATAATTAATTATTCACAAATAATATTACAGAATCACAATATCGACAACCAGGCTGTTCCTAAGAAAGAGGGGGCTTTCCAATAAGGATTTTTCCTTACTGACGCGCAATTAGGTGACCAAACCTCTTCTTAGACAGAATTTTCTAGACATTGCCAATAATGCTATCTAATAATATTATTCAGATAATATGAATTATTACTCCAATAATGGAAAATACTATGTAGTGACAATTATTAAAATAACAATAATATAAAATATTAACGTAGCAATTATTGAATCAATAAAATAAAATATTAAACAGTAATTACTGTAACAATTATTGAGTAGTGTCTTCTTACATAAGAATCAATAATTGGTGCAATACTGAGTGCTACTGTGTTTTAACCACCGGGTATTCCAACAGTATTAACGATAACAACTACATCGTTATTTATAAACAACTTATACTTGTCGTTTTCTTCATCCAATCGCTTTTCGTTATGGGGCTCACACAAGGCTGCGCCGTCGTACGAATATTCCCCGACAATAAGAATATTCCACGACCAAACGAATATTTCCCGACAACAATGAATATTTTATAACCACTTACTTTTTTGAAATATTTACGCATTTTACCCATAACTAACCACATTAATCAAATCAACCCTTATTATTTCAAAATAATAAATAGAAGAAATTTAATTTTATTTATAATAAGTTGGGGTCTTACAAATGATCTGTATACGTGGATTACCACATGACGGATGAAAATCCATTTGTAATTTCATATATTCTATTATACTCAGTTGGTTAAAGTTTTGGCTTGTATACTCCATGAAATTAGTAGAATATCCTGGATATTTGCATTGCTATCATTTCTACCCGTATTTTGTACACGAGTCTCCCTCGTCTGATTTTGCATGAACTGCAAAAAGTTTCTAAATATCCAATCATCCATCGTTTGCTCGTTAGTGTTGTTTACAAGAGGAGGAATATTGTCTTCCTGTTGTACATTCTCCTGATTGGTAACTAAAAGTGTTTCCACAGTTTCATACACTCCATTGTTAACGTTCTCAGTAGTCATTCTTAAATACTGTCATAAAACAAGGGTTAATTAAACAAATTAATATATCACATAATATCCTTATATTATGACCGACCAACAAATAAGCTTAGATAGGATACACTAGCGAAGGATTTACTCATCTCTCCCCTCCTAGTTCTATTCCCTGATCTCCGCCAGAGACTATATCCCTAAGCTTTGATACCAACTGTGACACCCCCAAAATAGGTATACAACACCCATTCTGAGTCGCCAAATTCATGGTACAGAAAGCAAACTATAACTTCAATAATACAATTGTCGTGCAAAATACGACAACACATACTGTGAGTTTAAATACAAATATTGTCTTCTAGACAATAGTCACACTCAAATAAGTCCTCATTACAATTATTCATACACTATTTTATAGAAATAGTGAGGATTGCTAAAACATCTTTCTAGAACCATCACTCCATACCCCGACTAGATCCTGTTATGTTCTCACCTCCTGAGAAGAAAAATGGAACAAAAAGGAAAAGGGTGAGCTCAACTAGCCCAGTAAAGAATATTATGACTAAGATAATATACAACAAATTATCATTAGTCTTCAACAGGGAAAAATCTGATAGAATACAATAGACAAACAATTTTAGATCAACAACTGCAGCGGAAACAACAATCCATTAGAAGAGTCACGTAGAGAATGAATTCTACTATCTTCTAAGATTTAAAAGTCCATCATCAATATTTTATCCCTGTAACATCAATCAATATACATCTTTAATCAAATATTCATCTTTTCACTATTGGCCAAAGATATTCATTTATATCACCAGTTGGTCATGTTCATCAACACCTGTTCATCTTTGCACTACGGGCCAAAGATATTCATCAGTTAATCATTCATCTTTGCACTACAGGCCAAAGATATTCAGTAATATCAACATTTAGGACTGAGGATGATGGAAAATATTTTAAAGAAAATGAATCCAGTGAGACAGAAAGACAAATATTAGGGATTCGTATAATAGTTTATTCAAGATCAATAATACTTCATAATAACCAATTGTGAAGCAGAATTCAAAATAAAGATCAAAACATGGATACAATCAAAGATAGTGACCATAATAGACATTTTGAACAAAAAGAAGAAAATCTCATTTTTTTGGTGAATAGTACCGTATACGTGAATAGTGTTGTATACGTGAATAGTAATCCCGACACAAAAAGGTAAAAATTCCACAATAAAATTCATATTAATATTTTGGCATAATGATATTAAAAGAATAACATCATTACTAAAAAAATAACATCCCTTACCTCAAAGAAACAGTACTTTGAAATGAAAGGTCGGAAGTGATGCTGAATGAAACTTGTACTGAACAACAACTCTCAAAGTATCCAAATACACACAAAATAAGCTCGATTATATAGAGAGAGAAAGAGAGAAAGCTTATGTTTCTGGTGTGATTTTCAATTCTAACTTAGCCTTTATTTATAGGAAAATGTTAGCACACCGAAGCAGAATTGACCTGCTACCTGATGGCTTTACCTGCTACTATTACCACCCACCACATTTGAAATAAAATTTAGCATATTTCTTTACCAACCACAAGTGGGGCCCACTCAATTCTAGAATTTTCTACCAAAATTATTTATAACCCTAATTTCCGAATCAACCACCTCTTAAAATTCATAATAAATCATACGTTCATTTTTAACGGTTCAAAATTTGTGGACATATACTCAACTTATATATGTATAACATATCTAAAAATCATAACGATCTAACGGTCGGATTAAAAATTATAACTCACGCAATATATCACAAGAACATTGGTTTGATTTTTAATACCTCTATACTGATAAAACACCTCAACACTAATTCTTTCTTTTATAACCACATAAATAAATTCATCATTTATATTCACATCAAATAAATATTTCCTTATCATATAAATCAATAATTAATTATTCACAAATAATATTACAGAATCACAATTATGACAACCAGACCGTCCCCAAGAAAGAGGGGGCTTTCCGATAAGGATTTCTTCTTACTGGCGCGCAATTAGGTGATCAAACCTCTCCTTGACAGAACTTTCTAGACATTGCCAATAATGCTATCTAATAATATTATTCAAATAATATGAATTATTGATATAATAATGAGAAATACTGTGCAGTGACAATTATTGAAACAACAATAATATAAAGGATGATTTTACTAAATATCTTTGGCCTGTAGTGCAAAGATTAATAATTTTCTGATGAATATCTTTGGCCCGTAGTGCAAAGATGAACAGGTGTTGAGATGAACATGACCAACTGATGAATATCTTTGGCCTGTAGTGCAAAGATGAATATTTGATTCAAGATGAATATTGATTGATGTTACAGGAATAAAATAATAATGATGGACTTTTAAATTCATAGATTATAGTAGATTTCATTCTCTACGTAACTCATCTATGAATTATTATTTCCGCTGCGAATATTGATCTGAAACTTGTTGTCTATTATATTTTATCAAATTTTTTCTTGTTGAAGACTAACGATAATTTGTTCTATATTATTTTAGTCATAATATTCTTTATTGGGCTAGTTGAGCTCACCCTTTTTCTTTTTGTTTCATTTTTCTTCTTAGGAGGCGAGAATGTAGCAAGTACTAGTCGGGGTATGGAATGAAGGTTTGAGAAAGTTGTTTTAGTAGTCCTCACCATTTTTGTAAAATAATATATCAATAATTGTAATGAGGTCTTATTTGAGTGTTGATATTATCTAGAAGACAATATTTGTATTTAAACTCACAGTTTATATTTTGTATTAATAAAGTTGTAGTTGTTTCTGTACCATGTTATTGAAGACTCAAAATGGGTGATGTATACCTATTTTGGGGCGTCACATATACCTATTTTGGGGGCGTCACAGGAGGGAGTAGCGACCAACAAAAAAATTTGACTGGCCTCAATAGTCAATCATTTAGATCTTTCATTGAACAACAGGAGATGAGTTAGTTAGAATAGTGTACATGTAACACCCCCTTCCCGAAAAGGAAAGGGAGGTCACGTGCAAAGCACAACAAACCTCAAAATAAGTGAACAGAGCACTAACAACTTCAAAATATGTAATAATGATATCAATCAATGAAGTATTAATTACAATTCTCCAACTAGAGTCAAAATAATCAAAACTTAAAAATCGAAACAACCTAGATTGATGGTCAAAGACAACTCTCTCATTACACTAGCCCTGAATCACCCCTGCAAACCTGCCGGAAGAAAAACACAGCATGAGCCAATTGCCCAGTACGGATATAAAGATACAAAAGATATACAACTAAAATACAAAATCAACTGAGACAAAATATTGCCTCTAACAAAAATAAAATCTCTGAAGATTTGAATGGAATATATTTGAACCAACAGAATTAATGAAACAAACAGAATATTAAAGAAATAACGAACTGAAGTGACTAATCCGATGAATTGAACTGAACAGAAGCCAACAACTAATACAATAAAATAATAGGCGGAAACAAATGGTTGGGGTTATTTCATACCGATTGAGCTCAGAAATATACCTTGCCACATAGACAAGTCAAAACAATGCCACATAGACAAGTCAAAATAATGCCACACAGGCAAGTCAAATGATGCCACAATGGCAAGTCAAAACCATGCCACACAGGCAAGTCAAAACCATGTCACACAGGCAAATCACACATTGGACCGCGAATCCAAATGTATGCAAAACGGATAGGTGTGTTTGGCACAACATCACCAATCCGCAGAACAGAAATCTAGGGTTAACCCATACGCCTCCCACAACAAAACACCAAATGGCCCACTTACTCTGGACCCCAAAACGGAGACGCCGTGGACTAATCACACCGTCACGGAAAGTGTCACGTCTCTCGTGCCAAGACGACGTGCCTGTGGTACCCCCACATGTGGTTATAACTCAGGTATACTCTATGTTATATTCTAACAAAAATATCATGTCACAACACATGTGACATAATACCAACAAAAAGGTTCTATATGTACATGTTGTATAGTCACAGGGTTTCAAAAAGAAGATAACAACATGTACCGCTCTACAATTATCAAAATAAATATTAGACATGATAACCTCATTCAAAGAGTACAAGTACGAGTCCAATGTGTCAACTCCAAAATGAAATAAATATATCAATTTCACAAGAAACAATTATGTGAAATAGTAACAGAAATTCGAAACGAGGAACAAAACGAACAAATCAAATTTAACAAAGGTATCGCTGAAAGAGTACGGAATCCGTACCTGATACTTCCAACCCATTTATAGCACACTCCACAAAATCTTACCCTCACATGCCAACGATATCCAATACGAAACGTTATTCGCAACCTAAACATATTCACCTTAAATTAAAAATAATCCAACTAATAATTCCAAGGTAATTCATAATCTATTTAATATGCCTTTAATCATCGCCTTTTATAAATTATTAATACTCCAAAATCATATTCCAAAAAAATAACTCTTTAAATTCTTTCCGTCCAATTTAAAATAGTTTAATAAGATTTTATTACAATCCAATTATTAATAACATAATACAATTAAATTTTATTATTAAAAAAAAAATTATAACTATGACGACAAAATTAATTTATTCAAATGAATATACATAACTTCAATTGATTTACTAATTTCGTTATAAGTTTTATGGCCAAAATTTAATTAACATAATATATAAAAAAAAAAAATTAAAAACCAACGCCTGCAGTGCAGGCCTGCATATCCTAGGCTACATCTCCTACATGTTAAGAACCAACAAGTAATATAATCCTTATATACTAATACTATATATATACTAACAACAGGACACGCAGCCAAAATTGAAATATTTACAAATCCTACTATATATATATACCATCATCTGAAGCCAAAAGTCACTTTTAAATCACTATATATCAATTCACTTTAATCATTATATATATACATAATATATGAACAAAGAATTTACCTCTTCCTTTGATAACAATAACAGTGAAAGTCACAGTCGCCGCCTCTTGCGCCTCTTGCTATTGCTTCTCTTTTCCCCAATTCGTATCAGACGTGATGTTGACTAAATTAGGTTTTAGACATTTATACACTTAAAACAAATTTTATTAATTAATATAATATATTTATTAACTCTCCAAATTTTAATAGGATTTTAAAATTACACAATTCTAAATTAGACCCACTTAGTTTAAAGTCTAAATAAATTTTAAGGCCCAAATTGTACTAAATTAATTTACCCATCTCTTATTAATATTTATTAGCCCACACAAATTAAATAACTAGTTTGACCCAACATAAATGAAAAAGTCTAATTAATATGTTTTAAAATAAAATAATTTTTATTATGCAATATTTATTTATTAATTTTTTACTGGGTATTACAGTCCATATATCCTTGTGGATTATTTTTCATATATATATATATATATATATATAGTCCGTTTGTTTGTTTGATGCGTCAACCACAACCACCTGATCACCCATGATATATATACACAATAATTGATTAAGTGCAAGACATGTTATGATTCCGTACAATGATCAACTCATGCATGCACATAGATACAAGGAGACAAACAAGATTGTCTGATCGATAAAAACACATTAATTACGTTTTACATAAGATTCCTGCATGTTTATTCTTCTTTTTCATTTACACCTTATAAATCAATCGATCCTGTTAAATATATTATATTATTTCCTTATTGTTTTCTTAATTATTGTTTCGAGCATATACCTAGGTATCCAATAATCAGAGAAAAATGTTCTATGTGAATGTGATGATCCACATGATCATTAGCAAGCTAGCCATTTCTCTAATTAAACATTAATCTGTTGTACTTTTTAAGCATTATTTGTGTTGGAAGGCGCTTCCTGTCTGTCCATGAGTATATATTCAATGAGCACAACAGTTCAATCAGTCATTCTACATTATCTTCAAGCTTTTGATTAATTAATAATGAGGAATAATTTTAAAAAAATTATCATTAATTTTTTAAATTTAAATAAACGTTAAATAATTAGAGATAAATATAAAATTTTAAAATATCAAATAATTAGACACGAAAAAATACATAATTATAAGGCATTGAATTCTGTGTTTTCATGAGAACAAGGGATGAAAAGGACAATACTCCATGGGGTAAGGTTTTCATTTTAGTTGTCCTTTTCTTACCTAACATTGTGTTAATCACTGCCTCATGGAGTATATTAATTCAACCGGAAATTGTACGTGCTATATATATATATATGGGGAATGATCCGTGGAAAGCGTTAGTTATTAGCACTGTTTGAACTAACGCTAATCTAGCCGTCCAATATTAGAGTTAATGGCTGAGATGAATGCCCAGCCGCTAGAGGGAGTAGCGGCCAGTAATAAATTAAAAAATCTTCTCTGCTGGCCGCTAGAGGGAGTAGCGGCCAGTCAAAACGACGACGTTTTGACTGGCCGCAACTCCCTCTAGCGGCCAACACAGAAGGATTTTTTTTAATTTGGCCCATGGCCCAGCCACTAGAGGGAGTAGTGGCTAACAAAAAAAATTGGCCAATTACTGATTATCCTAATTATTCTCGTACATGCTACTTATTAATTAGTAAAATAAAATAATAAAAAATTATAAGTATAATTATAAGGATAATCAATAATTATTTTTATACTTATCCTTATACTTATTAACAAATTATCCTTATACATATTACTTATTAATCAGTAAAATAAAATAATAAAAAATTATAAGGATAATCAATAATTATCATTATACTTATCCTTATACTTATTAACAAAATAAGTATGTATAAGAATAATTACTTACTGATTATCGTCTTATGATTTTTAATTATAAATAGAAAATAGTGATTGAGTTTATATATTTGAGTAGGGATATAATATAAATTCAATCACTATTTTCTATTTATAATTAAAAATCAGAAGACGAAAATTATTAATTATCCTTATACATACTTATTTTATTAATAAATATAAGGATAATTGCTGATTATACTTAAAAAAATTTATTATTTTATTTTACTAATTAATAAGTAGCATATACGAGAATAATTAGGATAATCAGTAATTAGCCAATTTTTTTTGTTGGCCGCTACTCCCTCTAGCGGCTGGGCTATGGGCCAAATTAAAAAATCCTTTGTGTTGGCCGCTAGAGGGAGTAGCGGCCAATCAAAACGACGACGTTTTGACTGGCCGCTACTCCCTCTAGCGGCCAGGAGAGAGGATTTTTTAATTTATTGCTGGCCGCTACTCCCTCTAGCGGCTGGGCATTCATCTCAGCCATTAACTCTAATATTAGACGGCTAGATTAGCGTTAGTTCAAACAGTGCTAATAACTAACGCTTTCCACGGATCATTCCCCTATATATATATATATATATATATATATATATATATATATATATATATATATATATATATATATGTATATATATAATTCTGTTCCGGTCCGAACGCCCACATTTTAGTAGCGTCTGGATTTTTTTTATACAACTAAAAAAATAAATAAATTATGGAACTTAAATTTTTACATAATACAGTATTTTGGGCGTGATTTGGATACATATATCAAAATACGTCTGTACAGTCTGTGCAGACTGTACATACATTTTTTGGTATAGGTATCCAAATCACGTCCAAAACATTATATTATGGAAAAAAAATTTGTTTCATATTTTATTTTATTTTTAAGTTGTTCTATAAAAAAAAAAATTTGGGTCCGGATTTTGGACCTGTCCAAGAGTCCGGACAAGATCCATTATATATATATAGTTTTCAAGACTCGGTGACAAGCCATAGCTATAATTCTACAACTGCTCTTTTCACTAAATATAATATAAACTTTAATTTTTGGGTAGATTTTCCACCATCTATATTTTACATCTAACTATCACACACACACACACACACACACACACACACACACACACACACACACATATATATATATATATATATACGATCCGGATCAAGTGCATACCATTTATCTTACTCACCCGTGCTCGCCCTCCTTTAGGCGACGGTTTCGGTCAAACAACCGTCATCTATATTTTTAGCGACGGACAACATATAGCGTCGCTAAAAGTATAGACGACGGTTGTTTGACCGAAACCGTCGCCAAAAGGAGGGTAAGCACGGGTGAGTAAGATAAGGGGTATGCATTTGATCCTTGCTATATATATATATATATATATATATATATATATATATATATATATATATATATATATATATATATATATATACAGAATGGATCCTGTCCGGGAGTCCGGACAGGTCCTAAAATGCGGACCAATTTTTTTTTTTTGCTTTTTTTTTTGAAACAACTAAATTTTTTTTTTATGGAACTGAAATTTTTCCATAATACAGTATTTTGGGTGTGTTTTTAATACCTATACCAACCAATGTATGTACAGTCTGCCCAGACTATACAGAAATGTTTTGGTATAGGCATCTAAATCACGCCCAAAACACTATATTATGGAAAAATTTCAGTTCCATAATTTTTTTTAGTTGTTTCAAAAAAAAAAGCAAAAAAAAAAGCAAAAAAAAAAAAGGTCCGAATTTTGTTAAAATCTGGGAGTCCGGACCTGATCCGGACTCTCTATATATATATATATATAATATAAAACAGAGCGGAGAGAGAAAATAGACAAATGTCACATCAAGTTTACGTCAGCTGCTCTCTCTCTCTCTCTCATTCCAGTTTATTCAAATTTCAAACCCTCTATCTATTCTACCACACACACAGAGTTCTCTCTCTCATTCCTCCTACATATAAATATGTGTTCTCATTATGTTTCAGATTTACAATTGTTTAATTTTGACTCACATATTTTGATAATTTTTAAATTTCAAATATTTTCAGGTATATATTGAAGGATACATGGTGTAAGCTGTAAAGTAAAGGGTCTTATACTCAACATGTTGTTTCTCTATTTTCTGCATGTATGTATTCATTGTGTTTCGTCTTTTATAAAGTTAGCTAATTATACATCGTTATGATGATTTTGGGTATGGAATGATGGTTTTTATGGTGGTTTGGATATGTATGGATGATTGTAGTTTTGTAAACATGTTTTGATTTTTTGGATATCTATTTTTAAAGGAAACTCTGCCGAAATTTCTTGAAATTAGTAGCGACTATCTATAATATAAAACAGAGCGGAGAGAGAAAATAGACAAATGTCACATCAAGTTTACGTCAGCTGCTCTCTCTCTCTCTCTCATTCCAGTTTATTCAAATTTCAAACCCTCTATCTATTCTACCACACACACAGAGCTCTCTCTCTCATTCCCCCTACATACAAATATGTGTTCTCATTATGTTTCAGATTTACAATTGTTTAATTTTGACTCACATATTTCAATAATTTTTAAATTTCAAATATTTTCAGGTATATATTGAAGGATACATGGTGTAAGCTGTAAAGTAAAGGGTCTTATACTCAACATGTTGTTTCTCTATTTTCTGCATGTATGCATTCATTGTGTTTCGTCTTTTGTAAAGTTAGCTAATTATACATGGTTATGATGATTTTGGGTATGGAATGATGGTTTTTATGGTGGTTTGGATATGTATGGATGATTGTAGTTTTGTAAACATGTTTAGATTTTTTTGGATATCTATTTTTAAAGGAAACTCTGCCGAAATTTCTTGAAATTAGTAGCGACTAGCTTGATATTTTGGTGGTTGAATGTGTTGATGATTGAGTATGTATTAATTTCTTCATATATGTATTTTTTTGTGTTCCGTATTTTGTAAATTTAACTAATTATGCATGGTTATGATTATTTTGGGTATGGAATGATGATTTTTTTGGTGGTTTGAATATGTGTGGATGATTGTAAGTTTTATAGACATGTTTATATTTGTCTGGATATCTATTTTTAAAGGAAATTTTGTCGAATTTTTTGAAATTAGTAGCGACTAGCTTGATGTTTTGGTGGTTAGATATGTGTTGATGATTGTGTGTTCCGTATTTTGTAAAGTTAACTAATTATACATGGTTATGATGATTTTGGGTATGAAATGATAATTTTTTTTGTGGTTTGGATATGTAATGATGATTGTAAGTTTTGTAGACAGGTTTAGAATTTTCTGGATATTTATTTTTAAAAGAAATTTTGCCAAAATTTCTTGATGTTAACTAGCTCGATGTTTTGGTGGTTGGATATGTATTGATGATTGAGTATGTATTAATTGTTGTGGTGATATGTGTCTTTAGATAATGTAATATTTTTCAAATTTTAATTTAATTTTTCGTTACATCGTGCCTTCAGGCACGGGTTATAGCTAGTATATATATATATGAGGAAAATGATATTTTTACCGTACATATATTAACATATATTACACATGATACAACTTAAGAGCTGTTTGATAAAAATTAAATTAAATGGTTCTGAATCTAAATGAGCTGAATGAAACTGAATACTGATTGAAAAAAGTTGTTTGATAATTGACATGTCTGAAACACCTGAATAACAGATTTTTATTATTTTAACCATATGAAAAAATTCAAAATTATTATAAATTTATTTAATATTACTTAATATAATAGTTAAAATTGTAAAAAAAATACTTCATTCAGTAGCCCATTCAGCCAAAAAATAACACTAAATCATTCAACCCAAATCGTCTGAATGACTGATCGATTCAACCATTCAGACGATTTTTTTCCAAAACAAACGCACTGAATGACTGACCGATTCAGTCATCCAATGCGTAACAAACAGCCCTTAGTGATGCATGAAATATTCTTTTCTAAAAATTATTTACTTTTTTCTTCGTTGTAACAATATTTAATGTAAGCAAGAGTTGTGTCCATCGATCCATATTGTATATATTTATGAATGTGTGTATATTTACATATTCCTTTCACTAAGTTAGGATCAAGAAGGCTTGTTGAAACTTGAATGAATAAGTAGTGTACAAGAATTATAGCATCTGTGGCACCCATGATCATCGTCTGCTGTTGTTGTCAGAATACCTAAATATAAAAGAGGTTATTTATTTATTTTTCATTTTAACAATTAATGTAAGCAATAGTTCAGCAGACATTCATTTATATTGTATATGTTTAAACATTTACCCCTTTCACTGAATTAAGATTTGATATACAAGCAATATGTATAATGGAGATATATTGCAAGACTATTTCACGGTTCTAATTTCAGAATTGATGAGTGGTGAAATTAAATACTACTACGTTATAAATTTTCATGCAACTCCAAAATTAAAGTATAAGCCGGCCGCTATTATATTATGCTTTGGGAATTGGGATTGCAGTGCACGTGCTGAATAGAAGAGATATACATTTTCCTCTCTCTATATATATCCATCTCAATGAGTTTGTTACTGACAGGCATGAGTGGGCACTCTTCCTTAAGGCCTAAGTACACGCTTACACAATTTATATTACAATTTATAAATTATAAAGATTGATATAAATATCACATATTTAACTTATTAGTATAGATCAGACTAGTATTCGAATATGATCCATCGAGCAGGTATCGAGTATGGTTCGAAAAAAAAATGAAATACTCGAGCCCTAATCTGAGCGAATACTGGTATACTCGAATTCTACTCATGTATCATTAAACAGAAAACGAGTATGGATCATATTCAACTCGAATCAACTTCGAATTCGAGCTTTGAATCATATTTTCGAACCGATCTCGAGTCGAGTATCGAACTACTCTGCTCGACTAACACCCCTACTCTTCCTTCTATTCTTTACATCCAATATATTAGTATATGGTATAAAATAGCATTATTATCACGTTAAAAAAAACATTACATAATATTCACATACATATTTATGTATATTTCAAACTTCACATATTAAGTGGGGGCTTATAATAAAAATGTGTGTATATATAAATATTATGTAACTCTTTTTTATATGATAATAATATTATTATATGATATATATATATATATATATATATATATATATATATATATATATATATATATATATAAAAGATTCGGTTAGCATGACACGATAACCCTCAAATGATCCTTATATTTATAACACGATAAAATAAGAGTTTTCACAATACATACACTCACCAGTTTTACACTACTAATAGTATATATTATATATTATATTATTATATATTATATGGACCGACCCTGAAGCATTTTTCTTGTTTCTCGGAAGAATGCACTTTTTTCTTCACTGAGCTTATCATAGTAGGAGCAAGTCACTTCCAATTTTATATATATATATATATATATATATATATATATATATATATATATATATATATATATATATATATAGGGACCTCATCCGTAGCAAACGTTTGCTACGGACACTGTTCAGCAAACAAGCTCCCATCCGTTGATCTAAACATTTAATGGCTTAGATTGGTCAAAAATTCCACCTGCCGCTACAGCTTGTAGCGGCAGTCCCTTTTCCATTTTGACCTGCCGCTACAGCTTGTAGCGGCAGTCCCTTTTTCATTTTGCCTTAAGCCTTTTTACATTACTGCCCCTATCATTTTAATACATGCCTGCCGCTACAGCCTGTAGCGGCAGTGTGGGTCTCAGCCATATGGCCATAATGTAAAGATAAGTTTGTATTTATGTATACATAATGTAAAAATAAAAGATAATGTAAAGATAAATAATGTAAAAATAAAAGATAATGATAAGATAAGTCTAAATAAAAGATAATTTTTTTTTTATAAATACATAATATAAAAATAAGATAAGTTTGAATAAAAGATAAATTTATCTTTTATAATAAAATAAATTTATCTTTTATAATAAAATAAATTTATTTTTATAATAAAATATATTTATTTTTATAATAAAATAAATTTATCTTTTATTATAAAATAAATTTATCTTTTATTATAAAATAAATTTATCTTTTATTATAAAATAAATTTATAGTGTTGTGCATTTATTTTATTATAAAAGATAAATTTATCTTATTATAAAAGATAAATTTATCTTTTATTCAAACTTATCTTATTTTTATATTATGTATTTATAAAAAAAATTATCTTTTATTTAGACTTATCTTATCATTATCTTTTATTTTTACATTATTTATCTTTACATTATCTTTTATTTTTACATTATGTATACATAAATACAAACTTATCTTTACATTATGGCCATATGGCTGAGACCCACACTGCCGCTACAGGCTGTAGCGGCAGGCATGTATTAAAATGATAAGGGCAGTAATGTAAAAAGGCTTAAGGCAAAATGGAAAAGGGACTGCCGCTACAAGCTGTAGCGGCAGGTCAAAATGGAAAAGGGACTGCCGCTACAAGCTGTAGCGGCAGGTGGAATTTTTGACCAATCTAAGCCATTAAATGTCTAGATCAACGGATGGGAGCTTGTTTGCTGAACAGTGTCCGTAGCAAACGTTTGCTACGGATGAGGTCCCATATATATATATATATATATATATATAAGCATGTGGGATGATTCATTCTGAGAGCCACCTTTGACAGCTAGAGAACGAATTAATTGCAGAAGGTATTTAATTTACATTATACTTTAATTGAGGCAAAGAATATCAAAATGCAGGAAAAAAGGAGCACAAGCAGGTGTCTACTTAGCCACAAGTTACCATCCATGAAAATCTCTCATCATATAAATACTGTATACACATATAAATATATTAGAGTATTGTAACTCCAATTGTGTTAAGTACGCCAATGTGTTCATTTTGTGCTCTAATTTTAAATTTTATATTACTTTACGTGTGCTTTAATACCATGTTGAATGAAACATAAAACTCAAATCTAATTAATAATAAATGGATCAAGTGCACCCCGTATATATCCTCAAGTACTGTCCGATGCGAGACTTATCCCATCATATTCAAAAACGGGTTGATTGCTAAATTTATGCTTGTAATGTACCTACAATTTTTTTAATTTACTTCATTTTTTATGAAGTTCGTTAGTTTTTGCATCTAAAATTTGGCATATTTAGTTGGTTCCTCAAGGCCATAAGAATTCAGACAAAAAAACAAAGAATGTATTCTAGAATATATGCCTAGTAAAACAAAGTAACTTTAGACAAATTAGGCCATGCATGTTTATATATTGTTTTGGATAGTTATTTACATTAAAGTTATAAAATTAGGAAATAGTCGAGCTCGATTAGTTCTCACTCAACTAGAAGTTCGATTTGAGCCTGACTCAAAATATAAATAATTAAAATCTGAGCAAATTTAAAGTTAAATAAATTGTTCAAACCTTTTCAAATTGTAATTTTCTATATTTGTTTAATTGAAAAGTTCAAACAACTCGGACTCGATTCGACGAGCTTCAATCAAACTTTACTTTATACTTGATAAATTTTATAAATCAAATGTGAACAACTCAATACATGACTTGACTGAGTTCATTTACGGCCTTATTTACCTATACTAATTATTTCTCGATCCGATAGAGAATTGGGTTTCTAAAGGAAACCTGAGAAACGTCATGTTTGGTTGAATGGAAAAAGATGGTGTTGGAAAATGATGCAGATATATGTGAACTGGTCAAGCCGACATGGACAATGCACGTGGGACCGTCGCACGTGCATGGGATGATTAATTGCCATGTATCTATCTAGCTAGGGTTTGTTTTTGTGTATACTTCAATGTTGTTCTCTCGATTTAGAAGAAGACATTGAACCTACATTATATTTAATTATGTACGTTGATGAGTTTTATAAACATGGCCTTGCCATACTGTCATTATATATATTTCTTATTTAACAATAATATTGTCATGTTTATAAGTTTGAAATCAAGGCTTTAACTATATCTACTTGAAATTCGAAATCATAAACTATGGATTAAGTCATTGTCAAATTTATATAAACAAATTATGATAAAAGATTACAAGAATATTGAAGCTCGTGAACACTTGACGTTTTCACACCTTAAATCAAAAGTTTTGACCATGTATGATGAAATTAACGGGTACTATATATAATGCCAGTACTGTTTGATGATTGACAGATATTAGTAGAAAGCTTCGTTTTTCAAGATTTAATGCAGAACATCTATATACTACGTACTATTATTATTTAACTATATATATATATAGCTAGATCTAAAAAGTTAGTACTTATTAAGTTTATATATATTAGAGGATGTAGTTTGAACAGGAGGCCATTCTTCAAAGTCCAAACCATAATATAGGGACTGATCATTATAGAATAGAATAAATTAATACCCATTAAGGACAAGGATGCTGTCATATCAAGAGGATAAAGATCAGAGAATGGTGAGGAAAAAAGAAGAAGAAAAGAGAAAGAGACAGATGCATGATTTTGTTTAATTTTGTCTTGATTAATTTGTTGATGTAGCTATATATGTATGTATATTGTCATTGCTTAAGGATGATCTTGAACTTGGACTTAAACTTGGAATGTAATATACGTACAAGACTTGAATGCCAAGAAATTAATGTACGTAATAACATGGCTGTAAACTACTTCAGAGAAGCTAGCTAAAGATGTATAATCTTAATTAAGATATATAAGTTCAATTACATTACATTAGTATATAGAGAGAGAGGGAGGGAGAGAGAGAAAAAAAGAGAGAGGATTTTTAATTTGGCGGATCAGTCTTTAGCGACAGAGTCCGCAGCTAAAGCTCATGACCAGTCCATTAAAATATATATATATATATACCCCTGCAAATTTGTCTTAATGTATTCAAATTACTTTTGCTTTTTTGAAAATTATACCCCGGCCCTTACATCCAAAAGAAAGTCTCAATCTCATTAATTAATTATATATATTTGACTTTTAATTTCCCATTTTCTTACGTGAATTAAAGTTAATCATAAACACAATTAGACATAGGGAGTAATTTTCAATGTTATGTTTTAAAAATACTAAAACTAAAAAAAATATTATTGAATGATAATGTCTAAATGTACTTTATATTTAGTCATAGGAATAAATTAATTAATTCAAATCAGACTCATTTAGAAATGAAGGCAATATTCTTTTGGTCGTAAATAAATACAAGCTTTTAATCTTAGCACAACCGACCCTTCCCAATCTAACTATATATATATATATACCTGCCTGCTTTTATTAAGAAATTCATCCTTTTGCTGAATTTGCACTACAATTAAAGGATTACGTACATTTCTTAAATTTTTTCATAACCTGCTGGCAATTGATTATTAAAAATACTATTTTTTTGTCTAAAACATAGGATATTATATATATATATATATATATATATATATATATATATATATATATATATTACAAATGGAATAAAAATTATAAAGAATTACATATATGTTGTCAAAATCAAAGTTGGAAGCCATATATATAATGGTATTTTGCTATTTTTCCTTCTTGGTACAGAGAATCAGACAGCCTATGGATCTAACTCTTTTATAAAGTTGTCTGGGCCTCCATATTAATCTGATTGGGCTATAATTAATTGGATCACAGTTTTATTTTGCTTTGAGTAAACACTGTTTCTTTCTAACATAAGGACTTTCTAATTAATTGGTTTAATTTATAGTTTTTTATCATACAAACAGGCAAACCTAGAGTCCTTGGATGCAGTTAGCATGAATTTGGTTATCCAAGACCATCGGTCAGTTAATTCATATTGTGCCGACACGTCATTGCAGCAAAAATTAATGACTAAGATTCAATTGGGGCGTAAGGCATCGTTTGGTAAATCTAATTAGGCTTATTCGGATGCAGTAATCGCAATCAGAAGCTAATTCAAGTGGCATTGGACCAAAATTAATAAATTAACTTAATCAAATTATTATATTAACTAAACCATATATTTTTTAAAATAGACGTTTAAAAAAATAATTTTATTAAATAGACGTTTTAAAAAAATGAAATTTTTCAAAAGGCGCAAACGCCAGTTTAACTGGCGTTGGTTGGGAATTTTTTTATTATGCAACTTTGAAAAATAAGAAAGATGAGTAAGTTAAGAAGGAGAGAGAGAGTAAACGCCCATATTGTGCCGACACGTCATTGCAGCAAAAATTAATGGGCAAGATTCAATTGGAGCGCAAGACATCGTTTGATAAATCTAATTAGGCTTATTCGGATGTAGTAATCAAAATCAGACGCCAATTCAAGTGGTGTTTGACCAAAATAAATAAATTAATTTAATCAAATTATTATATTAATTTAACTATTTTTTTTTAAATAGACGTTTTTAAAAAAAAACAATTTTTTTAAAAGGCGCAAACGCCAGTTTAACTGGCGTTGGTTGAGAATTTTTTTTATTAAGCAACTTTGAAAAAGAAGAAAGCTGGGTTAGTTAAAAGAGAGAGAGAGAGTAAACCCCAATAGAATTGACGTTTGATTTTTTATTTTTATTTTTTTAAAAGCAAAGATGTCAGAATGAAGAGAGAGAGAGAGTAAACGTCACTTAAATTGACGTTTGAAACATTATTTTTTAAGCGAAAACAGAGTTTAACGCCACTTGAATTGACGTTTGAAACATTATTATTATTTTTAAAAAAAGTAAAGGTGTGAGAAAACAAATTTGAGAGAAAGAGTTGAATGTCACTTGAATTGGCGTTGTAACCCCTTTTTATTTTTATTTTTTTTAAAAGCAAACTTGAAGTGGCGTTCAACTCTATCTCTATCAAATTTGATTTCTCACATCTTTGCTTTTAAAAATAAAAATAATAATATTTTTTTTATTAAGCAACTTTGAAAAAGAAGAAAGCTGGGTTAGTTAAAAGAGAGAGAGAGTAAACCCCAATAGAATTGACGTTTGATTTTTTATTTTTATTTTTTTAAAAGCAAAGATGTCAGAATGAAGAGAGAGAGAGAGAGTGAACGTCACTTAAATTGACGTTTGAAACATTATTTTTTAAGCGAAAAACAGAGTTTAACGTCACTTGAATTGGCGTTTGAAACATTATTATTATTTTTTAAAAAAGTAAAGGTGTGAGAAAACAAATTTGAGAGAAAGAGTTGAATGCCACTTGAATTGGCGTTGGAACCCCTTTTTATTTTTATTTTTTTTAAAAGCAAACTTGAAGTGGCGTTCAACTCTATCTCTCTCAAATTTGCTTTCTCACATCTTTGCTTTTAAAAATAAAAATAATAATAATAATGTTTCAAACTTCAATTCAAGTGGCATTAAACTCTTCTTAAAAATTAATGTTTCAAGCGCCAATTCAAGTGGTGTTCACTCTCTCTCTTTCATTCTGACATCTTTGCTTTAAAAATTAAAAAAAAATAAAAAATAATCAAACGCCAATTCCACTAGCGTTTACTCTCTCTCTCCCTCTTAACTTACCCAACTTTCTTATTTTTCAAAGTTGCATAATAAAAAAAATTCCCAACCAACGCCAGTTAAACTGGCGTTTGCGCCTTTTGAAAAAATTCATTTTTTTAAAACGTCTATTTAATAAAATTATTTTTTTAAACGTCTATTTTAAAAAATATATGGTTTAGTTAATATAATAATTTGATTAAGTTAATTTATTAATTTTGGTCCAATGCCACTTGAATTAACTTCTGATTGCGATTACTGCATCCAAATAAGCCTAATTAGATTTACCAAATGATGCCTTACGCCCCAATTGAATCTTAGCCATTAATTTTTGCTGCAATGACGTGTCGGCACAATATGAATTAACTGACTGATGGTCTTGGATAACCAAATTCATGCTAACTGCATCCAGAGTCCTTACCTCCTTTTGTGCCCTCCTATTTGAGAGCAGCTGTTGGGCCTCCAAGTTCCATTGCCCGCCGACATTTCTGCACTGTTTGTGGTTTTTCTTCCAATTATACTTAAATAAGGTGTGGGATGCGCTTCTGTTCCGACTTCCACCCGCTGCCAAAATATACACAATGATACGCGTTGTCTAAAGTTTGTTGCTTGACTAATGAGAGGCTTTAACAGCACAAAATTGCAATATTATTACAATCCAGAGGTTATAATGTATCATCTGACAGCAATAACTAGAGATTTCTTTTAGATTTGCAGTTTTTGTGTCCTAACCTTGGTTTCTGGTAGAATCAGGTAAAAAGAAAAAGGTTGATTTGTTTGTTGAACATATCTGATCAATCTTCCTCTTTATGTTGATGTCTTCTGCCAGGTTATGTGTGGCTAATTGGCACTTGTTATTTGGCAATGTCCTGTAAATCATGTATCTTAGTAATTGTTGCATTAGGACTAATGAAACTTTTGCTAATGGATGTTTAACCAATTATAATTAAACACTTGAGAGATTGACTAATACTTGCAGCTGTGCATGGAATCTTGGTGCAAGTCTAAAAGGTTGCCTTGTATAGAAGGTAAAAAAAATTCTATACAAGCCTAGGGGGAAGCAACCTCTGGATTTGTAATGGAATATTGGTGTTAGGTGTTGTTTGTTTACATCTGATTGCCTCTTAATGGACTGCCTCTTATTCGCTAAGAGGCATGATGTTGTTTGTTTTGTTTTTTGTTACCTCTGAATGTCTCTTAATCGTTAAGACAGAAAATGAAATCTTAATAATTAAGAGGTACCTCTTAATGATTTTTTTTTGCTAATTTTTTTTATATAAATATATTAAACAATATTATGCACTCATTTTTATTAAATTGAATATTTAAAATTATTAAATAAAATTTTATCCTTTAAAATGGTAAAATAGTGTCATTAAGAGACAACTTACTTTTTAGTTATCAAATAATTTTTTAGATTCAGACCTCATAACCATTCAGATGATCTAATTTATTAAGACATCATAATCATTCAGATCTTAATTCCCAAATTTATCAAACACAACATTAGTCTTGTAATAAACATATTTGGTTGATTGATGCTGTTGTTACTGAGCTTATACGAATTTAAAACGTGTAATTATTGAAGCTGTTAGGCTCTGGAACAGGCTTATCTGGGTTAGTAAGAGTTGCCAAGCTTTTATGAAGCTGGTAAATTAAGAATCTAGCTAGGTTTAAATTTGTGGAGTGTGAATTTGTCATATACTTGGCTCTAATCATTTAGATACTTTTGTTCTGGTGAATGATTTAAGTTTAAAATTACTGTACTTTGATTCTTTTTCTTTAAAAATTATCATACATTTTAAAACTAGTTTCTCCTTTATCATAATAATAGCTTTATCATTTTTCAAAAGAATGGAAGAACAAGACAAGAAGCAAGGAAACTGAAGGGTATGGTTTTTGCTTGTTAAGTGGCTTACTGGATACTGTCATAAAATTTAATATTACTTGTTCTCTCTCTCTCTCTCTCTCAGGAAGGAGGGGGTGTGTACAGCTAGTTACAACTTTGAAATTAAAACTTACTGGGCATGGAAAACGAAGCATTTGAATCAATAATCCCATATTTTGTATCTTAGTTATGTAAGCAAAATTGTGAATGCTACAGAATATTCATAGAACAGAGCTAAACCAAGACACTAAATTTAATGCCAAGAGAACTAGAGAAAACACCATATATGGCTCTTGGGTAACCATAAAGAAAGATTTTTACCTTGGTGACTGTGCTGTATTTTTTTTATTTTAACATGAAGGTAGATCTGCCGGAGGAGGTACTATCGACTGTAATTCTCCTACTCCATCCTCGACCAAAAAATTTATGGCCAAACCCCTTGAGAGATGGGAATCTATGTGGCAGTGCATTAGCCAAACTCTTGTTGTGACCAGATAAAGAAATAAAAAATTATTGCCTATTGGATTGAATTTGAGCCTATAAGCAGTGAAATATATTACAATCTTTACTTCTCTATTATATTGCTCAATATTCAATACGTTCACGGGATGGTTACCATGATTATTTCTTAGTTTGTTTATGAAAAAAAAAAACTGGAGTACAAGGACTAATTGATTATTTCTTTCATTGCCCCCAAGATGCCAATATTGGCACTTATGTTAAGTAAATGTAACTCATTGTCCAAATAACTACTCAGAGTTCCTAGATCCCTTGGCCCTAATCCTTTTCTTTTTAAAAAATCTCTCCTTCTAGACCCAGTTTTGTTTGTGTAACCTCAATTACTAATGTGAAAGTTGAAAAATCTGAATATAAATGTTATTTATCGGCCACGAACCGGATGACTGACCAACCACCAACGGGCACATTAATAGTACTCCGTAGTGGTGGATCAACAAGGTTAAATTTGGATGCATCTCTTCTTGGGATGAAATTACCGAAACCCTGTGCAACAACGTAGAAATGGTAGCCATGCATGAAGATGAATAGGATGGTCCTCTGTTGTAGAGATAGTTATATCTTGTCGCACAATTTGTACCCTGGAAGGACTCCTTGATTGGGTTGCGAATGCAGTTACAACAGTAGTGTCATTGTAGGCTGGTAGTCTCTCTAAGGTTGGTTTGGATGATATGCCATTTTTACCACTGCAAGGAGCAGATACATACTCAAGGATAGCTGTGGCTGTGACGCCCCAAAATAGGTATACATTACCCATCTTGAGTCGTCAAATACATGGTACAAAAATCATATACAAACTTCTTTAATACAACTGTCGTGTAAAAATACGACAAAACATAGCTGAGTTTTTAAAACGAATATTGTCTTCTAGACAATATCCACACTCAATGAAGTCCTCATTACAATTATTATCACATTATTTCACAGAATAGTGAAGACTACTAAGCCACTTATTCTGGATCATCACTCCATTCCCCGACTCGTCCCAGCTATATTCTCATTTTTTGAAGAGAACAATGAAAGAAAAGGGTGAGCTCAATTAGCCCACTAAGAAATATTATGACTAAGATAATTCAGAATAAATTATCTTTAGCCTTCAACAGTATAACAATTGATAGAATATAATAGACAATAAGTTTTAGATCAACAACTGCAGCGGAACAAACAATCCATTAGAAGAGTCAAGTAGAGCATGATATCTATTATCTTCTATGATTTAAAAAGTTTTTCATCAAATTTATCGCTGAAACTCATCTTAATAAATAAACTACATCATCAAATCATCATCGCACTACGGACCAAGAATATTTATGTAATCACCAATGGTCATGATTATACCTAATAATTCCTGGTCATAATCATACCAACAACTGTTCATCAATGCACTACGGGCCAATGAGGACTTTAACCACATCATTTATAACATTACGGGTCATAATTATACCAAATGATCCTTGGTCATAATCATACCAATCAACAGTCCATCTATGCACGTAAGCCAAAGATGGCTTTCATCACAATATAAGCATGAGGATGATGACAATGATATACACAATAATCAAACGAAATCAAGGATAAATATTAAAGACTTTAAATTTATCCAGAGTTTAAAAATATCCAAATTGTCAACATGATACTGCTTTGTGGAGTAAAATTCAAGAATAATATTAATGTACCAAAAATAATTTGGACAGAAAAGAAATATATTTTTTTGGTAAATAGTACCTCGTGAATAGTACCCTATGAATAGTACTTCGGTAATAGTACCTCGTGAATACACCAGTACAAAGTACCTAATAGACAACGCTTAATAGACAACGTTTTTTATAAAAACGTTGTGGCTTTTTTTTACAACGTTTTTAAATAAAACGTTGTAAATATACATGTAAAAACGTTATCTATTTAAAATGACATTTTTTTTGTTTTTACTAGATAACGTTTTTAGGGGAAACGTTGTCTATCCATAAAAACACGGAGCATGAACTGAAGACTTAAAATTAAAAATACGCTTTTTTCTCTGCAAGGGCTCGTCAGTGCAGAGAGCTTCGGTTTCCTTCGAACTTGCAGATCGAGCTTCGGTTTCCTTCGTGTAGATCTACTCTCTCTCTCTCTTTCGCTCACAAAATCAAACCCTAGTTACTCCTCCTCTTTGAAGTTCCTTTCTCTGCTCTCTTTCGGTCCGTTTGTCAGTACAAGTTCGGTCCTTAGGTCCTTTGAAGTTCCGTTTGCAATTAGGGCTTTCAGCTTGTGAAGGTATGGGTTCTGCAACGACAAGTTCAGAAGCCGCCGTCGCCGCAGACACAGGTGAGGAAAAGCCGGAGAGGTCCCAGGTCTCGAAGCTCGCAGTATCGTGGCGTTACATTTTATCGGAGAACTGGTCGATGGGAATCACATATCTGGTATGAATTGGTTGTATATATTTTTCGATCGAGATTATATATCATAATGTTTGTATATACAGAGGATTATGCTTATGATGGGATTTAGATTACATCTGTGCATACATCTAATAGATGTTGAATGGAATGCCCAAGTATATGATTGAATTTTAGATTAGGGTTTAATTTTGTAAATTTTGCTCAGATGATGTTCATTGATTTTGCTCAGATGATGTTCATTGATACTAACATCTGTTTTGTAGTAGTTAAGGCATTCATTTCATCAATTTCAATATGGTAAGGTTTCCCTCTGAACACTATCGAATATCCAAATAAATTTTAACGTATACAGTGACTAAATTTCTATTGCTTATGCCCTTTGCTAGGCATTACCTGATATAGGGAATAAGGTTTCAAAGCTAGAGGAAGAAGCAGCAATGCTTGATGCCTCTGGAGAAGTGAATTCTGTTACTCTTTATCTTTTCAATGTTAGCTATTGGTTTGTGATGCATCCTTATTTTTCTCTTTTTATTTTCTAAATCTTTATTCATTTATTTGTAGGCCAAAGTTGCTGAGTATCATCAACTAAAGCTTGAGATAGGTCAACTTGAGAAGAAGATGATGATAGAAATTACAAGGCCTGAAAGAGTGCTTTATTATCTTTTACCTGGTAGACTGGTATGTGATGCCAGTAGTAATTTCAATCAATGTCACAGTAAACCTTAAATATAACTAAATCTGTCTTAGTCGCCCAAATTTTTTTAAAAATGGGAATCCGTCTATTGGTATTTCTTCAACTAGCTTGTGCATGTGTCTGTGCTCATTCTCGTGAATTAATTTGATTAGTTGATAGCTTGTCCAATTCCAATGCCAGCTTGGATTCCCTCTGATTTTCTATGTACCAAAAGGATAATATTAAAGATCCATGGTCAAAAACCAAAATTTCTTGAATTTGAGCTAGCTGGGTGTATGGGCCATTACAGTCTATAGAAATAGTACCTGGAACTTCACTTGATTTTATGCTTTTATATAATCATTCCTTCTTTTGTAGATTGTCGTCCACAAGGATAGTCCAAGAGGGACGCATTTTTTGTCGTGCCGGACCCCGTCAAAAGGTAAATTTTTTGTTGGTTACTGTTGAAACTTGGAAGGGTGAGGCTCTCTTGCTTGACATTCACAAATCTGTTGTATATATGTTTTCTTCAGGTGTACTTTGAATCTGATGATGTTCATGCTTGCATTGTGACATGTGGAGACTTGTGCCCAGGACTCAACACAGGGATTATTGTGTCAATCTACATTATACTCAGAGCAGTGACTGCTGTACACCGTCGCCAACGACAACAGGTATTCTAACTTTACCATTTTGACAGACTTTTGCTTTAATGCCTGTTTGGCAGACCTTAGAACAAAATTATTATTTATAACTAGCTAAATTCTGTCACTCGCCTTAAATGTTGTTAGTTCATGACAGACCATCAACCACATGTTCTTGGGGCTGTAAATTTGTCTAGTACACGGTTGAGGGAAGATATTTATGAGGTTTGCTTCTACTTATCTATTTGTTGTATGAAGAAATCATGCTGCAGAAGTTGTGTACTTGCCTTTACTTAGGTATCCTTTCTATTATTGAACCTTGTAGATTCTTATAATGTAATAGACTGCATAATATTGGAACTAACTTTTCCAACTTATACCTATATATTTCTAGAGGTTGCAACTTGCAATTCTTATCTCTAAAGAACCTAGTTTGCTTATTGCCAGTTTTAACTTCTGTAATTCTTCATTGCTTCAGTAGAATAACATTAGTTTGTGATGTGACATTCCTATATATAGCTTGAAGTGAGTTTGTGACATTGATGTCACCAAGACCAATCTTTACTAGACAAATACGATTTTAAAATTTATTAGTGATATCAGGTGTTGAGCTAAAAAATAGTGAAGGAGCATCCGAGTGTAGCAGAAATGGAGGCCAAGAAAGCTGCACATCTGCGACAGCTTGCTACAATGTTACAATATTATCATAAGAAAGTAGCAGTTATTTTGTGTTGTTATTTGGATATATAAATGTGGTTAGCAATTATGGGAGCAGTAGTAGTTATCTTGTGTTTTACAATGTTACAATGTTATCATAAGAATTATGTTTATTTGGATATATAAATTTGGTTACAATGTTACAAATATTTATGGGATCAGATTTGGTATTCTTGTATTTTACAGTTATCTTACCATACATCAGTTATTGGTCAGATTTGGTATCCTTTTTTTTATAGTACCAGGTCACATTTTTTGTGAACCACATTTTTTTTTCTTTTCTTTTTTTATCTACAACATTTAAAAAACGTTGTCTGATATACTAAACAACAACATTTTTATCCAAAAAACGTTGTGGAATCATACCTTCTACAACGTTTTTAAGCATCTTTTAATTTTTGGAAGACAAATCTACAACGTTTTTTTTCTAAAAAAACGTTGTGTATTGTGCTTAACTACAACGTTTTAAAAACGTTGTGTAAGAGTGTCAAATAGACAACACCCTTAACCACTACGTTTTTCTGACAGAAACCACAACGTTTTTTCTGCGTTGTCTATTTACTGTTTTGTAGTAGTGATAGTACCCCCGCATGAAAAGTACCCCAAATACCCGAGTGAATAATATTCGGATGAATAGTAATTGGATAAATAGTAACCCGTAAATAGTAACCCATGAATAGTACTCTGACATGGAAAGTGCCCCGAATACCCGAGTGAATAATATTTGAGTAAATAGTAACCGAGTGAATAGTAAACCGTGAATAGTACTCCGTCATAAAAAGATCAATAATTATCAAGAAAGCTCAGAATAATATTTCCATGAAAAGATACTAGATGAAGCGCAAATATCAAGGATATTCTACTAATTTCATGGAGTATAAAAGCCAAAACTTCAAAAAAATGAGTATAGAATTTAAAATCTAAAACAAAATAATATTATTTACAAACTACATAGTATGGAAGAAAATATTATTTCAAGCGAATATTGAACAAAAATAACATCCCTTACAACTGTTGAACGAAAATAATATTCCAACGAATATTTAACGAAGATAATATTTCTACGAATATTGAACGAAGATAATATTCTTTATGAATATTGAATGAAAATAATATTCATACGAATATGAAAAATAATATCTCTTCAGAATATGAAATAAATAATACCCCTTACGACTGTTGATAGAAAATAATATTCCAACGAATATTTAATGAAGATAACATTCTTTATGAATATTGAATGAAAATAATATTCATACGAATATGAAAAATAATATCTCTTCAGAATATGAAATAAATAATACCCCTTACGACTGTTGAACGAAAATAATATTCCTACGAATATTGAACGAAGATGATATTCCTTACGAATATTAACCGAAAATAATATTCATAAGAATACGAAAAATAATATCTATTCAGAATATGAAATAAATAATACCTCTTACGACTGTTGAATGGAAATAATATTCCTACGAATATTGAACGAAGATGATATTCTTTACGAATATTAAACGAAAATAATATTCATACGAATACAAAAAAATAATATCTTTTCAGAATATAAAATAAATAATACCTCTTACGACTGTTGAATGAAAATAATATTCCTACGAATATTGAACGAAGATGATATTCCTTACGAATATTAAACGAAAATAATATTCATAAAAATATGAAAAATAATATCTCTTTAGAATATGAAATAAATAATACCCATTACGACTGTTGAACGAAAATAATTTTCCTACGAATATTGAACGAAGATGATATTCCTTACGAATATTAAATAAAAATAATATTCATACGAATATGAAAAAATAATATCTCTTCAGAATATGAAATAAATAATACCCCTTACGATTGTTGAACGAAAATAATATTCCTACGAATATTGAACGATGATGATATTCCTTACGAATATTAAATGAAAATAATATTCATACGAATACGAAAAATAATATCTCTTCAGAATATGAAATAAATAATACTCCTTACCTCAGAAGAAGACTGGATACTGGAGTAGTGAAGTAACAGACTACTTTTCTTCTATCTCTCTATAGCTTCTCTCTATAATTGCTCATGTGAGTCTTAGTAAATTGGTGAGAATGAAGGAAGAATGAGCTTCTATTTATAGGAAAATATAGTTTCGATAATTGCACGTTTTGGAGCTCGAAATATTACTGTATAATACCTTCATCTTTTTCTTAATTTTTAATTTAGTCCTGCAAGTATTATCAAACTTGCACCACTTTCCCTAATAGTATATCATGTGAATCAATAGTACAATCATGTGACTCAATAGTTCTATAATGTGAAAAAAATAATTAGAGTATAGTACATTCATCTGTACCTCCATTTTTAATTTAGTCATGCAAGTATTATCAATCTTGCATCACCTCCCCTAATAGTACATGCATGTGAATCAATAGTACACACATGTGAACAAATAGTTATAAACATGTGAATTAATAGTAATTAATTACTCATTTATCTGATTAATTACCCGATTGGTCAATATAACTTCCAGACATCAATTATTATCGAAATAAATATCGATTTTCACTAATACTAATAATCCCAACACAATGGAAATATCAATTTCATCTTTAATCAACACGAACTTATTCATCATTAATATTATAACTCACAATATTTAACAATCAGGTCGTTCTCAAGAAAGAGGGGGCTTTCCGATAAGGATTTCTCCTTTTTGGCGCGCAATTAGGTGACCAAATCTCTCCTTGACAGAACTTCTAGACATTGTCAATATTGCAAATAATAATATAAATAACTTTGTTGTCTCAATTATTGATTTAATAATATAAAATATTATGCAGATGATACTGTGATAATAATTAAATCAATAATATGAGAGATATGATGCAGCAATTACTGTAACAATAATTGAGTATAACTGAGTGACTTCTCACGTAAGCATCAATAATCAATACAGTGTGCTACTATGCAACCACGCGTATTACTGTATTTTTACTACCGAGTAGTTCAACAGTTTAACGGTAAAACTTTCGCCGTTATTTTTATAAAAAGATAATTCTGTCGTTTTCTAACTACGACAATACTTTTGTTGTGGGGTCCACCAATGATTGTGTCGTACGAACATTTCCTGTAAAAACGAATATTCCCCGACCAATAGAATATTTTATGACAACTTGCTTACTTTGTAAAATTTTCAAATATCACCCTTAACTTTAAACTTTTTTCAATTTAACTATTTACCAAAATAGAAAAATTGAATACTTTCATTTCATAAAATTCGGGGTTTTACAGTGGCTGTGGTGTTGTAAAATATTGTATTCTGAGGACTCGCGTAGGCATGTGCTGTCATATAGTAGCGTGCTGGGAATTGATCAGTAGTGAGGAGGACATCAATAGTCTAACCAGGCCCCAGCATTACGGTTGTAGTTTCAAAAGGTTTGGTGTAGATGGCATCAGCTCCCACAACAGTTAGTTTATGGTTCGAAATACTGAAAAATAATTCTTGGTTGAGTGTGGCGTTGATTATTCTGAGGAGAACTATATCGCTAGTATCCGTGAAGAATTTTACTGTGTCTAAATTATCATTGAGATAGACATTAACCTACTACTAGGACAACTGTTTATTGGGTTTGTAGTGAAGAGCATAGAAACAAACCTTTTCTCGAGCATATATCTATATAGATCTCCTGGTTGGCCGTTGATAGTATATGCATCGGAAACATTTGGAGCTGCACCTGTAAAAAGTGCATGCCTTAGAACATCGATAATGTTTCTGTCCCACCATTCCCCTGTTCGTAATCTTCACCAGTAGTAACATTAGTTTGTCATAATCAGTAATAACATGTCTTAGTTTGGACATAGGCCATTAGAATTAAAAGAACGATTACAACATTTCTTGGCGCGGTGCGCGCTAACTTCAGTAAAAAAAGGTCAATCAGAACCTTTTTCTTGGCCACTTTTGACGCGTTTAAATCCCAAACTTGATCCTTAGTACATCCTTTAATCCCTCCATCAAACTCTAACCTTTTTATGAGCCAAACCTTTGAACTAAGAATCATATTCCACAATGAATACTTGGACGAATGCTTGGACGGCTCCCTTGCATTGGACTTCACAATAAATATTCTCGAGTAGTTTTCAATCCAATCACTTGAAATAATTTGTTGAACACTTGGAGCTTGAGTCGAAAGATTGTCGGAAAATTTTGAACCCTCATTATATGCTGGTAGAGCAGTAAAGTTGGTCTTGAGCAAACACCCTTTTTGGCACTGCTAGAAGCGGACTTGTACTCAAGGATAATAGTGGTGGTTGTATTGTCAAATGGGGCATTTTTAGGAGATGCATAGGCACATGCAGCCATATAGTAGCTCCCTGGTCTCTGATCAACAGTGAGCAGAACATCAGTAGTCTGTCCAGGTCCAACCATGATAACTCTGGTTGAAAAAGGCTTGTTGTAGACTGCATCAGCAACAACAACAGTTAGTTTATGATTGGCCACGGTGAAAAAGAGTTGTTGATTGAGTGCATCATTGATGACTCTGAGGAGAACTCTATCTCCAGAGCTGACAGAAAGTCTCGTAGTATCTGCATTATAACGTAGTGTCTCATCACTTTAATGCCTCAACTTTTTGGACAGTCAAGAAGTTATTGTTTCGAGTTCTGGCAAACTTTGGCGTGAACATCCGTATAGAACACCAGGTTGACCATTTATGGTGTATGCATTGAAAACATTTGGAGCTCCACCTGTAAAAATTGCCTGTCTCATGGTATCAAGAATATTGTTGTTCCACCATTGACACGTTAGTTTTTCAAAATTAGTAAGCTAGAACTATATATTGTAGGGGTTTCGGCACAAGAACGCAGCTGAAATAAAATAATCAAAGCAATTTCCGAAACCCAAAAAAACAGGATTCATGCGAAAAACAATTAACTCAGTTGTTTAGAGATTATACCGAATATGAAAAACGAGAATCTGAAATTGATACGCTCGAATCCTTAACGCAATTCCTCACGAAACTACGTCTCTATGGTATCCGCACGAACGCCGCACGAACCGTCGAACGATTCTGCAATAAGAGGGACTTGCGGTACTAGCCACCAAATGAACCTTTATGAAACTGTATGTTTTCTCTCTAGTCTCTCTCTAAAAGCGGCTAGGGTTTTCAAGTTATGAATTAACCCTAAGTAGCTGCTGTATATCATATATATAGTAGTTAAAAGGAATTAATCAAAACCTAATTTCATAAAATCCGAATTTATATATATAACTTAATTAAGTCTTACTTAATTAATATACATATATACAAACTTTACTTTTAATTTAAATTCGTGATTTAAATACTATTAATCATATTAATATATTTAAATCCTTAAAATTTAAATTTATTCCTTTTTAAATTACGTTCTATGTGTATGACCCTATAGGTTATTATCACGTTGAAAATAATTTTAAAATCATATTATAAAATTATAAACAGTGAGCGGCATCTAGTAATGCATCACTGCTACCCAAGTAATAATAAGATCGATGATTCGATGCAACCTTTTAGTGACCAATGTTTCAATGTAATTTAATCCTTTTAATCTTAATATCCTAGATTAAACTCGAGTCATGGAATGTGTCATACTCTTCATAATTTAATCTGAATTTTTCTTGATCAATGAGTAGACTATATGAAATAAATCACTATTTGAGCATGGTCATGCATTTCATATTCCTACTCAATCAAGAGGCCTATGGATATCACCCCTAAAAATAGGAGGGTTAAATTTCATCTAGATCACTCATATTCCTCACATGATTCATGAGGTACCCAATAATCACCTTTATAGTCCACCCTATGAAAGGTGACATTTGATGATATCAAAGTACATAAATTCCCGTGTAGTAATATAGTGATTTCAGGTCAGAGGACCATTACATCATTGTCACTATGAGAATTGCTAATGACATTTCGCATAATGCTCCACATAGAATTCTCATGGTAGGTCTGTCCAGTACACCGTTCTCTAACATGTACCTATGTATTGACTTAATATCTCATATATTTATGACCAATGAGATTTGGTCATCAGTCAATCCACATACTAGTCTCAATGCATCATTGTTGTCCCATCAACAATGATACTCGACTAGGGACATTTAAGAATAATGATACTAATTATAATTATATAATCTCATGTTCAAGTCACATACTTGAAACTATATAATTTGTATCACTATTCTAAGGATTTTTATTATGTTAACATTTATATAACGCAGTAAATAAAACCATAATAAAATCATTCATTTATTCAATCAAATATAATATCAAAACGTTAAGCAATTATATCAAATAATTGGCATCTAGGGCATAAACTCTAACATATATGAAAGTGAGAAAAGGACTGTTGGAAATTACTAAAAATAACAGGGGATTCTATCTTAGGATTTGGAAATGGATATGAAGAACCCAATTTAGGATGGACGAATAGTGCTCCATAAACAGTAGCTCATAACCATCTGCTATGAGCATGCTACCATAATGTTCCCTCCTGATCTTGTATCGTGTACCTGTTAGGTGTAAGTCGCTCCTGGTTGGATTGGGCACTGTTGTTGTCACCCATTTAATTGGCCCTTTGAATTTTCATGTAATTTTCCACTAACCTTCTCCTCATTAACATCCCCTCACTTCCGTTTTTGGCTATAAAAACAGCAAATGAGGAGGGATAACACACTAAAATTCAAGCTCTCATCCGAGCGTGAGAGAAAAAGAAAAAGATGGGTGAGAGAAATTTCATCGGGGAGGATGGATGAAAGTAATCCCATCAGGGATAGGGTGGAAGAGAGCAAGAAAAAGAGAGAAAATGGAGTGAGAAAGATAGTTCAAATAAAATGGTGTTTTATTTGGGTTCCATCACATAGTTATTGTGGTGAAGTAATTTGGGTCTGTTCTCAAATTAAGATATCTTTGTATTCAGGTTAAATACACTTTTTTCCCACTAAGGTTTACAAATGCATCATCGAACTGATTTTTTTTACGGTCAACTCATTAACTATATATTATTTACAAAAAGTGATTTTGCCGTCTATGTCCGTTAATCATTTAACAGAACAATGATGTGGCAATACGTGGCAGAAGAGAGAAGTTGAGTTGGATAACTATTAAATTAAATTATACTTAATTCTATAACAAATAGTTAAACAAAATATAAATCAAATTAATATACATAACAAATAATAAAATTAAATTAATTAATTAATAATAATAATAATAAATTAATGAATAATTTTTACAAATGTATTTATATAAATTAAAAAAAAATAAATCAAATTAATATATAACAAATAATTAAATTAAATTAATTAATTAATAATAAAATATAGTAATAAATAATTTTTACAAATATATTTATATAAATTAATTATTTCATATTTTTTTTAAAATTGTAAATATTTTAATTTTATTTAAAAAATATAAAATTATCTAATATTTGAAAGTGAGGGATTATTATTATTATTATTATTATTCTCCTTCTTATTCTTATTATTATTATTCTCTTCTTCTTCGAACCAGACTTCTCCCAACTCGTCGGCGACTTTTGATTCTCGACGACGATGACGATTCAAACGGGCATGTGGTTGAATCGTGCAGCTCAGAAGATGAAATCGAAAGAAGAAGAAGATGGTTTTAAGTTTTTATGGTTATTTAACAGAGAAAGAAGATGAAATTGAAAGAAGAAGAAGAAGATGGTTTCAGATCTGGTTCGGGAGATTTGACAGACAAAGAAGAAGATGGTTTTAAATTGTTAATGTTTTGGGATATGGAAATTTTTGAAGAAGTTGAAGAGGGTTTGAAGATTGAGCAATGAGCAAGAATTTATGGATATTTCGGATCCGGTAATTTTTAAAGAAGTAGTCTTTGTATTTTTTTGGTGCTGTTTTTTAATACTATATATTATTTTTGTGCAAATTACATTTGTGACGCCCCCAAAATAGGTCTATTTCATCCAACCCATTTTGAGTCGCCAAATACATGGTACAGAAACAACCACAACTTTTACAACCCATAAACTGTGAGTTTGAATACAAACATTGTCATCTAGACAACATACATACCCAACTATGTCCTCAATACAATTATTGATATATTATTTTACAAAAATGGTGAGGACTACTAAACAACTCTCTCAAGGACCATCAATTCATACCCCGACTCGTACCCGCTATATTCTCGTCTCCTGAGAAGAAAAATGGAACAAAAAGGAAAAGAGTGAGCTCAACTAGCTCAGTAAAGAATATTATGACTAAGATAATATACAACAAATTATCGTTAGTCTTCAACAGGGAAAAATCTGATAGAATACAATAGACAACAAGTTTTAAATCAATATTCGCAGCGGAAAATATTAATTCATAGAAGAGTTACGTAGAGGATGAAACCTACTAATGTCTATGAATTTAACAGTCCATCAACAGTATTTTTTTATCCCTGTAACATCAATCAATGCACATCTTGAATCATATATTCATCCTTGCACTACAGGCCAAGGATATTCATCTGTTGGTCATGTTCATCTAAACACCTGTTCATCTTTGCACTACGGGCCAAAGATATTCATCAGAAATCATTCATCTTTGCACTACAGGCCAAAGATATTCAATAATAACCTCCTTTAAGACTGAAGATGATAAAAAAAATATTTTTAAAGAAGCGAATTCAGTGAAACAAAATGACAAGGATTAAGGATTAAGGATTCGTACTTTGTTTTATCCATGTCCAAAAATACCTCAAAAATAATCATAGTGGTGTAAAATTCAAGAATGATCAAAACATGGATACAATCAAAGCTAGTATCCACAATAAATATTTTGGACGAAAAGAAAAATAATAATTTTTCTGTGAATAGTGCCGTATTCGTGAATAGTGCCGTATATGTGAATAGTACCGTATACGTGAATAGTAACTCCGGCACAAAAAGTTCCAAATTTGATAAAAAAGTTTACCAATATTCCGGCATAATGATATTGAAGAAAAAATATCATTTGAGAAGAAAATAACATCCCTTACCTCAAAATAGTCGTACTTCTGACTGAATTTCGGTATAGTGCTGACAGAAACTCGCACCGTATAGCAACACTCAAAGTATACTCACAAGAATACGCTCGATAATATAGAGAGAGAAAGAGAGAAAACTTTATTTCTGGTGTGATTTTTAATTCTAACCTAGCCCTCTATTTATAGGAAAATGTTAGAACGCCAAAGGAGACTAAATTAATATAATATTAATATTTACAAAACATTCAAGCCAACCACCAAGGAATCTGATTTTAGCCATCAAACACATGTTAAAGATGCCCACCAACCTTTGAAAAACGTTTTTGTTGATAATAATAATTAAAACTTCCAAAAATCAATTATTTCGGAACTCCGGAACTTCAATAATTCACAATAAATAGCTCCTTTGTCAGAAAATTCGAATCTCGCCACTTTCCATGGGAAATTCCATTCTCTACAACTTTGCAGAAGAAAATTTTTCCAAATTCCAAATAGAAATTGACCGAAATTCACAAACGGGCGATTTTACAGTCTATACTCATTTTTCGGTCAAAAATTCTGTCCACCGACACACAAAACATGTGTTAAACATTTAATGCCACAAAAATACTCTACCTCCTCATATACTCATATATCCCACATTCATTATAAAAATATCACCGTTAATATATTAAAATAATATATTTAAATGAATTATTTTATCAGAAAAAGATAAAATATTAATTTTCAACAATTGTTACATTAAAAATTTTTCTCCATCTATATCCACATAAATAAATATTTTCTTTATCATAATAATCAATAATTAATTATTAAAAATAATATTACAGAATCACAGTACTGACAACCAGGCTGTTCCCAGGATAGAGGGGGCTTTCCAATAAGGATTTCTCCTTACTGGCGCGCAATTAGATGACCAAACCTCTCCTTGACAGAACTTTCTAGACATTGCCAATAATGTTATCTGATAATATTATTCAAATAATATGAATTATTGATCTGATAATGGAAAATACTGTGCAATAAAAATATAAATATCAACGCAACAATTATTGAATCAATAAAGTAATGAACAGTAACTCCTGTAGCAATTATTGAGTAGTGCCTTCTTACGTAAGGATCAATAATTCAAAATACTGTGCAATACCGTGTGCCACTGTGCAACAACGCGTATTACTGTATTTTAACCACCGGGTATTCCAACAGTGTAAACGGTAACAACTACGCCGTTATTTTTAAACAGCTTATATTTGTCGTTTTCTTCCTCCAATCGCTTTCCGTTATGGGGCCCACACATGGCTGAGCCGTCGTACGAATATTCTCCGACAGTACGAATATTCCACGACCAAACGAATATTCCCCGACAACAATGAATATTTTATAACCACTTGCTTATTTTAAAATGTTTGCGTATTTTACCCATAACTATCCACATTATTCAAATCAACCCTTACTATTCAAAATAATAATTAAAGGAAATTAAATTTCATTTATTAATTATTTGGGGTCTTACAACCTCCCCTCCTTATGAAATTTCGTCCTCGAAATTGACATACGTACCTGGTGTTTCGAAAAGGTGAGGATACCTCGCTTTCATTTCCGTTTTCAACTCCCAGGTCATTTCCTCTATAGCATGATTCCTCCACAAAACTTTAACTTGTGGTATTACCCTCGTGCGTAGGACATGCTCCTTCCTATCCAAGATCTTGACAGGTACCTCCTCATACGTTAAATCTTCGGCTATCTCGTCCGGTTCTAACTCAATGACGTGGTTCGGGTCTTTCACATATTTACGAAGCACAGATATATGAAAAACATTATGAACACGAGACATACTTGGAGGTAACGCGAGTCTATAGGCTACATTACCTACTCGATCAAGAATTTGAAACGGACCAATAAATCGTGGATTAAGCTTTCCTCTCTTCCCGAATCTTGTAACTCCCTTCCATGGGGCAACACGCAACAATACATGATCCCCAACACTAAATTCTACGTCTTTTCGATGAAGATCCGCATAACTCTTTTGTCGATCTTGTGCCGTTTGTATACGTTGTCGAATCGTTTGGATCTTCTCTATAGTCATACGTACTAACTCGGGTCCCAACAATGTTGCTTCACCCACCTCGTCCCAACATACTGGAGAGCGACACTTTCGTCCATACAATGCTTCAAATGGGGCCACACCAATGCTTGCCTGATAACTGTTGTTGTAGGAGAATTCCACCAATGGTAAATATTTATCCCAACTGCCCTTGAAGTCTAGGACACAGAGTCTTAATAAATCTTCAAGAGTTTTAATAGTCCTTTCTGATTGTCCGTCCGTTTGAGAATGGTATGCCGAACTGAATCGTAACTCCGTACCCATAGCTTTTTGCAAGCTAACCCAAAATCTTGAAGTAAATCTTGGGTCACGATCCGAAACTATGGATACTGGCATGCCATGCAATCTTACAATCTCATTTACGTACATTTGAGCAAGACGTTCAAGGGAATAAGTCTCTCGTATCGGCAAGAAATGAGCAGACTTGGTTAATTTATCAACAATAACCCAAATAGCATTGATGCCTTGAGAAACCGTAGGAAGACCCGTAACGAAATCCATAGTAATGTGTTCCCACTTCCATTTCGGAATCTCAAGTGGTTGCAATGGACTCTTTGGCACTTGATGCTCCGCCTTTACACGTTGACAAGTTAAACACGTTGAAATAAACTTTGCAATCTCTCTTTTCATATTGTTCCACCAAAATGTATGTCGAAGGTCACGATACATTTTGGTACTTCCAGGATGAATTGCAAACGGTGTATTGTGTGCCTCCATCATGATCTTGTACTTCAAATCAGGATTGTTAGGAACACAAAGTCTGGAGTGGACTCGAAGTATTCCTTCTTCATCAATTCTCGCTTCTGGAATGGCACCTTCTTGTACTTTCGTCTTCATATGCATCAGCTCCGGATCGATGGCTTGAGCAACCTTAACTTTTTCTATTAAAGTTGGCTCTATGCGTATACTTGACATCATTGCACTCATTCCTGCATATGATCTTCTACTCAATGCGTCAGCTACCACGTTCGTTTTTCCAGGATGGTATTGAATAGTGTGGTCGTAATCTTTCAACAACTCAAGCCAACGTCGTTGCCGCATGTTGAGTTCTTTTTGAGTGAAGAAATATTTGAGGCTTTTATGATCTGAATATATCTCCACTTTCTCCCCGTATAGATAGTGCCTCCAGATCTTTAGCGCGAAAACGACTGCTGCCAACTCTAGATCATGAGTAGGATAATTCCTCTCATACTCTTTAAGTTGTCGCGAGGCATAGGCTATGACTTTCCCACGTTGCATGAGAACACATCCTAACCCTTTGCCTGAAGCATCGCTGTAGATAACAAATCCATCCGAACTAGATGGTATTGTTAGAACAGGTGCCGAAATAAGTCTCCTCTTAAGCTCATGGAAACTCTTCTCGCATTCCTCGCTCCATACGAATTTTGTATCCTTCCGAGTTAGCTGAGTTAATGGAGTAGCAATTCGAGAAAACCCTTCCACGAATCTCCGATAATAACCAGCTAAGCCCAAAAAGCTACGTACTTCAGTGACCGACTTCGGTTGCTCCCAACTTTGTATTGCTTCAATCTTCGTCGGGTCAACAGATACTCTATTTTTTGACACCACGTGCCCAAGGAATGCTACTTCCTCAAGCCAGAACTCGCATTTCTTCAACTTAGCATATAACTTGTTTTCACGAAGCCTTTGGAGTACCAGCTTCAAATGGTGCTCATGATCTTCACGGCTTTTGGAATATATGAGGATGTCATCAATAAAGACAACAACGAATTGATCCAAATAATCTTTGAATACTCGGTTCATCATATCCATGAAAGCAGCAGGAGCATTAGTCAATCCAAAAGACATGACTAAGAATTCATAATGCCCATACCGAGTTCTGAAGGCAGTCTTTGGAATATCCTCAGTTCTAATTTTCAGCTGATGATATCCAGATCGAAGATCGATTTTTGAAAAGAATTGTGCTCCTTGCAACTGGTCAAACAAGTCATCAATACGAGGTAGAGGATACCTATTCTTGATGGTGACATGGTTCAATTCCCGATAGTCAATACAAAGTCGCATACTCCCGTCTTTCTTCTTTACGAATAAAACAGGAGCACCCCAAGGAGATGTACTAGGACGAATGAAACCGATGTCCAATAACTCCTGTAGTTGGACTTTTAACTCCTGAAGTTCAATAGGAGCCATTCGATATGGGGTTTTAGAAATGGGCTTTGTACCAGGTTCAAGATCAATAAAGAATTCAACTTCACGTTCTGGGGGTAGACCGGGAAGTTCTTCAGGAAATACGTCAGGAAAGTCAATAACAACAGGAATATTATTCAATTTTGACGTGTCTTTATTCAAATCCATAACATGGGCTCAGAAAGCTTGACATCCGTTTTTCAATAAATGAATAGCTTTATGATTAGATATGATAGTGATTGATTTTAATGGTTTAGTTGCCTGAATTCGAACAACAGGTTGATTAGGAATATGAAAACTAACAACCTTACGAAAACAATCAATTTTGGCATGATGAGTAGTTAACCAATCAATCCCTAAAATCACATCAAAAGCAAGTATCTTTAAAGAGATCAGGTCAACAGGTAAGGTGATGGTGCCAACTTAAATGAAACAAGATTTATAAACAGTGGATGTGATAAAAGTTTCTCCTAACGGAGTTTCCACAGATAGGTCAAAGTCTAATTTCTCCGGAGTCAAGTTTAAACGTTGAGCGCAAGCAGGAGAGATAAATGAATGGGTAGCACCGGTATCAAGTAAGGTATAAACTTCGCAAGAATTTATAAATAGCTTACCCGTGATCACCTCGTTTGGGTTCCTCGCATGTTGACCAGTCACAACAAATGCTCTTCCAGGAACCATTGACTTTGGCTTTTCTGGGACAGTCTTTTGAGTCACCGTCCCCGTTGAACTAGGTTTTGCTACCGTACAATCTCGAGCGATATGTCCTTCCTTTCCACAATTATAGCATACCTTGAACTGTTGTGGGCAGTTTGGACTGATATGTCCCTCTTTCCCGCATTTGTAGCATATGACCGGTGGTCTTTCTCCTCCCTTAGAACCAGTTGCTGCCGGCACTGTCGTCTTCACATGGTCGTTGTTAAATCTCCTCTTTTTAAAATCTCCTCCTGACTCGCTTCTTCTATTTTCATGGCCATGATTACCACCAAAGTGGTTACCATTTTTGTCCGTCTTTTTCTTTCTCCACTGGTTATCGTTATTTTGTTGACTGCTATCTCCGGTATGATCCTGATTGTGGTACCTCGGTTGACCGTACTCGTTATCTCGCTCCAACAATTGAGCCATGTTAACAACATCTGAATAGAGAGAAAATTTATGAGAGATGAGATATTGTCGTATGCCGGGTTTCAAACCTCTCAAAAACATCCGCGTCATACGTTCCTCATTCTCCACCAAATGAGGTGTAAACCTGGATAACTCTGCAAACTTTGCCTCGTACTGAGACACCGTCATGTTATTTTGTTCTAATCTGATGAACTCCACTTCCTTCATATGACGAACACTTTCAGGAAAGTATTTGTCATTAAATAGTTTCTGAAACATCTCCCAAGACATGCTGAGTGCGGCTGGATGGGTACGCTTCACAGACTCCCACCAGTAGTCTGCCTCGCCACGGAACATAAAGGTGGCGAATGGAACCTTCTGTTCCTCCGTACATCCCAAGACATCGAATATCTTGGTAATTTGCTTGACCCATGTCTCCGCCATGATCGGATCTGGCTTTCCCTTAAATTCTGGTGGTCCCAACTCTTTGAACTGCTTGGCTGTGACAACCCGTGAATTGTTATCATTTCCTCCTGTATTTTGAACACGAGTCTCCCTCGTCTGATTTTGCATGAACTGCAAAAAGCTTCTAAACATTGCGTCGTTCATCGTCTGATCAGTGGTGTTGTTCACAGGAGGAACATTGCCAGCCTGTTGCACGTTCTCCTCGTTAGTAAGTACAGGCATCTCCACGGTCTCATTAACTCCACTGTTAACATTCTCGGTTGCCATTCTTAAATACTGCCATAAAACAAGGGTTAATTAAGCAAATCACATATCACATAATATCCATATATACTGACCAACTAACAAATAAGCTTAGGTAGGACACACTAACGAAGGAATTACTCGTCTCTCCCCTCCTAGTTCTATTCCCCGATCTCCGCCAGAGATCATATCCCTAAGCTCTTATACCAACTGTGACGCCCCCAAAATAGGTCCATTCCATCCAACCCATTTTGAGTCGCCAAATACATGGTACAGAAACAACCACAACTTTTACAACCCATAAACTGTGAGTTTGAATACAAACATTATCATCTAGACAACATACATACCCAACTATGTCCTCAATACAATTATTGATATATTATTTTACAAAAATGGTGAGGACTACTAAACAACTCTCTCAAGGACCATCAATTCATACCCCGACTCGTACCCGCTATATTCTCGTCTCCTGAGAAGAAAAATGGAACAAAAAGGAAAAGGGTGAGCTCAACTAGCTCAGTAAAGAATATTATGACTAAGATAATATACAACAAATTATCGTTAGTCTTCAACAGGGAAAAATCTGATAGAATACAATAGACAACAAGTTTTAAATCAATATTCGCAGCGGAAAATATTAATTCATAGAAGAGTTACGTAGAGGATGAAACCTACTAATGTCTATGAATTTAACAGTCCATCAACAGTATTTTTTTATCCATGTAACATCAATCAATGCACATCTTGAATCATATATTCATCCTTGCACTACAGGCCAAGGATATTCATCTGTTGGTCATGTTCATCTAAACACCTGTTCATCTTTGCAATACGGGCCAAAGATATTCATCAGAAATCATTCATCTTTGCACTACAGGCCAAAGATATTCAATAATAACCTCCTTTAAGACTGAAGATGATAAAAAAATATTTTTAAAGAAGCGAATTCAGTGAAACAAAATGACAAGGATTAAGGATTAAGGATTCGTACTTTGTTTTATCCATGTCCAAAAATACCTCAAAAATAATCATAGTGGTGTAAAATTCAAGAATGATCAAAACATGGATACAATCAAAGCTAGTATCCACAATAGATATTTTGGACGAAAAGAAAAAAAATAATTTTTCTGTGAATAGTGCCGTATTCGTGAATAGTGCCATATACGTGAATAGTACCGTATACGTGAATAGTAACTCCGGCACAAAAAGTTCCAAATTTGATAAAAAAGTTCACCAATATTCCGGCATAATGATATTGAAGAAAAAATATCATTTGAGAAGAAAATAACATCATTTACCTCAAAATAGCCGTACTTCTGACTGAATTTCGGTATAGTGCTGACAGAAACTCGCACCGTATAGCAACACTCAAAGTATACTCACAAGAATACGCTCGATAATATAGAGAGAGAAAGAGAGAAAACTTTGTTTCTGGTGTGATTTTCAATTCTAACCTAGCCCTCTATTTATAGGAAAATGTTAGAACGCCAAATGAGACTAAATTAATATAATATTAATATTTACAAAACATTCAAGCCAACCACCAAGGAATATGATTTTAGCCATCAAACACATGTTAAAGATGCCCACCAACCTTTGAAAAACGTTTTTGTTGATAATAATAATTAAAACTTCCAAAAATCAATTATTTCGGAACTCCGGAACTTCAATAATTCACAATAAATAGCTCATTTGTCAGAAAATTCAAATCTCGCGACTTTCCATGGGAAATTCCATTCTCTACAACTTTGCAGAAGAAAATTTTTCCAAATTCCAAATAGAAATTGACCGAAATTCACAAACGGGCAATTTTACAGTCTATACTCATTTTTCGGTCAAAAATTCTGTCCACCGACACACAAAACATGTGTTAAACATTTAATGCCACAAAAATACTCTACCTCCTCATATACTCATATATCCCACATTCATTATAAAAATATCACCGTTAATATATTATTAAAATAATATATTTAAATGAATTATTTTATCAGAAAAAGATAAAATATTAATTTTCAACAATTGTTACATTAAAAAATTTTCTCCATCTATATCCACATAAATAAATATTTTCTTTATCATAATAATCAATAATTAATTATTAAAAATAATATTACAGAATCACAGTACTGACAACCAGGCTGTTCCCAGGATAGAAGGGGCTTTCCAATAAGGATTTCTCCTTACTGGCGCGCAATTAGATGACCAAACCTCTCCTTGACAGAACTTTCTAGACATTGCCAATAATGTTATCTAATAATATTATTCAAATAATATGAATTATTGATCTGATAATGGAAAATACTGTGTAATAAAAATATAAATATTAACGCAGCAATTATTGAATCAATAAAGTAATGAACAGTAACTCCTGTAGCAATTATTGAGTAGTGCCTTCTTACGTAAGGATCAATAATTCAAAATACTGTGCAATACCGTGTGCCACTGTGCAACAACGCGTATTACTGTATTTTAACCACCGGGTATTCCAACAGTGTAAACGGTAACAACTACGCCGTCATTTTTAAACAGCTTATATTTGTCGTTTTCTTCCTCCAATCGCTTTCCGTTATGGGGCCCACACATGGCTGCGCCGTCGTACGAATATTCTCCGACAGTACGAATATTCCACGACCAAACGAATATTCCCCGACAACAATGAATATTTTATAACCCCTTGCTTATTTTGAAATGTTTGCGTATTTTACCCATAACTATCCACATTATTCAAATCAACCCTTACTATTCAAAATAATAATTAAAGGAAATTAAATTTCATTTATTAATTATTTGGGGTCTTACAACATTCATGTTCAGGGTGATAATTTTAGGAAAATATATATTGTTTGTTTATGGTACTAATTAGGCTAAGCAACATTTTACATGCTTTTAATAGAAATTTTTTCTGGGTTTTGTTTTAGTTCTTCATATTTGCATATTAAGTGAGTTTGGTTTGATATGTACCAATTTTGGGTTTTGTTTTGACGGAATGAATGAATTTTTGGATTTTGAATTTGATTTTATCTGTATAAATTTTGAGTTTTGATTCTTGATATGAACGAAATGGGTTCCATTAGATGTGAAAGGTGAAGCAGAGGAAGAAGATGAAGATGATTGTTCCATTTTAGTTGGTTTATTTTTCAAGGATTTTTTTAGTTTAGTTGAAGTTTAACTAAGAAAATGTAACTGGATATGAAAAATATATTACTAATGAGTTTTAGAAGAAAAAAATTAGCAAAAAAAAAGAAAGAAAGAATTTTGGGTTATTTTTCTCACTTCATATCTAATGGTTTAGAATTTTAAAAAAAAAATAATAATAATTGATGTTTGAAGTGTTTTAATATTTTTTTATTGTATATTTAAGCCTAAATTTAATGATTTTACAATATAAATAATAATTATATATATTTTCAAAAATATAAATAATAATTAATTTTCAAAATTTAATTATATTTTTGTAATTTGAATTTTTTTTATGAATTTAAATTTTAAATTTGTTCTTATTATGAAAGTATTTATGAATAATTTTAAAGACATTACTAAAATTCAAAATTTATCCAAATTTTTCTTATTTTAATAATATATTTAATATATTTGAATACAATAAAAGATAAATTTATCAAAGAAAAAAATATTAATAATTTTTCATTATTAATGTTGAGAGTATTATGACAAAATTAATTTTTTTATGTTCTATTACTAATTTTAGTTTTATCAGAAGAGAGGTTAATAAAATTAATGAATTTAATGAGTTATTTAAATTAAAAGAAAATTACATATTTATTTGCAATTTATATAATTTATTTAAAATTGTACCATACTGAAAAAAAAGATTTTTTTGTATGTTATAATATCAAAGTTTTATCATACCAAACAAATATTAATGATTAAAATAAATTTAAAATTTTTTATGTTTATTGTACTTTTATTTTGAATGGATTATTTTATTTATTTGATTTTGATTAATTTAGCATTAAATTTATAAGAGTTTCCATCTAGGCATGTCAGAAAGAAAAATGTGTGACACGTAAGTTTTCTCTCTCTCACGTGGCATCTTTTGTACTTTTTTCGTCTAAAGTCAAACAATTTAACGGAATTAGTAACGGTTTGTTAAAAAATTGTAGTTCAGTAAGTCGAATGTAAAAAAAAATCAGTTTGATGATGCATTTGTAAACCGACCCCTAGTAGAATGACAAAAATGTATTTAACCCCTTTGTATTCTCTCATATTATTCTAGTGAATTCTTCGGAGTTTGTCCCGTGATTTTTATCTTTTAATTTTAGAGGGTTTTCCACGTAAAATTTTTGGTGTCTCGTGATTGTATTTTTTTACTTATCATTTCCTGCATGGTATCTCCATTTCGTACTTCCAGAATTGACCCCGAGAATTGTCCATCGACTGTTATTATGTTATGGGTTTTGCATAGCCCGTCACCGTTTTTGCTTGAATCTATCACAAAATAGTTTAGTTAATCTTTTATTCTATCCTAGGGACGATGAAGGGATTCTGAATTTAGCATCTTGTGAAACTCAAATCATGTTCAAAAGCATGGTATTAAACAAAGCTACACTAGCCACTTAAGTTGATCAACTCTAGTACAATAGGAGATAATACTATATTAGAAAGAAGAACAAAAGAAAAACTTAAAAAAAATTGATGGTAATGAGTTTCTGCATTTGCAGATACTGTAGCGATTAGCGTAAGTAAGTGTAACGACAAGGCTGAGTAGGAAATTATTGTATGAGGAGATCAAATGTTTGTTGGAAGTCTCCATGTCTCTTCTTTAAAGTTTCTGCTGAGTGAAGAAGTTTGTAGTAATGTGTGATGTTTAGACTGCATATTGATTAGTTATTTATAGTTATACTACACTGTGGAGATAATCAACAGTACACGGGAGATGGAGAGAGAGGAATGATAATTTTGGGGTTTTTTAATTTATTATTTTCTTATTAATTAATGAGTCAACAGGTAAAAGAGGATTTGGTGCACCCTTTAGCACTTTCAATTGTTCAAAGAAATTATGTATTTTGAGCTTTTAGTTAACCTTGTCATTTCTTATCATGTTTCAAAACAACCCCACATCTCAAGGCATCTATTCTTAGTTGAAGACTAGAAATCCCTCCATTTTATATTTCTCTTGTTGGTGATGGTTCGAAATAGACTGTACCAACTTAGAATCTGAACAGCTCCATGATAACAACCATTAATTCAAAGCAATTAGTTTTTTTTTAAAAAAAAAACTAAACTGGGGAAGGTTTGATTGGTTTGCTTTCAAGATTTCTTTTCAACTAACAAAATCAATGATAAGTATAATAACAATCTTGTTTTTTTTTAAAGAAAATATGTTGAACATATTGATAATTGAATCCAGTCATGGTACCTGAAATGAGAGAAAAATAAGAAAATAATAAAATAAAATAAAATAAAAAAGAAAAAAAATGTTCAAATTAAGACTAATTTGATTGACATTAATATTGGTAAATAATTATTAAATTAATTCCCCGGCAACGGCGCCAAAAACTTGTTGGGTAAAATCTATATACGGACAACACGCAAGTATACGTGGTCAACAAGTAATAAAGTGAAAGTAGATAATCGTTCCTACAAAGAATTATTTAATAAAAATCACCAAGTACTAACTCGTAATCAACTCAATCTTATTTAAACGAATGAGTTTCAATTTATAATTAAACTAATTTTAATTACCACTAGTTAAATTAAGATTGCGGATATTTAAGATCACAACTTCACTTATTACTTCATTTAAGTTAACACACTTCTCATCAATTATTCTCTATCTTGAATTGTTAATCAAGAACACTAAAGCAGATAAAACCACCTCTCGATGCATAATACTCATACTCACTTAAATCCACAGATGATAGAATTAAGCAAGACATCCTAATTAACTAATCCACTATATCTCTATGTGAATTACAATTAAAAAGGATTTAAAGCACAAGTTCTTTATAAGATTACATATGGCGTAAAGGCATATCTCTATCCTAAACACGAATCATGAATTCCATCTATGCAAAAATCACAAACACATGCCATCGTGATCAGATCTAAATCTAAACTTCATCTCTCGTGGTCATATAGATTATCACGGTAATTAATGGCCAATCAATTAAAGAATTAAGTCCAAATCACAATAGACAATTCTCATGATAGAACATAATAATTGATAGCGAAACGTATTAAAATAAACTACATAATAAGATCCATTGTAATCTCAAACAAAGAATTAGTTCATTGAATTAAAACTAAGAATCCACACTTTGAAATAACATTGAAAGATAAAAATAAGATTAAAGAAAAGAATTGAATCTGTTGTCAGTAAATCTTCATCTTCCTCAAGCTCATGCTCTTGATCTTCAATGGTCTCCAAGTTGTTTCAATCTCCAATTCTAATATAATCTAGTGTTCCTAATCTAAGAAAGAAAGTAAAGAATAAGTTAATATAAATCTATCCCAAGAGGGATTTAATGGAATCTTAGAACTAGCCTCCCAATCCAAGTTAAACTCAAGTATTTATAGTTCTAATGGACATCCTAGCAAGTTAGGCAACTAAGAATCCTATTCTTGCTCAATTTGGACATCAAATAACTCAATTAAACTCTATTGCCGCTGCCTAGCGCGCCCCACGCTGTCCCTAAGACATTCTGGGCAAGCCCCGCGCTACAGGGTCAGACAATCTGGTGGCCTAGCGCGCTTTGCGCTATGCGTAGTTCATTTATAATGCGGTCCGCGCTACACTGTTTTTTTTGCGACATCTTTTGGTAAAATAGGCATAACTTTTAATCTGCTTGGAGTTATAGGGCTTGCCACCTATCAAATCGAAGATATCGATGAGATCTATAACTTTAATTCTTTGAGCTTTGATAAATTCCGTTCGGATCAAGGCCTAAATCAAGCTTGAAGTAGATGTTATGTAAATGGCAAGCATGACAACTCTTAGTTTTGATCTTCATTGATAAAAAGGTCATAACTCTCGCATTCGAGCTCCGATTGGAATGATTCAAGATGTTCCGGAAAGCTAAGAAGTAGAGATACCATAAAATCCAAGTTCCATGCTAAGAACATTCATCTAACTTGGAGTTAAAGGTCCTTTAATATTCCCTTCTTGCATTTACTTGCGTATTTTAGTCCAAAAAATGTCTGAATTGCTTTCCCTTGCTTCTTCATGCCAATGTCATGTCATAGCCTACAAAATAACATAAAATGTATGAAAAGTAACTAAAAAACATGAATATAAGCAACTAATTCAAGTAACAGATACCGGATAAGTAGATATAAAATCTACTTATCATATATTATTATATCCTTCCAATTCTTTACATAAACAGAGTCAAATCTGTTGAATAATCATACCAAAAAATTTGTTAATTGAACTTCTATAGGCAAGAGAACAGCTAAACAACATTTGACATTCGACAGAGTTATCTTGTTAAGCCTTCGAATGTGCCAAAAATATACCTTATAAAGATCAACAAACTTGTGTTTAGTTATCTTGTTAAGCGTTCGGATGCTTGCCAAAAAAATACCTTTGAAATGTAGAATTATTCTGTATAAAGTGAAGATAGAGCTAATACATGATTGTTGCAATGGGAACCAATCAATTCCTCCTCATTTCATTCTCTATTAACAAATCTTTAAATATGTAACTAGGCCTGGCAAAATATGGTTATGGATTGGTTTTGGTTTTCAAAATATGATTATGGTTCTATTTAAAAACTAAAACCATATTAACCATTTTTAATATGGGTTGTGTGGGTTGGAACTATATGGTTATGGTTCAAAACCATATTAACCATATTAACCATTTAAGATGTTTTGACTTTTAAACAGAACTTTTGAAAAATGAAATTGTGACCATCACATTCATCATAAGATTATATAATCCCTCATAAATAGCCTTAAGAATGACAAAAAATAATCTATTGCACTATTTAAAAGACTATTAATCCCCCTTCATTCATAAGATAAAATAATCCAAAATAGTGCTAAATTAAGAGAAATAATTTAATCCCAAATATGTTTTTTACAAACAAATATCGCCCAATATAATCTTTCTCCGTTGTTAGTTTTTAGAATTGAAAACATTTTATTAAAAATATGTGACATCGAATTTATCTTAAAATGCCAGGATAACATCTTGGACGTGTTATATTGTACAACATTTTGAGTTGTAATGTACAGTACCAAAATTGTACATAAACTCTAATGTACAACACATAAACATCATATCACTCTAATATCTTCTCCATCACCTGTTCAGAACTATGGGTTGAAAAATGGAATAAAATATGAGTTGAAAAATGGTTAACCGGTTCAGAACTATATTTGTTTTAAAAAATATGGGTCCAAACTTTAACTAGCCTGAATAAATAAAAATGGTTAACCAACCTATTTGGTTCCAGTTAATATAGTTTAACCCAACAGTTAACTAACTATATTGTCAGGTCTATATGTAACAAACAAGTTTTTAGCAACTAAAAAATAAAAAACAATATTTAAAAAATCAAAAACAATTAGATAGATGGAGCTACTACAAAACAAAATGCACCCTCGTACCGGTGAATAATCAAATCAATAGGGAAATAGAGTATACTCCTCATTTCATCCCTCTTTCTCCACCTAGCCTATTTATTATAAAGAATAAATGTAACACCTCAATCTTATATATTGAAAGTTATGAAAAAAAATTTATTTGTATATCAAAAATTAAATTACTAACAATACTATCAATCAGTCAAGAAGACATTATTGAACTAATGGTTTAAAACCTTATTTCATTTGATTAAGACTTTGAATTTGACCCAAAATTATCAGAGCAACTCTTGAAAGATCAAGCTTGTAACACCCCTAACCTAGACCTAAAACACAAGTATATATATGGCATATATATATATATATATATATATATATATATATATATATATATATATATATATATATACGGGTCATCATCTCCTGTCACCATATCTTAGACTGAGATGAGATTGAAGTGAACTTGAACACTATCGCTAGCAAGTCTAGATGGCGTAATCAACCAAACAAAATTTTAATCAGAAAAGAAGGAAATATAAGATTTAGAAGAAGATGAAGGCTTTAGAGCAACTCCAACGGGCCGGAGTTGCGAAAATTCTAGATTATATTTAGTCTAGGAAGCAGATTTTGCTTCAGTAGATGGACTATATTTAGTCCAGACATTTTTTAAGCAATCCAAAAAGACTAAATCAAGGAATGAAAAATCTCATGGACTATAATTTTAATATTATTAAATGGGAGAGAGGATAGAAGAAAAAGAAGAAGAAGATGAAGATTTGTGAAGGAGATGAAGGAGAAGAAGGTATGTGAAGAAGGAGATGAAGAAAACGAAGTGGGAAGAATAAAAAAAATAATTCAATACATTAATCAACTACAAAAAAATACAATAATTTTAAATACAAAAAAATATGTACAATAATCAAAACATAAAAAAAATCTATAAAAAAATAACAACTTATAGAAATTGTTAGGGTAATTGGAAAATATATAATTATGTACAATAATTCAATACATTTTACATCTTTCAATCAACTACTCCAATATTTAGCAATTGTAAGTATTTTGTTAATAATAATTTATATTTTAATTATATTTGATTTTTATTTTTTATTGATAATATCTCTTTAATTTATTTTTTAGATGGAATATGGTTGTTGGAATGAATTTTTTTGAATTCATTGATTATTTTAATCATTTTATATTATAGTCCACATGATAGTCCACAAGATAATCCATTTGCTAAAAAAATTGAAGACTAAATGACATCTACTGATGTCATATGGACTAAATATAATTCATCTGCTGAAGATGCTCACAAAAGAGATAATCACGGTAGATTCTAGCACCAGTGTCATCTTCATCCTCACAAAAGAGATAACCACAGTATATTCTAGCACCACTTTCAAAATCAATAAATATTTGTCACAACAATCATATCACTACACTTCGTAACCCTAAATTTTATTTGCCTTAATCAATTGCAAGTTGCAAGATTAAATTCACCATTATCGGTCCTTCAAAACCCAAATCGAAATCATCAACCGCCATTATAGCAAACCCATATAACTCAGATCTCAACGGAGCAAGAGAGAAACTCCAACCAACGACTTTTTCTTTTATCTTCAAGGAGAAGAAAGCAGAATTGAAGAGAAGAAGAACTCCATACTAGATTTTTATTTTATAAAAAAAAGTTTAGTAAAATTCACAATTCGCTGAATGAATAATGATTTTCCTCTCATATCCTCTCCTCTTCTCTCCTCTCCTCATTGGGCTTAATTATTCGCATTGAACCAAAGTCCATGTTATCTGAATTTGAGGACTTTTCTGGTTAGAGATATGGATACCCTTATCCCTCCCTTAATAATTGACTGAAGTTCCTTTGTTTGTTATTCTGCTTACGTTTTGTTTTGTAATCAAGTTATGAATTATACAAGCATCTGATTCCTTGTTAAATTGAGGAGGAGGAGAAATTCAAATGGTATGCAAAAGGGTTAGGTAGGATTTTGCTGGCAGAGTTCCTGACTTTTTGAAGGCCCGCGGGTTGGCTATGTGGTAACTTCCCATGTTAATTAATTGACTGTTTCTTGCCATTTTTGAGAGCGATGATGCATATGTTTTGATTTATTTTACAATTAGATAATTAGTGCTTAATTTTTTTGGTTACATATAAGTCAATAATGTTATGCATTTGTGGTTTGTGTACATGAGTTATTAACATAATTGGACATTAGATGTGTGTCGATTGAAATAGTTAACTGAACAAAATAGTGCAAATTTAGTGGGGATGTTACGTTTATATTTTTTTTAAGGGCTTATGATAACATTTGATGGTCTTGTGAATGTACAACAAAGATAAAGTATCGAGCATTTGATGTGTTCATTTTAGTCTAAGTGTTATTCATTAAAATAATATAATTTTGTACGTTGCTAGTATGTTTACATATGTTCACAATTTCCTAGGATGTAATAATATTGTAGTTTTTAGGGTGCTACTAATTAATTAATTAAAGTATCATACATGTTAATAGCATATGGCGCGTGTTTTTAAGATAATGATATATGAAATATGTTAAGCGCAACCAGTGAAGTTAATATACTTGCATGTGGTAGTAAGTTTATAATGGTTCATATGTTCATGAATAGTTATATGTGGATGGTTATAATAAATTAAATTTTTAATAATTTTTGATATTTTTTGTATGAAATTACAATGATAATTCTTGCTAAACTTGAGTTCGTGGAACTTGATATTACGGGTAAGAATTATTTGTCATGTACTCTTAATGATGAAATTCATCTAAAGGCAAAGAACCTTGGAGATACAATTAAAGTTGGCAATTATGCATCCCTGCAGGATCATTTAAAATTAATTATTTTTATTCGCTATCATCTCCATGGAAAAAAATATATATTGATAAAGACATGTTAGAAAGAAAAAAATTACTATATTTCATGCCTCGAATATGCTCCTGTAGTAGCAATATTGTGATTGTAAATTCATAATATATTCTTTGAAGCGATAAAGGAAATTATATTCCTAAAAGTGATATCATTTCTTCTAGTGGCTGTACAAAATAATAAGTTTTTGCCGAAAACCCAACAATCTCACTCGACAGATTCTATTACATTCCCTGAAGTGAATGGTACCTCATTTGATAAACACAGAAGAAATTATGGTTGTGGTCATAGATGTGAAAAGAACAAATAATCAATATAGAAAAGGGAATGTACATGTCGTACTCCTAAACATTTGGTAGATTTGTACCAAGACTCCATAAAAGAAAAGGAAATAAAATTAAAATAAATTTTATTGATCATAATGATCCTGAAGATCCCATGAATTATTTTTAACTTTCAAATGGAATTGAAATAACTAATTTTGATATCTATGGTTTCCTTAATGATATGTTGATGGAAATGTTCATACCAATTAATTATTTTTATTATAATAAATATTTTTATTATATGTTTTATTTATGTTTCAGTTAATAAAGTTAAATTTATGTTTTGCATATATGAGGTTGTATATTACCTTAATTAAAGGCTCTAGAAGAGCGATTATTCATCAAACATAATTGAAGACTCTTGAAGAGTGATTATTCATCAAATTTAATTAAAGTATCTAAAAAAGCGATTATAATGTTTTCAAATGGCACAAATGTAAAATCCCAAATTTTGCGAATAAAGATTTAAATTTCTCAAAAAATTTTTTGAATATTATGGTGTGGATTTAATATACTGTTATAGTTGTGAATAATATTTATAAATTTTGCAAAGTATACAAGTTATTATATTATATTCGATTGGTTGGGGAATATTTTTTGTGTCGGGAAACATTCGTACAACGGCACAATCATTGGTGGACCCCACAACGGAATTATTGTCGGATTGAGAAAACGACAAAAATATTTTTATGAAAATAACGACGAAAGTTTTACCATTAATACTATTGAACTACTCGATAGTAAAGTACAGTAATACGTGTGGTTATATATATAGTAGCACACAGTATTGATTATTGATGCTTACATGAGAAGTCATTCAGTTTTATTTAATTATTGTCGATATTTTATATATTATTAAATCAATAATTGAGATGACAGAGTTATTAATATTATTATTTTCATTATTAACGATGTCTAGAAGTTCTGCCAAGGAGAGGTTTGGTCACCTAATTACGCGTCAATAGGGAGAAATTCTTATTAGAAAGCCCACTCTTTCCTGGGAACAACCTGGTCGATTAATAGTGTGAATAATAATAATGATGATGAAGTTTTGTTTTATTTGTATTATTAATGTAATAAAACAGAAAAGCTTTTTATATAAAACATAATACTTTTATAAAGTTATTCGTTTTATTAGGCTAATAGTAAAAAAAATTTATATAAAACAGAATACTTTTATAAAGTTATTCGTTTTATTAGACAATAATTAGAATATATTATATTTTATTATGCATAATGTTTGCATAGTGTCTGCATAGTGTTTGCATAGGAAATTTTTTTAAAAGTTATTCGTTTTAATAGATTATAAATAGAATATATTATATTTTATTGTAAACCAATCTGGACCGTCCGTTTAAAGTAAATCTATCTGGACCATTCATGGATTCGTTACTATTCAGTCCATTCTTCTATAAATAGAAGCTCATTTCTTCATTATTTCTTACAAATTTACTGAAACTCTAGAGAGAGAAACTGTAGAGAGAATTATTCTTCTATCTTGAGCGTATTTCTTTAATGTTTAAGAAAGATTTGAGTGTAGTGCAAGTTTCTTCAAGTATATACCCGCCCTACCGTCGGAGTACTCTTCTTTATAAGGTAAGGGATATTATTTGTTGTACTCGTAAGGGGTATTATTTTTTTTTCATATTTATGAAGAGAGCTTCTGTTATTTCATTCTTTATTATTCTGTTAGAATAACCTGTATACGCGGTCTACCCTATACTTGGTGAAATTCTTCTGTTATTCCATTATTTATTATTCTGCTGAAATAACCTGTCTATGCGAAGTACCGCATACATGGTGAAATTCTGTTTTTATTTCATTCTTTATTATTCTGTTGAAATATCATGTCTGTGCATTTTATACCGGACCTGGTTCTGTCTTTATTATTCTGTTGGAATATTCTGTTTGTGCGTTTTATGCCGGACCTGGTTCCGTTATTTATTATTCTGTTGGAATAACCTGTCAATGTGAAGTACCACATGGATAGTGATTTCTATTGTTATTCCATTCTTTATTATTCTGTTGGAATATCCTGTCTGTGCGTTTTACGCCAGACCTGGTTCCGTTATTTATTATTCTGTTGGAATAATCTGTCTATGCGAAGTACCGCATGCATGGTGATTTCTGTTGTTATTCCATTCTTTATTATTCTGTTGGAATATCTTGTATGTGCGTTTTACACCGGACCTGGTTCCGTTATTTATTATTCTGTTGGAATAACCTGTCTATGCGAAGTACCGCATGCATGGTGATTTCTGTTGTTATTCCATTCTTTATTATTCTGTTGGAATATCATATCGGTGCGTATTACGCCTGACCTAGTTCCGTTATTTATTATTCTGTTAGAATAACCTGTCTATGCGAAGTACCACATACATGGTGATTTCTTTTGTTATTCCATTCTTTATTATACTCAGTTGATTAAAGTTTTGACTTCTATACTCCATGAAATTAGTGGAATATCCTTGATATTTGCGCTTCATCCAGTATCTTTTCATGAAAATATTCTTCTGAGCATTCTTGAATTTTACTCTACAAAAAAGTATCATGTTGACAATTTGGACGTTATTAGTTCCTGAATAATTTAATTCTTGAATTTTTTTTTATTGAATTCTTATATAATTGTCATTATCCTCATGTTTATATTTTGTTGAAAGTTATCTGTGGCCTGTAGTGCATAGATGGACTTGGTATGATTATGACCAGAGATTATTCGGTATAATCAAGACCGTAATTTTATAAATGATGTAGAAAAAGTCCTCATTAGCCCGTAGTGTATTGATGGACAATTTTTGGTATGATTATGGCTATGGATTCTCTTCGGCCAAGGGAGCAAAGATTAATTGTTTTATGGCATGATCAGGACCGTTGATGAAAATACGATTATCTTTGGCCCGTAGTGCATGGATAATTCGTGGTCGTGATACTAAATAATATCCTTGGCCTGTAGTACAGAGATGATTTCATGATGTGGATTATTTATTAAGCTGAGTCTCAGCGATAAAAGTGATGAAAAAAATTTTTAATCATAAAAGATAGTAGATATTATTCTCTACTTGACTCTTTTAATGGATTGCTTGTTTCGCTGCAGTTAAAATTGATGTTTATTGTATTTTATCAGTTTAATATTGTTGAAGACTAATGATAATTTATTCTGCATTAGCTTAGTCATAATATTTCTTACTGGGCTAGTTGAGCTCACCCTTTCCTTCACTGTTCTCTTCAGGAAATGAGAATATAGCTGGGACGAGTCGGGGAACGGATTGACAGACCAGATGACAGCATTAGTAGTCCTCACTATTTTGTTTAATAGTGTGACAATAAATGTAATGAGGACTTATTCTGAGAGTGGATATTGTCTAGAATACAATATTTGTATTAAAACTCACAGCTCTTTTGTTGTATATTAAAGATTGTATTTGTATTCTGTACCATGTATCTGGCGACTCAAGATGGGTGATGTATACCTATTTTTGGGGGCGTTACAACAAAACTTTGTATTGATGATTCTTTATATTCTTCTGAGATAAGCAGAAATTTGTTCAGCTTTAAGGATATATGTTATAATAGTTATTATATTAAAATCAATAACGAAGGCAGTGGAGAATTTCTTTATATTACTTCAATAGTATCGGGCCAGAAGCTCATATTAGAAAAATTGTATATTTTTTCTTCTGGGTTATATTATACTAAAATGAGAATAGTTGAAACAAATGTTGTAATACACCAGAAGTGTGCAATACACCAGAAGTGTTTGGATCTAAATATTTTTATGATTTGGCATGATCATCTAGGATCAATAATGATGCATTGAATTATTAAAAACTCCCATGAACATCCTTTAAAGAACTAGAAGATTCCTTTACCTGTTGATTATATCAAAGTAAATTAATTATCAAATTATCACATTTAATTATTGTTATTTGGTGTTCATCTTCTAAGAAAGAATTCAGAGTGATATTTTTAAGGTATATTTTGAGGATTGTTATTTTAATAGTCTTCCCACCATTAGGGGGAGAAAAGTCGTTGCCTGATGCACGACGTGAGATCATTGCTTGAAGCACGAAGGAAGATTAATTGAAATGTTTCAACGTTATTTAATCTTGATCCTTATACAAATCAATATGAACTAGAAGTTCAAAGGATAATTCATTTGCAATGAATTGCAAATTAATTACCAAAATTATTCACTGATAATAAGAAAATAATGATATCTCACATTCTAGCCATTAATACTCTAGTAGAGATTGATGTTCATGTAGGACAATCAATTAATGCAGTAGCAAATTGAATCAAAGTCACACCTGAAACATGAAAGAATGATCGGTGTTAAAGATAGAATTTCCCAGAAGAAGAAAGTACAAGAAAAACAAATTACAGCCTATAAAGAGGTTATACCCATGAAACAGGTTACAAAATTTATCAATCTATCCAAAACTTATGAACAAAAATCTCCTATAAATAAAACTCTTGAAGAGTTATTCCCTGAAGAGGATGAGTTATCCCCTGAAGAGGATCAGGTACCTGAAAATAATGAGATCTCGATACATTATGTATATACAGGAGACGTATATATTTGATAGAAATAAAATCGTTGTCGATAATATATTTTCACATAAATTTGTTATGGATATTACCAGAAGTAATGATCATATATATGAACCACAAATCGTTGATGAATGTAGAAATATTTGGCCAATGTAGAAAGGGGCGATTAAAGCAGAATTAAATTCACTAAGTAAATGTGAAATTTTTGGACCTGTAGTCCGAACACCTAAAGGTGTAATGCCTGTTAAATACAAATGGGTATTTGTACGAAATAAGAAAAATAAAATTATATAGTACAAAGAGCAACTTGGAGAACAAGGTTTATTCGCAGAGAGATAATATTAATTATGAAGAAACATATGCTCCTGTAATGGACACAATTACATTCAAATTTTTAATTAGCTTGGTAGAAAGAGAAATTAATGGATGTTGTTACATCATATCTGTATTGATTATTATATAATTATATATACATGAAAATCCCTGAAGGATATAAAATGCCTGAAACATATAATTCTACATCTCGAAATATGTATTCTATTAAGCTAAAAAGATCTTTATATAGGTTAAAGCAATCCAGATGCATATTATGGTATAATCGCCTAAGTGGATGTCTTTTGAAAGAAGGATTTGAGAATAATCCAATTTGTGCATGCATTTTATCAAAAGATCATAATCTGGATTTGTCATTATTATTGTATTTATTGATGAAAGATCTTACTCCAGAAGAGTCGACAAAAACAACCAATTTAAGATGAAAGATATTGGTAAGCCAAATTTTTGTCTTGGCCTACAAATTGAACTATGAAATTCTTGTTCATCAATCAACAAACACAGAAAAAGTTCTGAAGTAACTTTACATGGATAATGTTAATCCTTTGAGTACTCCAATGATGGGTTGGTCACTTGATATCAAGAAATATCTGTTTTGACCACAATACCTGATATAACATTTACAGTTAACTTACTAGCATTGTATAGTTATGCACCAACTCGAAGATATTGTAATGAAATTAAATATATTTTACGTTATCTTCGTGAGTATTGATTTGGGATTATTTAATCCAAATAGTGATAAAACCAAGCATATTGCACCAAAATTATTTTATACATATGAGCCCCAGAAGAATGGCAATAATGATATCAAACATATATGATCATGTGATAATTTGGTTGATATATTCATTAAGTCATTACCAGCTATGATTTTGAAGAAGATGGTGCACAATATTGGCATACTTCGACTTAATGATATTTTTACCATGAACAATGGAAATTCTATGTACTTATGAAGGGGATTAAAAAAGATATGTGCTGATTGTACTCTTTTTTCTTTGCTAAGGTTTTTTCCCACTAGATTTTCCTTTGCAAGGTTTTAATGAGGCAATCCCAAGGCACTAGAAGTTATACAAGAATATTTTACTATTTTCCTTCGCCAAATTTTTTCCCACTAGATTTTTATTTGGTAAGGTTTTTAACGAGGCATATTCTTAGAAAATTGCTACAAAAGAACTTCATCCCTTTTATATGAAGACAATGTTGCATGTATAGCTCAATTAAAAGGAGAATACATCAAAGGAGATAGAACAAAGCACATCTCATCAAAATTCTTTTTCACATGACATTGAAAAGTGTGGTAACATTGATGTTCAGCAAATTCGCTCAAAAGATAATCTAGCAGATTTGTTCACAAAAGCATTACTAACTGCAACGTTTGAAGGACTGCGTCACAATATTGAAATGCGACAGTTGAAGGACTTAAGGATATATTCATGAGGGGGAGCTAATACGCGCTGCACTCTTTTTTCCTTAACCAAGATTTTTTCCCATTGAGCTTTTCCTAGTAAGGTTTTTAATGAGACAGCTTTTCAATGCGTATGGCTATACAATAGACATCCAAGTGGGAGTGTTATAAAATTATACATAGTGTGTGGATGTCTAGATACATTATTACTCATGTCTAGATACATTTCTACCCCTCTTTATTGTAATGAACTTTAAGCTTTGTAACTCTCATATCCTTTAAGGTTATATCCTTTAAGGTTTGAAACTCATGACCTTTGAGTTTTGTAACCTCTTAGTATTGATGCCATAAATAGTAGCATTGTAAAGAGGATGGATGAAGGACATATACAATTACAATATATGAAATAGAATGCTCCTCTCTTAATCATCATCTTTGTTATTCATATTATTAATCTTTTATAACGTGTTTAAAATTTATAAATTAATTTTAATAAAATGGAATGTGCGTGCGACACGGTTAAGATGTCATACTAACTTTAGTAGCTTTTCCACATTCACCGTCCCATCAGGTCCAATCTATCTAATAAAATACAAATGATTTTGAATTTCCCGCTCATTTAATAAATCATCTGGGCCGTCCAAAGTTTGGGATAAATCCCACCGTTCATACATCTATCTAATAAAATACATTTATCTATCTATCTAATAATCTAATAATAATTTAATTTAATACAAATGATTTTAAATTTTCTGCTCGCTCAATAAATTATTTTGGTCGTTCAAAGTTTGAGATAAATCATATTGTCCATATAGTGCCGGAGGCACGGGACCCAGCTAGTTAATATACATCACTTCATTATGGGCCGATGGGCCGATGGGCCTAGCGCTTTTACACAACTTTCTGCTTTACTAATCCACCGGGAAAAACCGCCTTCTCCCTTCGCAACCGACCATGCGCTGTGTTACACCAATCGGCCGACGTGAAGCTCCGTCACAGCCGCCTTTAAATCAAAGCGCACAATAATTTCCGCTCTCTCTGGACTAAACTATCTATCTTCCATTACAGAGTATTAATGGCTAATCATCACATCAGGCGTTTCTTATACAGCATAGGTAATTATAACTTATTCCTCACCTTTCTTTTATTCATATCAATAATAATGTTTTTTATTGTTTATTAATTCCCAAGGCTCGCTACTGTTATCGTGGAATTTATAAAATGAGCGCTTTTGTATCTTGTTATGTGAACGACAAATAGTAGGATTTATGAATATCATTTGCTGATGACCGATGAAGAAATGTGTATACCTGAATCCAAATATTAACAGATTCACTAACCAGGAAAATGTTGTTAATATAGTTGAATTTGGTCTTTTGTACAATCCTTCTTAAATAATATGTCTACTTAAAGGGAAAAGAAGCAAAGACATATAATGGAAGATCGAATCGTAAATTGAAAGATGGACTTCAACTTCACTTGACAATATATGGGATAATGTAATAAAAGATCATTTTTTTTATTAGATAAAAGGTTTACGCATTCTTTTGTGTCGTTGCAGGGTATTAAGTTTTGTATTTTATATACTTTTTTGTTTGTTTGTGCAGATTTTAGTTTAAAGTTTTTAAAGAAACAAGAGGTATCATGGGGGATTTTATGTAATTTTCGTCATCGGTATCTATCACAATGGTCAAAGGGTGAAAAGGTAGAAACTCCTGTTTCTAATGAGGCAAAGGATGAATCTCAACTACCTTTAAGGCCTAAAGTGGACAACGAAACAGACTCTGATTCCAGGATCAGCAAATATAGTTCTGATGAAGATGATTTTAGCATTAACAAATGGAAGTTGGAACTAGCTTGGCTCACAAGAGCACTTGAACCAGCTTTGCAATTGTATAAGCGGACTTTGCCATCAGGTCTGTTCATTATTGTCCTTATTACTTCCACCATGCATTTTATGCTTCAGGTTTATGGAAATGACCACATTGGTTGAGCTTATTTATACATTTTCTGAAGTTGAATTGAATTGGTATCTTAAGCTGAGAATGAGCATTAAGGTTGTTTGAGTCACTGGAGGGCCATTCAGCCAAGTCTCTTGATTTGCATCTCATTTTCACGTGATTTTTTTTTAAAAAACTTAACATGTGAGTCTAGTTAAGTGAGAACATCAGGATAATTTATCGTCAATATATTAGCTGTCTTGCTCTTCGGCAACTGTGTATTTTTGTTTCGGTCTCTGATTTCTATAATTTTCCCTTCCGCAAGAGGTTACAGAGGCTGATGCAGTACTCATTTTGCAGGAAATGAATTTGGAAGCAACCCCCCACCTAGCAGTAGATCAGTTGCAGAAATTATTTCAAGCATTCAACGAAGTAAACTTGGAGTGCAGGATTGGAGCTTGAGTGATCTTACAGTAGGCTTATATCTTATATACCTCCAGCAAGCATCCACAAATCCATTTCAGGATGTTAAGGGTGTACAGATATCATCTGATTCAATTGTAATTATTAGAACCCTTTCCAGAAAAAATTGTAGGCACTGATACGTATATTATTGTCCTTTATAGTCAATTAAAGTACTTTTCCAGTATTTTCAAGGCTCAACCTCTTTGCCAATTATGTAATATAGATAAGGCTTTTCTTGTTTAGGTCCAGGATCTTATCTACCATACTGAACTTGCGAAAGGATCTTATAAAGACAGCGCTGCAGGTCTTGCCAAAAACAGCATGCTTCGAGAAAGCAATGTTTTGAAATTTGTTAAAAGCTCTAATATTTTGAGGCCGGGATACTATATAGGGGTTGATTTTCGTAAGAAACTTGTGATTCTTGGAATTCGTGGAACCCATACCGTCTCCGATCTAATTACTGACATAGTTTCTTCAAGCCATGAAGAAGTGATATCTGAAGGATTCTCAACCCACTTTGGTACGGCTGAGGCTGCTCGTTGGTTTCTTAGTCACGAGCTGGGAACCATTAAGAAGTGCCTTGAAAAACATGAGGTGGTGAAGTTCTTACAATTTCTGGAATTTGATATTACCTTTCTGATATATCTTCATCTTTTTATCTTCTTTACCTCAAATTGTTTATCGGTGTTTAGCAAGACTAATTCATTTACAGGGCTTTAGGTTAAGGCTAGTTGGTCATTCCCTTGGAGGTGCTACAGCCTCGTTACTGGCAATAATGCTCCGACAAAAATCAAGTAAGGAGCTGGGGTTCAACCCTGGCAGTATTTCAGCAGTTGGATACGGTACTCCACCTTGTGTCTCCAGGGAGCTTGCGGACAGCTGCTCTGATTATGTCACAAACGTTGTAATGCAGGTCAGCATATGATTTGAGTATTCCTTTCATATATGATGAAAAACATTTTTTATAGGACTTTCTCAATCACTACCAATAAAGCGTAGTTTCTTCTGTTGACACGTATATCACAATTCCATTCATTTAATATCCATTTGGTGTCATTGACATAACAAATGTCGTTTCTATCTCTTCTTATTTCTTTTCTAAAAATTGCAATAGAAAAGAAAAAGGGAGGTTTATGATGATTTTGAAATCTTTTCTACTAGGTAATCTAGTATTCTTGTGCATGAAGATAATCAATTCGGTCTCCTTTTTGTCACCTAATTATTGAGCACTGTTCTTATTTCTTATATGCAGGATGATATTATTCCAAGGTTAAGTGTAGCTTCTCTAACAAGGTTGAGGAATGAAATTCTTCAGACTGATTGGTATGGAAACGTTAGCTTATCAATAGATTATAGTTTTTCTTTTTACAAGTGATGTAGACAATTTGTTAACCCTAATAATACCTTGAAGTCAGAAAACCCAAAGCCCAGTAGTTCCATGGGGCAAGCAATTGTGTGTTGCATGAGGAAACATCTTTATGTGTGGAGCTAGTCAGAGCACGGGACCTGCTATCTTTATTTATTAATTCTCTCTCGGAGTATCAGTAGTGATTTATCATTTTTCCTTCTGCTGTTTGAATTTATTCTTCTCTCAACCTTCTTAGTTGGCAGAAAATTCAACTCAAGAAATCCTTGGTGTAAAAAACATGACACATGTTTGACACACTGCTTTTTTGGGGGACATGAACCTCTTCCCCTGACATTCTATCAATGTGAAACAGGTCACTCTTACCATCTCACGAGCATTTAGCTGGTAAAATGTATTGTGAACTTCCTTTTCCTTTGCATCACTGTTATTGTTAGGAAGCTTTTCTCTTGCACTGCTCTCCTTGAACTTTTTAGCACACTTAAAGCTTTTCTCTTGCACCACTCTCCTTGGACTTCTTAGTTTTTCTGTCTCTGTGTTGGCATCGCCTAATTTGTTTGTGAACAGGATTAGTGTTCTTGAAAAGGAAGACTGGAAGAGTTTTACGGATTTGGTTACAAATGCGAAGCAAGTTGTTTCTTCTGTACAAGATGTAGCTCGAAAGCTAGCGGATTATGCCAAGTTCAGGAGCCAGACAAAGTTTTTGGGTACGACTTCCCTGTTCACTTAGGTCCCCTATGTTATTTTGTTGAAATTCAATCTTTCTATCTGTAAAATTATTTATGATGACTAGCTAATCTTTCTAAAGACCAACTCCCTTGATCTAGTAGTATTGTAATCCCTTCTTTTGTTTGCAGGTAAATCCTTGTATATAGACCTGTCTAAAGGGTCATATGTGCTATAATGTCTTGTGCAGAGACCCATGTCTCTTAATTGTCTTTCTTTACTTTCTTCTAGATGCACCACATCTATTCCATCCCTGTTTGGTTTGATGGGGATTGGAGAATGAATTATATATGGCATGTCCAGTGGCTGTACCTCCTTGAAAATTATTAAGCGAAACACCTTTATACTTGTGTTATTAGATTTCTGAATTTTTTGTAATGGTTATATCATCAACATTTCGATCATCCTGTTGTTGTTAGTGGTTTAAGCTTTCACATGCCATACCGAAATGCTAAAATTTTGACCTCTTTTTGTCAATTGATGTTTTCTATTTGCAAACAGACATTCCTACTAGAAAGGAATCGCTCGTGCTTCCCAGTGACCTGCTAACTACTACATCAGCAGGATCTAGTGCCGTTGTTAAGAAGGAAGAAGCTTCTTGTAAAATACCAGAGGAGTTGTTTGTACCAGGGACTGTCTACTGTCTGAGAAGGAACTTTGATACTCACATTGGTAGCAACCATGATAAAGGTGGGGAATTTTTCACATTATGGAAGAGACATCCCGGTGAACATTTTCAGAGGATACTGCTGTCAAGCAACTTACTTTCAGACCATAAATGTGATAACCATTATTATGCTCTGAGAGATGTACTCAAAGGTTTGCCTGGGTCCGGATGATGAAGGTACATAATTGTATGCAACTACATGAATTCAGAATTTTCTACCATTGTTGTAAAATTCTACTCCCTCCAGCTCAAATTGAGTGTTGAATATGTTTGAAAATGAGAGATCTTTTGCATTTATCATGCAAAAGTCTGGACTCACATTTTGACTCGAGGGGATTGCTGAAAGTGGATTCAAGGGGATGATGAAGAATTCCCTCCTTGCAAGTGCTCCTGCCTCGACTATTCTCTGTTTCTGGAAAAAGAAAGCACTTGAGTTATTTGTTGTCAGAATGCGATTTTAGCTAAATGTCCCAACAAATCATAGGGATATGTAGATTTTAATATTCAGGTGGTCAAGTGGAATTTTGGGTAAACACATTGTAAATTGCATTCTATTCGGATAAATATCTCATGAATTTAAATTATTATATGAAGTTTGAATTGTTTTGACTATAATAAAGGTAGATTTTTTTCCCCTGCTGAATTGGTTATTCCCTTGGCTTTTTTGGATTTTGAAAATTGGTCTCCTATTTAAAATAAATCTATTAAATATAAACTCTATTTTTATATAATAAAATACCACAGAAGTAAATTTAGCATTTCTATGATTTCATGGGGGTGGAAGAGCTAAAGGCGAACTGGAATAGAAAATCTAAATAATAATAATAATAACATTAACAGCTTTAGGTTAGATTATCGATCATCATTAAATCAGATTCATAATATTATTGATTATCTGAGAAAACAAATCTCTTCATGCCAATTCACAAGAGTTTTTAAACAATCTACAGAAAATACATAATTACTGGTTCTGATGGACCCAAATAAACTTGGCCAAAATGTTTCTATCCAAGTGCAACGGCCCGGTTTTTTTGTTTTTCCGGACAAGTTCACTCCAAAGTCCAACCTAGTCGCCTGCACATATATATACTTCTCCAAAACTAATTAAAAATAGTAAATAAGTTAATCTGAGAATCCAAAATTCATATAATTGTGTTAAATTTGAAAAATAATAAATATGATAATTTATAGAATTTATACTATCCCTAATTATTTTTTAGCTCTTTTTTGAATTCAAAAATAGTAACTGATTTCATAATCGTTCAATTGTTTGTACTAATTAAAATTATATTATAATGTATTGATCTTAAATTTTATAATTTTATAAATTGACTCAAAAACTTAATATATATAGTTTAATAATAGTTATAAATAATAAATTGTTAGCTTAATAATAGTTTTCTGATCTATTACAAACTTGAACACCTTGTCATTTAAAATAAAACAAGTCTTTAATTGCAAATTTGAACTCTCGTCTTGTCTTTCATTCATTAATACAAAAAACCAAATTACTTAATGATGAGTGACTTTAATATACTCTCTCCATTCCTATATATAAGACGTTTTAGACATTGGCACAATAACTAAGAAAATGATTGAAAAGCATTAACTCTACTATGAATTGTCTATAATACCCTTCACCTCACTTATCTCATTATCTCATACTCTCTCTTCAATACTAACGGATTAACAATTTACTAAACTTACTCCTAAAAAAACTCAATAGTCATAGTATTTACTCTCTTTTTTCCTCTCTCCCCATAAAATACCTTAATTATCAAAATTTTAAACTCCACTCTCTCTCCCTCACAATTTAATTTACGGTAGTAGTACTCCATTTAAAAAAACTTTGTTTCAGTACTTATTTTTCATTTTAAATTGGCGCCCAACACTATAAATTTTTTTGTTTAATTTTTGTTTTTTCAACTTTCCCACCATTTTTGTTTATAAAAAACTATGTAGGCCACATGAATTTTTAAAAGAAAAAATACAACTAACTCCAACATGATAACAAGTAGAATTATAGATTTAAATATTCTTCCAAGTGATAAAGAAAGTCCAATGAATGAGTTGAAAAATAAAATATATATGGAGGCAAAAAATTCATATATATGGAGGCAAAAAATATTTGAAAAATGAAATTTTTTAACACCATAATTAATCTGAGAAGTGGAAGAGACCAAAAATTGCTGAAAATTAAAGACATGATCAACTAGAGAGAGAGAGGGCAAAGAAAAAAAAGATGAAAAAGTTTTGTTGGGAGGAGAGAAAGCCTTAAGATACGGTAATGATAAATATGCATCAAAAAATTAGGTGGAGTAATAAGGATAATTTGGGAAAAAAAGTAATTAATTCTCCTAGATAACTACAAATGACAAATAATTAGAAATATAAAAAAAAGCCTAAAACGTCTTATATATAGGAATGGAGGGAGTATATAATTACAAAATAGTACTCCCTCCGTTCCTTAATATAAGTCGTTTTAGAGAAATATTTGTGTTCCTAAATATAAGTCGTTTGAGAATTTCAAATAACCATTAATTGCTTAGTTTCCAATATTATCTCAAGTAATAAATACTATAACTTTGGTTCTCTCACTATTTTTTACCCTATAAATAGTACTTTCTTTTTTCAATACAATGGTAATATAGATAATTGATAGTATATTTAATGCTTTATAATCATTTTCTTAATACTTGTGTACAACTTTAAAATGACTTATATTAAGAAAGGGAGGGAGTAATAGTAACAATCATCTTCACAAAAAGTAAAACAATGTTAGAAAGAAGCTACACAAGAATCATGCAAACTACATTAATTAATGTCGATATATCCTTAGCTACTTGAGATTTGGGGTGGGGTGGGGTGGGGTGGGGTGGGGTGGGGTGGGGTGGGGTGGGGTGGGGGGCGTCCGATCCGGTTAACGACCGGTACCGCATATATATATATATATATATATATATATATATATATATATATATATATATGGGAGCCCTTCCATAGCAACCGGTTGCCATGAGAACTGTGCAACAACCCCTTTTTATACCGTTGATAAACTTATTGGAAGGCTGAGATGAAACATAAATTTACCAAGCCGTAAGAACTTGTACCGGCTTTTATTTTAATATGAGAACCCCACCATAGTCAACATGTTGTCAGTTTATACCAATAAATTGAATTTTTAATATTAAATAATATCCAACCGGGACAAGCTCATACGGCTGTAAAAAAAAAAAAAACCAAGGACAAAATAATATAGCAACAAACAATATAAAACTTTTTTTTTTATTTTTTTTTACAGCCGTATGAGCCTGTACCGACCGGTAGAATTTTTTTTTTTTTTTCTAACAGCCGTAAGAGTTTGAAGTGGTACATTTTTTTTTTATTTTTCCGGCCGGATGAGCTTGTCCTGGTTTGTATTTTTTTTTTTTTTTTTTAACAGCCGTAAAGTTTGAAGTGGTACATTTTTTTTTTCCGGCCGGTACAGGCTCATACGGCTGGTACCTTTTTTTTAAAATTTTTTTCTTTCCCGGCCGTAAGAAGCTCATACGGCTGGTATTAAAAAAAATAAAAAAAATTATGTTATTCAAGCAACTCGCTGCTAAACAGACTCGAACTCGCAACCTCAAACTCCAAACACACGTCATATGACCACCCGAGCACCACGGGCCTAGCTGTCAATATCAGCCAAGGAATTGTCTTTACATTAAAACTTTACCATCCCCCAAACCGGTACAGGCTCATACGGCTGGTACCTTTTTTTTAAATTTTTTTTTTCTTTCCCAGCCGGTACAGGCTCATACGGCTGGTATTAAAAAATTAAAAAAAAAATCCAGCCGGTATAGCTTGTCACGGCTGGTATTAAAAAAATAAAAAAAATTATGTTATTCAAGCAACTCGCTGCTAAACAGACTCGAACTCGCAACCTCAAACTCCAAACACACGTCATATGACCACCTGAGCACCACGGGCCTAGCTGTTAATATCAGCCAAGGAATTCTCTTTACATTAAAACTTCACCATCCCCCAAAAATCTAAATTGTTGCATTATTATTATTATAGTACGATTTATTATTATTAACAAGTCTATATAATACATATGGGGGTTTGATATTTAGAAATAAGTTAATATCTATATTTATTAAGCAATGATTATTAGAAATGATTTTATATATTAAGCAATGATTTTATTATTAAGAAATGATTTTATACAATAATAAAACTAGTGAAGTATAATAATAATGTCACACTATCGAATTTATAAAAGTAGTGAAGTATTATTAGTATAATAATAATGTACCACTTCAAACTTTATTACGGTTGTTAAAAAAAAAAATACAAACCGGGACAAGCTCATCCGGCCGGAAAAATAAAAAAAAAATGTACCACTTCAAACTCTTACGACTGTTAGAAAAAAAAAAAAATCTACCGGCCGGTACAGGCTCATACGGCTGTAAAAAAAAATAAAATAAAAAGTTTTATATTGTTTGTTGCTATATTATTTTGTCCTTGGTTTTTTTTTTTTTTTTACAGTCGTATGAGCTTGTCCCGGTTGGATATTATTTAATATTAAAAATTCAATTTATTGGTATAAACTGACAACATGTTGACTATGGTGGGGTCCTCATATTAAAATAAAAGCCGGTACAAGTTCTTACGGCTTGGTAAATTTATGTTTCATCTCAGCCTTCCAATAAGTTTATCAACGGTATAAAAAGGGGTTGTTGCACAATTCTCATGGCAACCGGTTGCTATGGAAGGGCTCCCTATATATATATATATATATATATATATATATATATATATATATATATATATATATTAACCACAATTATAAGAATAATAAATAAAAAATAATAGAGCAAGTTTGAATAAAAAATTGTAAAGAAAGTATATTTTTTATTGAAAAAACACCGTAAACAGTTTACAGTATTTTTTCAATAAAAAATATACTTTCTTTTATAGTTTTTTGTTCAAACTTGTTCTTTTATTTTTTATTTATTATTCTTATAATTGTGATTAAAAAAAATTTACACAACCGACCGGTACATCTGTACCGGACGCACCCTCAACCCAGCTACTTAACACCACACTGCCTGCCAAGTAACTTAATTAACACCACACCACACCACCAGTTCCAGTTACTTAAATATTCATTAATTCACCACCATAGGGCTTGGGCTAGGGGTGACAATATTAATTACATGCATTCACATTAATTATAAACAGACGTTACTAAAATTTGAGTAAACCAAATGAAGCTTACTGCCCTCTCAAAACCTGCTGTTGCACCACCAACACAGAAGCCGTAGTGCCTAAATCCATAGACGAAACATACTCCCCAATCACTCCCAGCTCATCATTCTCACTCCAACTCGTTAATCCCCTAAACAAAAGCGGATTAATCCCGTGGTTCCTCCCAACAATCCAAAGATCAAAATAATCATCATTCATCCCTCGAATCGCTGCCACCGTCTCCTCTCCATTTTTAACCACAACTTCCCTATAAATTACCCGATTATTCCCCTCATTCTTCACCCAAAACCACGTCACCAGCCCGTCGTCAAGCTTCTTCTCCATCACCTCATCTCCCTCCCCTTTATAAGCAAGAAAACGCACCACGGTTAGCCACACGTCCGGATGCTTAGCCATTCTATCGGCATATGCAAGAGCCTCACGTGCATCCGGTCCGCCCAAGAAAAGCAACGCAAAATGGTACTTTACAGGTTGTACGTAGGTAGTACTATTCTGCGTAGGGTAATGCTGAAAAAACCCTTTATCTACAAAAATTCCAACAGAACAAGGCGCATGAGCCAATACGTTCGAGTTTATAGATTGTACTTTGTTATTGTTGGGCTCCAGTACTCCTTCAATTCCACTTTGCGAGTATAAACAATCCTTATCATATGGCAAAATGATAAGAGAAGCTTTTTTTAGCAACGCCAGCTCGCAAATGTCTTGGTACATGCTTCTTTTAGGGGAGACAGATGTGAAGGGATGGATGTTAATGAATCCGCATCGTGATTCGTGTGAAATTTTGAAGGCATTGTGGATTGGATTGTAGCTGGTGTAATTAAAAGCATGTTCTTGATTCTCATGGTCTGTGAATATAGGTGTGGCACGTCCTACAAGTTCGATGAGGCGTAGGGCGTAGACGGATAAAGGGCTGCTTGGGGAGGGATTGGAGAGCTCGAGTAGATTGATGAATCCAGGTACACTTTGTTCATCGCGTATAGTGACTACTATGGTGAAGTCTATGTTTGGAGGATTGTGTTGGATGTTTCTTCTTTTGTTCACCATGTATGGCCGCGTTGGATCGTAGATGATGCTGATCAATGGTCCAGCTACGGCAGTTATCGCGGTGGATAATAGCACCATCATTGTGAAATATGGCTGCGTTATCATCTGCATATCGTATAGACATTCGTATATAAGGCATGAAGTTAGAGTTATTGCAATGACGATACAAGAAGTTTCTTTAATGAAATGGGTGTGGAAATATTTCCTAATAAATGAAAGTTTCATCATTTCACAGCTTTATTATAAAATCAGAAATTGCATCGTTCTGAAATGTTTACCACAACCAACTAGCTTTAGTAACCAAATGATATATCATTCTATGTGACAAATTAATATTGAATGTGACAATTTCTATTTCGAGAATGCAATATATATAAGCAAAGGGAATTCCCCTAGAAGAATTCCAACATTATTATGTTTGAATATTCTAATTGTATATAACTATTTTTTCATTGTAGTTTGTACTAATTATAGAAAGAATGATCGATAGAGATGGGAAGAGTGATATAATGAATTTGTACGTACGTACCTTCAAATCGGTCCAGTGGATGAACAAAACAAGCTCAACTTGACCTCTCAAGCTCATTATGAGACTAAGAGTGAAACTATCTCTAATTGGCATGTTAAAAAACAACCGAGAAACTGCTAGAGTTGCCACAAGTTTTGTCAAGTAGGCACCGAGAGCCATAAAAAACAGCGGCCTCAACGTCGACCACCGGCCACTGATGGAGAACACATCAGTATACAATCCTATATAGATGTATGAAAATGGCAAAAGAACCTCCATCAAAAACGTCTCGCTCTTATCCACAAGTGTTGCACCTAAAGGAGGACCATCCGGCACGGCCAACCCTAGCCACAATGGTCCATTACCTATGGCTAACCCACACATATCACTAACAAACCCCACCACCATTACTCCCAACAAAATAGCCACAATATATATTTGATCCACCGGTTTCCCTTGAGGTGTTGTACGTACAATCCAAACCATAACGTGACGCATTCCAACAATAATCGAAGCCATGACTATTATCAACGATAACATGTACCATAATGCGGCCACTGGCTTTGTTTCGCCTTGTTTAGCAGCCTCAAATGCAACAACCCCGTTGATCCCAATAACGTCACTTATGACTGAAGTTGACAATGCCATTCGTCCGATATCGGAGCTTAAAAGGTTAAAGTCTTTTATAATTGTGTATATGACGGGGAATGCGGTTATGGCCAAGGAAGAAGCAACACCCCAAATGGAAGCACCTTTTCGGAGCTCATCAGATAGGGAGTCTCGAACAAAGAGTGCAATCGATGCAGTTGTTAGAAGAGGAACGACTACCCCGAATAAAGCTATGTACCATTGTTTTTTGCTAGCTCTTTGTATGGTGCTAAGATCCGTTTTCACTCCACAAATGAATAGGAAATACATGAACCCCAATATTCCTAAGGTTTTCATTACATACTCGGAATTGGCTGGGAAAACAAATGAAGAAAACTTGCTGCTGCGGCCTAAGACGGATGGCCCCATTATTAGTCCACCCTTGAAAACAATATATAAATCATTAATTAAGTCAATACGTACGTACAACATTAATTTGCAGACTCAAAATTAATGGATACCAACTATAGGAAACAAAATTTTCTTGTGTGTACGTGATGAGATATCATAAGTTATCTCATGGGTTTTCCTCACCTACCTTAATAATAAATAAATTTCTTTAAAATAAAGTCCACACGAGCTTAATTATATAATGAAAATGTATAGTGAGACTATGTTTGCATGTCAGAAATCTTGAACAAAAAAAACAAATGTTATATTTTTCATTTGAAGGAGGAGAGAAAAACTCACGAGGATCTCGGAGACAATTCTAGGCTGTTTGAGAGGTTTGAGGACATAATGAACGAGACGGGTGATAATAATTACCATGGAAGCCTCCAATAACATGTGTGAAAATGAAAATTGTATCGAGTATTTTCCGGAGAAAATGCCAGGGGAACGACCCCCAAGAGAATGTTGACATATTGTCCGATCTGGTTCCAACTCTTCCTGGATATAGGTGTTGTTTAGCATTGCCGGCCGGAAAGCTTTCCCAAATCTGAAAACCCTAATTAATTAACCATGCAAAACGGAAAATCTAGGTATTAAATTAGCCATAAAAATGGTAAAAAGAATATTGGTGATAAGAGAGAATGGAAAAGAGGAGAGTAAAATGTTTGATGGACCTGCGTTAAAAAGGGGTAAATACTCGCCCAGTGTCTTTCATATGGTTGACCAATCAGTTGCAAACAGTTATTTCTACAATTTCTACTGCCTAGGGATTAACCTTTATAGAATTTGGAGTACTCCATAAATTTGGAAGTTGGATTCTTTTACTATTTCTTTCATCTCAGCCGTATACTTTATCCATATAAATACAATTTTTTCTTGATTCATTGCTTATGGGTGAGATTTAATTAATATAAGCATTGGCTTAGAACTATTGCTTTTCCTTTATTTCCCATTTCAAAAAATGAAAAGAAATTGCATGCTTAATATATATTCTTCTAAATATAAAGAGGGGGTTTTAAGTTCGTTATTAATTATTTTTCTGAAAATTAAACACTAAATATATACAAGAATTAATGCGAAAAAAGCAAAACAAAAGTCACCAAACCAATAAAAAAATTGAGCCCTAAATTTCCCAAATATATATTCTTAGATCTTGAATTAATTCTTCGGTGACTTACAAATATGCATTAAAAAATCAAATATTACTCCCTCTTGCCCAAAAAAAAATTTCATTTGATATTTTTTTATTCCAATTTTCAAAATTTAAAATTCAGAATTAATGTAACTTTATTTAATTTTGATTAATCTGATAGTCAAAATTATAAACTTCTTAACAAATATTATTAATTAAAAAAACTTTATTTTCCAAAATTAAAAAAAAATCCATCACAGTACAACTTAAATTTTAAGATAAATCAAACTCAAATAAAACTCTTTCTTTGAAACAAAACAAATAGGATGACAATAGCACAGTGCGATTTTGGATTTTCAATGATTAGTCTTAAAAAAAAATTTGAACCGGAACCCCACCGCACTAGTAGCGGTTTTAAGAATTTATTTATACAAATCTCACTTGTTTTATATTTTGAATCGCACTGCACGGACTTGCATAGGTAAAAAATTAATAAAAAAATCTTTATCACGCATATTATAATAGTATTTATTAAAATAACTCAAGAAATATTAACGAATAATATAAGAATATATGTTCAATTAAAATTAAGATAACATGGTTATAATTTTAACATTATTATAGTTTTAATATATGTCAACGAATATATTCATAAATTAACTTTTGATATGCAAAAGTAAAAAATATTAAAAATATGTTTGAGTAACTCTCTGTTTATATATAATAATAATAATAATAATAATAATAATAATAATATAAAATATAGAAATATAATTAAATAAACAAGTACTCTCTATTTCATAAAAAATTTCTTACGAAATTTGACTTTCATGTTCAAATTGACTATTTCTAAAATTAATAAATCTTAAAAAATTTCAAGATAAACATTGAGTGATTAAAATCACATATAAATAAACTGAAAATTTTATTACTATGGTACAGTTTCGTAATTTAAAATTTCTATTAAATTTAAAATAATCAATTTGACCATTAAAATAAAATTAGAACGACTAGCTAGTATGGGACGTCGGACCGGTGCACCATCCATTTAAAAAAAAGTCCGGTGCATTGGTTGAGAAGCAAATGTAAAATCTGAACAGCTCTGGTCTTTGTTTAATAAAATTTATATCAAAACCGCATTGACAAGGTCAAGAGTTTGGATAAAATTTGACCAATTCAATGCAATTGGACCCATTTTGAATCCATTTTAGACATATTTGTTGTTAGAGAGGGTAACAACAACAAATATGTCAGAGAAACATATGTCTAGCAAATCTTAATTAATTAATATATATATATATATATATACCGTCAAGATCTTAAATTTATGTCTTATTTATCATACCTTATATATTCTTTTTTAATGATGAATCGGGCGACGATTCGGTCCTTCGCTTTAAGTTCGATCCTTTGCTATAGGTTCGGTCCGTCGCTATAGATTCGGTCCGTCGCTATATGTTGTCCGTCGTTAAAAGCTAAGACGACGGTTCTATATATAACGACGGATCGAATCGTCGCTCGATCCGTCGCTAAAGAGTAATATGCAAGGTATGTTAGATAAAGAGTAAGCTTAAGATGCGGAACTTACATATAGAGTCCGGATCTTAAGCTCACCCCTTATCCAACTCACCCGAACTCACCTCTCCTTTAGCGACGGACCCAGCGACGATTCGATCATACAACCGTTGTCTATACTTTTAGCGACGGATAATATATAGCGTCGCTAAAAATATAAACGACGGTTGTATGATCAAACCGTCGCCGGGTCCGTCGCTAAAAGAAGTGAGCTCGGGTGAGTTGGATAAGAGATGAGTTTAAGATACCGGGAAAGATTTAAGAGGTCGCAGCTGTATTACAGGTCGGTCGTCAGTCGTCAGTAATATGGGCTACTGGACCACACTTCACTGAAGTTAAATTACGCGAATTCAAGTAACTTTTAAATTATTCAGTGCATGCAGTGGGAAGCTCTGAATATATATATATATATATATATATATATATATATATATATATATATATATATATAATAAAACACAAATGATTTTGAATTTCCCGTTTATTCAATAAATCATCTGGGTCGTCCAAAATTTGGGATAAATCTCACTATCCATCTATCTAATAAAATATAATCTATCTAATTCTATATATCTATATCTATATTCTATATATCTAATTATATCTAATAAAATACAAATAATTTTGAATTTTCCGCTCACTTAATAAATCATCTAGGACGTCCAAAGTTTGGAAAAAATCCCACCATCCATCTATTTAATAAAATACAAATAATTTTGAATTTCTCGCTCACTCAATAAATCATTTGGGTCGTCCAAAATTTAAAATAAATCCCAACGTCCATAGTGCCGGAGGCACGGGACTGTTGCTAGTAGTATATATATATATTGTAATCACCCGTTGTGAATTGTGATGATGGCCAGCCAATTATAATCTGGCACCGCTAATGATACTACATTGGGTTTTGGCCACATGATCTGGTTCAGAAACTGAACCCTAACTATCATACTCTCATATTAAATGAAGGTTGAACCAATGCAGGCTCCTGGAAATAACAGGATTCGATCGATTACAATCCCAAGTCTGAAAAAAAAAAAACAAGTCTCATTTTTCAATTTTTAAATTTAATTCACAAAATTCTTAAATATACAATTGGCAGTATGATTCATGTTAGTTATGAATGTATTAATTAAAGGTAAATGAGATAACGGAATATTTAACGTATGAGGTGGTACATGTCAAGATATTTGATAAGAAAGAACATATTTTACGTTCAAAGGTCATACCTTAAGTTAAAATTTTATAGAGAAACTATGATATTGAGGAAATGATTTGGGAATTAATTAGAATCTAAAATGAGAGTAAGATATCCTCACCTCTTCGAAATATCAGGTACGTATGTCAATTTTTAGGACGAAATTTTATAAGGAATGTATGTTGTAAGACCCCGACTCTTATGAAATAAAGGTTTATTTTTCTGTATGACTATTTTTAAACAGTAAAATATTTAATTGATAAAATGTTATAATTAGGGGTGATATATACAAATTATAGAAATTAAATAGCGTGTCAAAAAATATTCATTTTATCATAGAATATTATATTCAATAAAGTGCGAAGGCGCCGAAATAACCAATCATTGGTGAGCCCCACAACAGAATAACTATCAGATGTAGAAAGCGACATAAATAACCTTTTTAAAAATTGACGGTAGAACTTTTATCATTAACTGTTAAAATACCCGGTGATAAAAGTACAGTAATACGTGTTATTCCACAGTAGTACGCAGTATTGTATAGTAGCACGTGATAGTGCACAATATATATGATTATAGATTCTTACGTAAGAATTCACTCAATATTTCATTTAATAATTGTCACAGTAGTAACTGCACATTATTTCACATTATTAAAATAATAATTGTCACGGCACAGTAACTCATATTATTTGATATAATATTATTATTAGTTAGCATAATTGGCAATGTTTAGAAAGTTCTGTCGACGAAAGGGGTTATTTAATTATGCGCCGTTTATACGAAAGATCCCCTCTTTTCTGAGAACAATCTAATTATCAATATTGTGAGTCTATAATAATATTAATTATGAATAAATGTTGCATAATTGGAAATATATGAATAATCGATGAATAAATTGGTATTGTTTTATTTGATTTTGGAAGATGCGAAATTATTTTGTAAAGGAGTGGCCCCTTAATTGTCTTCTAATTGGCATCTGTTTTAATTTATTTTTCGAGGATACATAATACTTTTTTAAATGTTGGTCCCTCATTTGACATGCCTTCCAAGTAAGGTAACCTTTTATTTCTTTTAGTTTTGGTAGATTAGAAATCATTTCCTATAAGTGGAGTATATCATATTAGAATTTTAGAAAATTTCTATAATTGACATTAAAAAGTCTAATGGGGACTTTGTTTGTGGAACACATATATCAAGTTATCCTTATATATAAAAGGTCGTTCGTATATCATAACAATATTCATGTTTTGAGATTAAATATATATTTTCAAAGATATTTTTTACGTTATAATTACTGTTCTTACATTATAACTAATATATATCATATTAATGAAATCAAGTTTTTGAGTTAACACGACATTATATCAAGTTTAGATAGATACTTCAACTGACAAGTTTTTTTTAAGAATCGAACTCTTCATCGAACCAAAAAATATATCAGATAGATGGATTATTGGTCCAACCAATGGTCTAATCGTTATTAACTCAGCGACGTCATTAATATATAAAAATATATATTATTAGTAATTAATAAAAATTTTAAAAATCTCATTTTTATGAACTAAACGTCATCAAGATGAGTTATAATATTAATAAAAGTGGTTAATTTTAATATTAGATTTTTTTGATAAAATAAAATAAAATTAAAAAATTGGGTCAACTGGGTCAATTAATCGAGTTTACCGATTGGACCGTTGGTCAACGAGTCAATCCGGGTATTGATTAAAATCGGATCATTAGTCCAAATAGGACCGAAAGACAGACAGATTTTGATTTATACCAATCCGATCGTCAATCCGATCCAAATTTTAAAACACTACCCTCTAATATAGTGATATGTATTATGATATGATCATTCCCTCCTCTCCGTGATTCCCTCCTCTCGTGACTCTCCTTTTCTCCTTTATTCTCACTCTGTGATCCCTACTCTATTCTTGTCATCCTCCTCTTCTCCTTTCCTATATAAAGGAGAACCTGTTGAATGAAATAGATATATAACTTCACAGAAAGAATTCTCTTGAAGAATTTTTCTCTCTTCTCTCTTGCTTATTCTCTCTAAATTTATGCAGTAATTATAAGAATATATTTATACACTTTGCTAAAGTTTTATAACACGTTATCAGCACGAGGCTCTAACCAACTGAGACGGTAAAATTAAATTCTTACAATTTATTATTATACTGCCGGTTGGGATATGCCAGCAATAATATAATTTTATTCTTATAATTGCATTTGAATTCTGTTATTTACAACGGTACCATCTATCCTTGTTAATCTTACAATACTTGGTGGAAACCTTTTTACCATTTATTATTCTGTTGGAATATCCTGTTGGTGCGAATTTCGCCTGACCTGGTTCCGTTCTTTATTATTCTGTTGGAATATCCTGTCGGTGCGAATTTCGTCTGACCTAGTTTCGTTTTTTATTATTTTGTTGGAATATCCTGTCGGTGCGGATTACGCCTGACCTGGTTCCGTTCTTTATTATTCTGTTGGGAATAACCTGTGTGTGCGGTCTATCGCATGCATAGTGAAATTCTTCTGTTATTCCATTATTTATTATTCTGTTGGAATAACCTGCCTTCGCGGACTACCGTATGCATGGTAAAATTCTTATGTTATTCTATTATTTATTATTCTGTTGGAATAACCTGTCTATGCGAACTACCGCATGCCGGGTGAAGATCCATTTGCATTATGCTAATAACATAAATATAAGAATATTTATATTTGCATTTTATCACTACTTGAGGTCGTGACGTAGTTTATTTTTCTATATCATACATGCAATTATTTATAGTTTTAATAAATAATAAAATTGTGTTTTAACCCAGAATAGATGGCAAACTTGGCAAAAATAGATTTTTCTATTTTGAAAATCTTTGGAAACAACTATTTGGCTTGGGCACTTGATGCAGAATTGCACCTTAGTGCAAATGAGTTAGAAAAGACCATTGAATCGGGAAATACAGCTACTTCAGCACAAAATGCAAAAGCCACAATTTTTCTTCGTCACCATATTGATGAAGGATTAAAGACTTAGTATTTAACAGTCAAAGATCATTTGTCTTTATGGACACAACTGAAGGAAAGATTTGATCACCAAAAATTGGTTATTCTCCCTAATGCCAAATTTGAGTGGCTTAATTTAAGGCTACAAGATTACAAATCAATTACGGAATATAGTTCCAATGTTTATAGAATAACCTCTACTTTGGCTTTGTGCGGAGATCAAGTTTTTGAATCCCAAATATTAGAGAAAACACTCTCAACTTTTCATCCCACCAACATGATTCTGTCACAACAATATAGACAGAGTAAGTTCACAAGATTCAGTGACTTGTTATCTATCCTCCTTGTTGTAGAAAAGAATAATGAATTGTTGTTGAAAAACCATCAAGTACGGCCAACGGGTGCAACTCCATTGTCGGATATTAACAACACGTCATTCTAGCGGAATAAACGTGATAATAGATGGTCATATAATAAGAAGCCTTGGGGACGAAAGAATAAACGAGGCCATCGTAACAACAAATTCTAGAACTGCGACAATTCAGGCCACCAGAAGTGGCAAGTGTCTGGGTCGGGTAAAAATAAAAAAAAAATGCAGTACTGATAAAGAACAAACCAGATGTTTGTTTTAGGTGTGGGATGAAAGGGCATTGGTCGCATACCTGTCGTACGCCGAGGCATCTGGCTAATTTATTCCAGGAGTCTCAAAATAACAAAGCAATGGAGGCAGAAACAAATTTTGTTAATCATCAATTGAATATTGTTGATGATCCAACAATGAGGAAAAGATTGTTGATATTACTGAACCTTCTGAAAGTATCTTTTGGGATATCGTTTAATTTCTTGTTTTAATTAAACATCGTGTATGTATAATATTATTAGTTTTCATTCTATATGTGGTATGTGTTTCTCATGAATAAAATTATATTTGAAATTTAACTTTTCTTATTTATGTTTTTATATGTGTCAGACCATTTTTAATGGATATGGAGGATGTATGTTTAGCAGACAGTGCAACAACTCATACAATCCTTCGAAATGAGAAATATTTTTCACAACTGATCAAAGCTAAGGGAAATGTAGAAACTATCTCTGGCACATCAAATTTAATTGAGGGATTTGGAAAAGCTAGTTTCATGCTACCAAATGAGACACAAGTTGTAAGACCCCAACTTATTATAAATAAAATTGAATTTTCCTTTATTCATTATTCTAAATTAATGAGGGTTAATTTGATATAATACTTTGGTTATGGGTGAAATTTGAAATTTTTTACAAAATAAACAAGTGGTTATAAAATAATCATTGTTGTCGGGGAATATTCGTTTGGTCGTGGAATATTCTTTTTGTAGGGAATATTCGTACAACGGCGCAGTCAATTGTGGGCCCCATACCGGAAAACGGTTGGATGAAAGAAAACGACAAAGATTGAGTTTTATAAATAACGGCGTAAATTACTACCGTTAACACTGTTGGGTTACCTGGTGGTTAAAATACAGTAATACGCGTGGTTGCACAGTAGCACACAGTATTGCACAGTATTGTTAAATTATTGATTCGTACGTAAGAAGGCACTACTCAATAATTATTACAGTAGTTATTGTTCATTATTCTATTATATTGATTCAATAATTGTTGCATTGTTAGTTTATATTATTATTGTTTCAATAATTATCACTGCACAGTATTTCTCATTATCAGATCAATAATTCATATTATTTGAATAATATTATTAGATAGCATTATTAGCAATGTCTAGAAAGTTCTGTCAAGGAGAGGTTTGGTCATCTAATTGCGCGCCAGTAAAGAGAAATCCTTATTGGAAGGCCCCCTCTTTCCTGGGAACGGCCTGGTTGTCATAATTGTGATTCTGTAATATTATTTTTAAATAATTAATTATTGATTATTATGATAAAGAAAATAATCATTTTATTGGATATAGATGGAAAAAAAATTTAATGTGACAATTGTTAAAAATTAATATTTTATCTTTTTCTGATAAAATAATTCATTTAAATATATTATTTTAATAATATATTAACGGTGATATTTTTACAATGAATGTGGGATATATGAGTATATGAGGAGGAAGAGTATTTTTGTGGCATTAAATATTTAACACATATTTTGTGTGTCGGTGGACACAATTCTTAACCGAAAATTGATTATAGACTGTAAAATCGCCCGTTTATGAATTTCGGATTATTTCTGTTTGGAATTTGGAAAAATTTTCTTCTGCAAAGTTGTAGAGAATTGAAATTCCTATAAAAAGTCGCGAGATTCAAATTTTCTGACAAATGGGCTATTTATTGTGAATTATTGAAGCTCCGGGGTTCCGAAAAAATTGATTTTTGAAAGTTTAATTATTTTTTTATTTCAAAAACGTTTTTTTTATTTTTTTCTAGAAGCTGGGCATGTGGGAAATGCTAAAATCAGATTCCTTGGTGGTGGGCTTGAATATTTGGTAAATATTAATATTTTATTAATTTAGTCTCCTTTGGCGTTCTAGCATTTTTCTATAAATAAAGGGCTAAGTTAGAATTGAAAATCACACTTGAAACAAGTTTTCTCTCTTTCTCTCTCTATATTATCGAGCGTATTCTTGTGAGTATACTTTGAGTGTTGCTATACGGTGCGAGTTTCTGTCAGCACTATACCGAAATTCAGTCAGAAGTACGGTTATTTTGAGGTAATGGATGTTATTTTCTTCTTAAATGATATTATTTTCTTCAATATCATTATGCCGAAATATTGGTGAACTTTTTAATCAAATTTGGAACTTGTTGTGTCGGGGTTACTATTCACGTATACGGCACTATTCACTGAAAAATAAAAATTTTCCTTTTTGTCCAAGATGTCTATTTTGGCTATTATCTTTGATTGTATCCATGTTTTGATCGTTATTTTTGAATTCTACTTCAAAATTGGTTATTATGGAGTATTATTGATCTTGGATAAAACTGTTATACGAATCCATAATATTTGTCCTTCTATCTCACTGGATTCATTCTTAAAAATATTTTTCATCATCCTCAGTCCTTAATGATGGTATTATTGAATATCTTTGGCCTATAGTGCAAAGATGAATGATTAAACTGATGAATATATTTGGCCCGTGGTGCAAAGATGAACAGGTGTTGAGATGAACATGACCAACCGGTGATATAAATGAATATCTTTGGCCTGTAGTGCAAAGATGATTAAAGATGTATATTGATTGTTGTTACAGGGATAAAATATTGATGATTGACTCTTAAATATTAGAAGATAGTAGAATTCATCCTCTACGTAACTCTTCTAATGGATTGGTGTTTCCGCTGTAATTGTTGATCTAAAACTTGTTGTCTATTGTATTCTATCAGATTTTTCCCTGTTGAAGACTAACGATAATTTATTGTATATTATCTTAGTCATAATGTTCTTTACTGGGCTATTTGAGCTCACCCTTTTCCTTTTTGTTCCATTTTTCTTCTCAGGAGGTGAGAACATAGCAGGATCGAGGTGGGGTATGGAGTGAGGTTTCTAGAAAGATGTTTTAGCAGTCCTCACTATTTATGTAAAATAGTGTTTGAAAAATTGTAATGAGGACTTATTTGCGTGTGAATATTGTCTAGAAGACAATATTTGTATTTAAACTCACAGTATGTATTGTCGTATTTCACACGACATTTGTTTTATTGAAGTTGTAGTTTGCTTTATGTACCATGTATTTGGCGACTCAGAATGGGTGTTGTATACGTGTTTTGGGGGCGTCACACAAGTTTTTATCAAAGATGATTTATATTCTAGTAAATCAAGAAGAAATTTGCTTAGTTTTAAAGATATTCGACTAAATGGTTTTCACATTGAAACAACCAATGAAAATAAAAATGAATATCTTCTCAATACTTCTACTATTTCTGAAAAAAAGAATATCTTAGAAAAACTTCATTCAATTTCTTCTGGATTATATACCATGAGAATTAAAGCAATTGAGTCTCATAATGTTATGATTCCAAAAATCATAGATCCCAAATCGTTTATGCTTTGGCATGAAAGACTCGGTCATCCGGGTACTTCTATGATGCGTCGTATTATTGAAAATTCTATTGGTCATCCTCTCAAAGATAATAAGGTTTTTCCTAGTAGTGAATTTCCTTGTACTACGTGTTCTCGAGGAAAATTAATTGTTCGGCCATCACCAGTAAAAGTTTATAAAGAAGCCCCAAAATTCCTAGAGAGAATTCAAGGAAACATTTGTGGACCTATTCACCCATTGTCTGGCCCATTTCGATATTTCATGGTTTTTATAGATGCTTCAACTAAATAGTCTCATGTTTGTCTTCTCTCTTCTCAAAATTTTGCCTTCTTAAAACTTCTTGCTCAAATAATCAAGTTACGGGCTCAGTTCTCAGATCATCCAATCAAGTCAATTCGACTTGGTAACACAGCTGAATTTTTATCAATGACTTTTAATGATTTTTGTATGACTATTAGAATCTCTATTGAGCATTCTGTTTGTGACGCCCCCAAAATAGGTGTACAACACCCATTCTGAGTCGCAAAATACATGGTACAGAAAGCAAACTACAACTTCAATAATACAATTGTCGTGTAAAATACGACAACACATACTGTGAGTTTAAATACAAATATTGTCTTCTAGATAATATTAACACTCAAATAAATCCTCATTACAATTATTCATACACTATTTTACAGAAATAGTGAGGACTGCTAAAACTTCTTTATAGAACCATCACTCCATACCCCGACTCGATCCTGCTATGTTCTCACCTCCTGAGAAGAAAAATGGAACAAAAAGGAAAAGGGTGAGCTCAACTAGCCCAGTAAAAAATATTATGACTAAGATAATATACAACAAATTATCATTAGTCTTCAATAGGGAAAAATCTGATAGAATATAATAGACAACAAGTTTTAGATCAACAACTGCAGCGGAAACAGCAATCCATTAGAAGAGTCATGTAGAGAATGAGTTCTACTATCTTCTAAGATTTAAAAGTTTATCATCAATATTTTATCCATGTAACATCAATCAATATACATCTTTAATCAAATATTCATCTTTGCACTACAGGCCAAAGATATTCATTTGTACCACCAGTCGGTCATGTTCATCTCAACACCTGCTCATCTTTGCATTACGGGCCAAAGATATTCATCAGTTAATCATTCATCTTTGCACAACAGGCCAAAGATATTCAGTAATATCATCATTTAAGATTGATGATGATGAAAAATATTTTAAAGAAAACGAATCCAGTGAAACAGAAGGACAAATATTAGGAATTCGTATTACAGTTTATCCAAGATCAATAATACTCCATAATAACTAATTTTGAAGCAGAATTCAAAAATAAAGATCAAAACATGGATACAATCAAAGATAGTAACCATAATAGACATATTGGACAAAAAAGAAAAATTTTATTTTTCGATGAATAGTGCCGTATTCGTGAATAGTGCCGTATACGTGAATAGTGTCGTATATGTGAATAGTAACTACGACACAAAAGTTATAAATTTGATTAAAAAGTTCAAACCAATATTTCGGCATAATGATATTGAAGAAAAGAATATCATTTAAGAAGAAAATAACATCTCTTACCTCAAAAAAACAGTACTTCGGAATGAAAGGTCAGAAGTGATGTTAAATGAAACTTATAGTGAACAGCAACTCTCAAAGTATCTAAATACTCACAAAATACGCTCGATAATATAGAGAGAGAAAGAGAGAAAGCTTATATTTCTAGTGTGATTTTCAATTCTAACTTAGCCCTCTATTTATAGAAAAATATTAGCACATCGAAGCAGACTTGACCTGCTACCTGATGGTTTTACCTGCTATTATTGCCACCCACCACATTTGAAATAAAATTCAGCACATTTCTTCATCAACCACATGTGGGCCCACTCAATTCTAGAATTTACCACCAAAAATATTTATAAACATAATTTTCGAATCAGTCACCTCTTAAAATTTATAACAAATCATTCGTTCTTTTTTAACGATTTAAAATTTGTGGACATATGCTCAACTTATATATGTATAACATATTCAAAAATCACAACGATCTAACGGTCGGATTAAATATTATAACTCACGCAATATATCATAAAAATATTGATTTGATTTTTAATACCTCCATTCTGACAAAAAACTGATAAAACACCTCAACAATAATTTCTTTAATTATAACCACATAAAATAAATAAATCCATCATTTATATTCGCATCAAATAAATATTTTCTTATCATATAAATCAATAATTAATTATTCACAAATAATATTATAGAATCACAATAATGGTAACCAGGCCGTTCTCAGGAAAGAGGGGGCTTTCCGATAAGGATTTCTCCTTACTGGCCGTTCTCAGGAAAGAGGGGGCTTTCCGATAATATGAATTATTGATTTGATAATGGGAAATACTGTGCAGTGACAATTATTGAAACAACAATAATATAAAATATCAACGCATCAATTATTGAATCAATAAAATAAAATATTGAACAGTAACTATTGTAATAATTATTGAATAGTGTTTTCTTACGTACGAATCAATAATTCAACAATATTGTGCAATACCGTGTGCTACTGTGCAACCACGCGTATTACTGTATTTTAACCACCAGGTATTCCAACAGTGTTAACAGTAACAACTACGCCGTCATTTATAAAAACTCAAACTTGTCATTTTCTTCATCCAACAGTTATTCCGTTATGGGGCCCACAAATGACTGCGTCGTCGTGCGGATATTTCCGACAAAAATAATATTCCACGATCAAACGAATATTCCCCGACAGAAATGAATATTTTACAACCACTTGCTTTTTTTGTAAAATTTGCACATTTCACCCATAACCAAAACATTATATCAAATTAACTCCTTATTATTTCAAGATAATGAATAGAGAAAATTTAATTTTATTTATAAAAAGGTGGGGTCTTACACTGTTCCTCATATTCATACACAAAATGATTTAGCTGAATCTTTAATAAAAAGACTTCAACTAATTGCACGACCATTAATGTTAAGGGCTAATTTACCTACCTCGGTTTGGGGTCATGCAATTCTTCATGCAACAACCATCATTTGAGTAAGACCAACAGCTCTTCATAAATTCTCTCCTCTACAGTTTGTTCTCGAACAGATACCCAACATATCACACTTTCGAGTTTTTAGAAGTGCAGTATATGTTCCAATTGCACCTCCACAAAGAACCAAGATAGGAGCCCAACGAAGAATAGGTATTTATATTGGTTTTGATTCTCCTTCTATTATCAGATATCTTGAGCCTTTAATTGCAGATGTTTTTTCTGCACGTTATGTAGATTGTCATTTTGATGAAACTGTATTTCCTCCATTAGGAGGAGAGAAAGTTTTAAATAAAAAACCCTCTGAAATATCATGGAATGCATCAGATTTAAATTTACTTGATCCTCGTACAGGACATTGTAAAATTGAAGTTCAAAGAATTATTCATTTACAAAATATTGCAAATCAAATGCCATATGAATTTAATGATACTAGAAAAGTGATAAAGTCACATACACCTGCAGTGAATACTCCGGCAAGGATAGAAATAACTATTGAAAAATCAATTTCTGGAGAATTGACGAATAAGGTAATAGAAGAATATAAACCACACCAGAAGCGTGGAAGACCGGTTGATGCAAAAGACACTGTACCACGAAAATTAAAAACAAATAAGGGAATCCCAGAAGGAATACCCGCTCCAGAAGTAGCACTTATTCCAAGAGTGGGAATAGTCCCATAAGAGGTTCAAAATCTCAATGAAGGGATAAGAAATGAACACCAAGATATCTCAATAAATTATGTACATGATGAGAAAATATGGGATCGAAGCAAAGTCATAATTGATGACATATTTGTTTTCTATATAACATCAGATATTACTTTGATTCATGATACGGATCCTGAATCACAAAATGTGAAAGAATTTCAAAAAAGAAAAGATTGACAAAAATAGAAAGATGCTATTCAAACTGAGCTACAATCTCTATTGAAAAGAGAAGTATTTGGACCTGTAGTCCAAACACCGTTGGGTGTAATCCCGGTTGAAAAAAAATGGGTATTTGTACGAAAGCAAAATGAGAAAAATGAAATTGTAAGATACAAAGCCCGACTTGTAGCTCAAGGGTTTTCATAAAAACCTGGTATTGATTATCCGGATACATACTCTCCAGTAATGGATGGAGTCATTTTTTGCTTTCTGATAGGTATGGCAACTATGGAAGGTTTGGAAACACGTCTGATGGATGTTGTAACAGCATACCTATATGGCTCACTTGACAGTGAGATTTACATGAGAATCCCTGAAGGATTGAAAATGGCTGAATCACAAAGGTCACGTCATATATATTCAATCAAGTTACAACGCTCATTGTATGGGTTGAAACAGTCTGGTTGTATGTGGTATAATCGCCTTAGTGATTATTTAATAAAATATGGATATATAAATGATCAAGTATGTTCATGTGTTTTTATTAAGAAATCACAAAGTGGATTTTCTATCATTGCTGTATATGTGGATGATTTGAATCTTCTAGGTACTCCTGAAGAACTCACAAGAACTGCTACTTATTTAAAAAATGAATTCGAAATAAAAGATCTTGGAAAGACAAAATTCTGTTTGGGAATACAAGTGGAGCATTTAGCATCTGAAATTTTTGTTCATCAATCCACATATGCTGAAAAGATTCTCAGTCATTTTCATATGGATAAAGCTCATCATTTGATTACTCCGATGGTTGTTCGATCTTTAGAAGTTGATAAAGATCCATTTCGGCCTCTAGAAAGTGAGGAAGAAGTTCTTGGACCTGAAGTTCCATACCTAAGTGCAATAGGTGCTCTTATGTATCTTGCAAACTGTACACGACCTGATATTACTTTTGCTGTCAACTTGTTAGTAAGATACAGTTCTTCTCCTACTAAGAGACATTGGGATGGGATCAAACACATTTTGAGATACCTCCGTGGAAGTATAGATCTTGAGTTATTTTATCCAAGAAATTCAACGTCGCAATTGGTTGGATATGCCGATGCAGGATATTTATCAGATCCACATAATGGAAGATCACAAACAGGTTATGTATTTACATATTATGACATGGCTATATCCTAAAAATCCACAAAGCAAACCATGACAACTACATCTTCAAATCACTCAGAGATTCTCGCTATACATGAAGCAAGTAGAGAGTGTGTTTGGTTGTGATCAATTATTCAGCATATTCAAAAATCATGTGGATTACCATCAATCAAAGACATTCCTACAATTCTGTATGAGGATAACGCTGCATGCATTGCTCAACTTAGAGGAGGGTACATCAAGGGAGATAGAACAAAACACATTTCACTCAAATTCTTCTTCACACATGAGCTACAAAAGAAAGGTGATATAGATGTGCATCAAATTCGATCATGTGATAATCTAGCCGACTTATTCACAAAGTCGCTACCATATGCAACGTTTGCAAAACTTCGAAAAAGGATCAGAATGTGTCGACTGAAAGACTTATAACAACATTTCATCAAGGAGTAATGAAATCCTTTTGAGGGGAAGACTGTACTCTTTTTCCTTAGTCACAGTTTTTATCCCAATGGATTTTTCCTGACAAGATTTTAACGAGGCAGTCAATTTAGATATTTATGTAAAAGATATGTACTCTTTTTCCCTTCGTTAAGTTTTTCTCACTGGATTTTCTTAACAAGTTTTTTAATGAGACGTAATCTTCTATCGTAGAAAATCAGGGGAATTATTATGATATGATTCCCTCCTCTCCGTGATTCCCTCCTCCCGTGACTCCCATTTTCTCCTTTATTCCCACTCTGTGATCCCTCCTCTATTCTTGTCCTCCTCTTCTCCTTTCCTATATAAAGGAGAACCTATTGAATGAAATAGATATATAACTTCACAAAAAGAATTCCCTTGAAGAATTTCTCTCTTCTCTCTTGCTTATTCTCTCTAAATTTATGCAGCAATTATAAGAATATATTTATACATTTTGTTAAAGTTTTATAACAATATGTACTATTTGTCCCTAAAAGAGAGTTCTACTTGTTTTTCTCACCATAATATTTAGATTTGCATATATATATATATATATATATATATATATATATATATATATATATATATATATATATATATATACGAAGTTGCAACTGGACGCAAAAACTTTAGTCCAGAGAATATTTTTTTTTCTTCAAAAACTAATATATTAAAAATATCAAGAAAAATATGTACATGTGCGTAGGTGTATGCCACAATTATTTTTAAAGAAATCAACAGAAAAGTAAAATTCTTCTCTATAAGACAGGAGTATATATTTTATTTATAATCCCTCTATTTCATATTAAATGCTTTAATTTTTTTTTAGGATGTTCTAAAATAAATATTCTATTTCTATATATTTTTTTTGAGGAAAAATTGAATTTCATAACTGGAGATCAAAGCTTAAAGCATAACTGAAAAAAATTGAGGAAATATTTCTATTTCTATATTAATAACAGTATCTATCCTATCCTTCCTGTTAAACCCTCATAATCTATTTAATATACTTATTGAGAATGTGAGAGTTACAAAAAAATATATCTAGAGAATTAAATAACATAAGAAAAAGTAATTATTAGGGTTATAGAAAAGTAAAAAAAACAATTATTGGGGTCATAGAAAAATAAAAAATAATTATTGGGTTCATAGAAAGTGAAAAAAATACTTCAATTAATAAGTAATCAAAAAAAATAATTTAGATAAAAGAAAATTTTATTAATCAGTGTGCTGAAATTAATTAGGACGGAGGAAGTATATTTTTTGGACTAAGGGGGTGTTTGATAAAAATTGAATGAATCTGAATCTGAATCTGAATGAGCTGAATCTGAATCTGAATCTGAATGAGCTGAATCTGAATGAAAAAAACTGTTTGATAACTGACATATCTTAAAGATCTGAATGACATATTTTTAATATTTTACCCCTCTGAAAAAATTCAAAGTTGTTGTAAATTTATTTAATATTACATAATATAATAGTTAATATTTTTTTATTATTTTTATTATTATTTTTAATTTTTTTTACTTCATTCAGCCAACCATTCAGCCATTCAGACCAAAAATTTGGCCTTAACCATTCAGCCAACGCATCTGACCGATTCAGCCATTCAGACGATTTTTTTTCAAAACAAACGCACTTAATGATTCAGCCACTTACCGATTCAGCCATTCAGACCCATTCAGCTCTAAACAAACAGCCCCTAATTAGCATTCCAAAACCGTCAAAATATTTCTATTTCTATATTAATAACAGTATCTATCATATTCTTCCTGTTAAACCCTCATAATCTATTTAATATACTTATTGAGAATGTGAGAGTTACAAAAAAATATATCTAGAGAATTAAATAACATAAGAAAAAGTAATTATTAGGGTTATAGAAAAGTAAAAAAACAATTATTGGGGTCATAGAAAAATAAAAAATAATTATTGGGTTCATAGAAAGTGAAAAAAATACTTCAATTAATAAGTAATCAAAAAAAATAATTTAGATAAAAGAAAACTTTATTAATCAGTGTGCTGAAATTAATTAAGACGGAGGAAGTATATTTTTTGGACTAATTAGCATTCCAAAACCGTCAAAAAGCCATTATAAAAATTAATATTTTAGTCATTGTACTAAAGGGTTGATTTTTATTGTGATTATTGAATTTTTTTATTACAAACACATTACAATATACAAAAAAAACATTACAAAATAGTCATTGATTAACATTCTGTCCAAAAAAGTGAACGAAAGTGCTGACTAGACTAACGGTTAACAGGTGTTAATTATGTGGCATGCATGTGACGTGGATCGGGTTAATTGATGTTTCGATCATTGTACTAAGGGTCAATTTTTATTTTGGTTACTCAAACTTTTTTGTTACATTATCGTTATCGAAGTATCAAAAATATTACAAATTAGTGATTTTATTACAAAATGTTACAATATATATGAAGAGAAAGTACATCATAGCTAATTTAAATCCATAAAATTTTCAAAATCATATTTAATTTGATACCTTCTAAACACCAAATCAACCTACAAAATAAAATAAAAAATTGACCCAATAAACCCCTTTAGACCTTAGATCTGTCGACTACTACAAAAATTGATTTAATAGAAATTATTTCATTCTCATTTCGAAGTAAAACAAGTAGATTTGGATGCCACCATCATCAATTTGTCATCCTTTTTTTTCCATTTTTTTTTCCCGACAAGTATACATAGGTATAAGCGTCCAATTTTCTAAACTAGATTTCTAACGAGAGACCATACTTTCAACTTGACCCATAATGAGAGAAAGAGTTGATGTACATAAGATGTAAAACACCATTTTTTTCAATAAGTTCGTCGTTCGTAGTTAGAATTAAAAGGAAGATGAATTGATTTTAATTTTTAATTGCTTTTGTTTCTTTAAATTATGTTCTTACTTTTTTAAAATTTTAATTATCTTCTTATAATATTATGGAGTATTAAAATAATTAGTTTGACTTTATCTTTTTTTCTTTTCTTCTAAGTGAGCATTTTATTTTATTTTTATAAGCTGACTCACATATACTACCTCATTAATTAAAATATTCCACATTTATATGTCAAATATTTGTCAAGTAAGTTTTTTTGTTAATATGTTGGACGAAAAATTATAAAATCATTAGTTTGTAATATTTTTGGTACGTACTTCGATAACGAGAATGTAACAAAAAATAGTTTTAATAACCAAAATAAAAATGTATCCCTAGTGCAATGAAACATCATTTAACTCGATCCACGCTATCTGTCCCATAATTAACACATGTTAATCGTTAGTCTAGTCAGTATTTTCCTTTTTTAGACAAAATGTTAAATAATGACCATTTTATAACTTTTTTTAGAGTAATAATGTGTTTATAACAAAAAAGATTTGATAATCAAAACATCAATTAACCTTTTTATAGACTAATCTATATTTTCTGAAACACTTAACATATATATATATATATATATATATATATATATATATATATATATATATATACACAGTCCGGATCTTAAACTCACCCCTTATCTAACTCACCTTGTTCACCCCCTTTTAACGACGGATCGGACGACGATTCGGTCCGTCGATATATGTTCGGTTTGTCGCTATATGTTATCCGTCGCTAAAAACTAAGACGACGGTTCTATATATAACGACGGACCGAATCGTCGTCCGGTCCGTCGCTAAAGGAGATGAGCAAGGTAAGCTAGATAAGATGTGAGCTTCAGATTCGGACTCTATATCTATATAATAAAATACAAATGATTTTGAATTTTCCGCTCACTCAATAAATCATATGGGCCGTCCAAAGTTTGAGATAAATCCTACCGTCCATACATCTATCTAATAAAATACATCTATCTATCTAATCTATCTAATAATGATTTTGAATTTCCCGCTCACTTAATAAATCATCTGGGCCGTTCTAAATTTGAGATAAATCTCACTGTCCATACAGTGCCGGAGTCACGGGACCCAGCTAGTATATATATATATAGAGAGAGAGAGAGAGAGAGAGATTGGTTTAATTTTGGCATCTGGGTTTAGCGTTGAGGTACGTACCCCACATCCCACCACTCTGAATGGTCCAAGCTGGACCACTAATAAAGCAAAGATGCCCCCAATTGAAGAATGGGTTGATGGGGGTAAATAATGAAGCTGAGCAAAATTATGAGTGGTTCAAAATGGAGTAGTATCGAGCTAGCTAGGCTGCCAAGCATATATAATAATTATATATATATATATATATATATGTGTGTGTGTGTGTGTGTGTGTGTGTGTGTGTGTGGGGGGGGGGGGGGGGGTGGGGGAAAGAATGATGATAATTACGAAACAATATATAGTGTGTCCACTCGGTCCCATTTAATTCGATTTTGTTGTACTTTCTTGAATAATTGGATTGACATGTTCATTTCAATTTGATCCTCCCTCTCCACAGACGTTACTGTACGAGCTGAATTTCTGGTCAAACTGAAAGATATATAGATACATGAGTACTACTTCAAAACTTAATAATAAGTATATATATATATATATATATATTTAAAAGAATCACCAAATTTTATTAGTTTAGTCGAAATTATTAAAAACATCACCAAAAGTTAATTTCATAATAAGAACATACATGACGGTAGAATTGAATGAAGGTAAATGAATTGACCAAGTCTTATTGACTAAGTTTCCTAACTAATTTTGTTGAGGATTTTTAGTTATGTACTACCTCCATTCCATAATAATTGTCTTTTTAGAAGAAAAAAATTGTTTCAATTTATTTGTCGTTTACAACTTTCTAGGAGAATAAATTATTTATTTTCCTATGTTACCTCTAACTTTTATCATTGTCCCAAGAAATTTTCTCTCTTGTATTAATAGTTTTTAGTTTCCCATAAAGGGGTAGTGATGGAATTTCCTACAAATTTTAATTCTTAAATGATAGTATTAAATGAGTTTCTTAATCTATGTGCATCAAGCTAAAAAGACAGTTATTATGGAATGGAGGTAGTATTAATTTATGAGACCTTTTTCTCGTAAAAAATGATACTCTATTTGTTTTTAAAAGATTGTCGTTTTAGAAGAAAAAATTTATTCTAAAATATTTGTCGTTTACAACTTTCGAGGAGAATAAATTATTTACTTTTTTATATTACACCTACCTTCTCTCATTGTTCCAAGAAATTCTCTCACATATACTCCCTCCATCCCAAAATAATAGACGTTCTAGAGAGTTTCACAAAGATTAAGAATAGTTATAATTTTACTATTTTACCCTTAATTAATATGGCGTATTTTTCCTCCTGAATCTGATAATAGTGGTGGGGAAGGAAGAGTAGAGAGGAAAAACAAATGCCAAAATATTTTTGAGATTGTAGAAAGTCAGATATTTTGGGGGAAAAAATACCCTAAAACGTCTATTATTTTGGGATGGAGGGAGTATTAATAATTTTTAACTTTTCATAAAGGGGTAATGATGGAATTTCAAACAAATTTTAATGATACTTTCTTAATCTATACATGTGCAAAAACCTTAAAAGATAATCTTTTAAGAACATATGTAATAATACACAATCTCTCTCTCTAAATCTCCATCTATATACTTACCATCTTCATTTATATACCGTTACGATTTTTTCAGTCAATTGAGTAAGGAGAATGATAGAAGTTGTTCTCGCTGATTCTATGGTTATTTCAGTGTTGGTTAACCTAGAGGAAGAGTTGTTGAATGCCGGAGGGATTACTGCCAATGACATTTAATTAGCAACCAAAAATCTTCTTCGAGGGGCAGAAATAATCTCTTAATGGCACCATTTTAAATAAGTGTTTTTGTCCTTAATTTTAATATAATTATTGAGTAGAATCAACATATTTTTCCAAAAAATAAAAATCAACAGAGAGACAAACCCATCATTTGTCGGTAGTGCTCTCTGAACAATTTTTTGACTAAAGTCAAACCCACCATATATTGCCTGCTCAATACCATCCATTTGCAAGAGGCGATATATAATTATTAATTAATTAAAAAAAAAGAATCATCAAAGTAAATTGAATGGGTTTTGTGTACATGCATTATTATTAATTAAAAGTGGTACTAATAATACCTAAAACTGGTGTAGTAGTCGGAACTCCAATGCATGGAAACTAGAAAGTCTTAACAAACAATCACAAAATCAACTTTATACCGCCGGTCGGTCGGTGGATATCTCGGCCTGGAGATGGGTGGGTTTTCTTTTATTTTTTCTGTACAAGCTAGCATGCACATTATATATATATATATATATATATATATATATATATATATATCCACTTTAATTTCTCCAAACAATGAATAAGATCTCAATATAAAAAGATAAGCTGCTTCCTTTGTCCCCAAACAAAACTCACACATTTGTGCCCTAAAGTTAGTTATATGAAAATACAACTCAAACGCTAGTAACTTACAAAAAACAGAAAAACATACAAAAAGAAAACAATGGTCCCTCACATCCCCAGCCAGCCGTACACATACCACATAATGGCCGACCTTCATGCCTCCAACCTCTCAATTGTGCACCACACCTCAACATATGGATAAGCATGGTGCATGTACTCTATCTAATTAATAAAAGAATAATCACAGACAGAGAGAGGGAGAGAGAGTAAAAAAAATAAATCTCAAACTTTAAAATTAATTAACCCCTCCATCTGAGTTTATTTGTACTTGATTTTCTTTTTAGTCTGTCCAAATTTATCTGTACACTTTCTATTTTAAAATTATTTTTGACCTTTTTTTTAAACATTATGCCCATTTAACTTTACAAAAAATTCATTGAAATTAAACAATACGATATAACATTGGAAAAAAGTAACGCTATTAATTTTAACATGAAACACAATCTCATCCCCCTAATTTTGTTAAGATTTGGAATGAAGAGAGAGAAAGTAAATCATAAATAATATTATAAGGGGGTGTTCGATAAAATTGAATGAAATAGTTCTGAATTTTAAGTAATCTGAATGACCTGAATGAAATTGAATTCTAAATACTAAATGAAAAAAATTGTTTGATGAAGTAATTGACATGTCTAAAATGTCTGAATAATATATTTTTATTATTTTACCCCTCTGAAAAAAATTAAAATTATTATAAATTTATTTAATGTTACATAATATAATAATTAATATTATAAAAAAATTAAATATAAAATACTTTATTTAGCAGTCATTCGGCTCATTCAGCCCAAAAATCGGACTGATTCAACCATTTAAACGATTTTTATTCTGAACAAACACACTGAATGACTGACCAGCTCCATTCAACTCTAAACAAACACCCCTAAACAAAGCTTAAATATGAGAGAAACTAAATGATATATATATATATAAGGGTTCCATCCACATCTACCGGTTGCTTTGGAGCAATACTTTTTATGGCCTGTTGAATTTTTTTTTTCTCGCTCCAGTCAAAATTTCAAAATGCCAAAAAGGGGTTGTTCCACAGCAACCGATTGATGTGGAGCAACCCCTTTTTTGGACTGTTAAAATTTTGACTGGAGCAAAAAAATAAAAAATTTACAAACTAAAAAATGAATTGCTCCACAACAATTCTCTGCTCCTATACAGAGTCGGCCCTGGGCAAGGGCCACCAGGGCGACCGCCCAGGGCCCACAATTGAGTGGGGCCCAAATTTTTTTTTATAAGTTTATGTATTTATGTGTATAAAAAAAATTAGCGATATTATGCATTGAAAATGATATGTTAGAAAATATTAAATATAATAATATAATTGATGATTTTACATCTAAAAGTACAACAAGACATTTTAAATGATGTTTTGTGATTTAGATTTCATTGGAAAAAAACTAAAGAAATATCCACTGTAGTTGGTAGGTTTTCCTAATTACATCATTGAACTTTTAATTTTTCAAATTACACCACTAAACTAATTATAATTTTGAAATTGGGTCATTCCGTTAAAAATAATAAACAGACATTAATTTTTTATCTACAAAACTAATGAATTACTCACTGTAGTTGACACATTTTACTGATTACATCATTGCACTTTTAATTTTTTAAATTACCCCATCAAACTAATTAAAAATAATTATTTTAAATATTTTTAAAAATTATTATTATTTTAAGTAAAAAATGTTAGAAACTAATATAGATTCATAAAATATGGATTCAAAAATTAAAGTGATTTTAAATTAAATTAATATCTACTTAATTTTTTTAACAAAATGACTCATTCTTAATATTTGAATTTTTTAAAAAAACTAAAAATAGAAATTAAAAATAAAAAAATAGTAAAAGATAAATAAAAAAATTGATTCAATTTTTTCAAAAAAGAAAATAATAATTTTTATAAATAAATATTATTTTCAAGAAAAAAATTAGAAAATTCTTCATATTTTAAAAAAAATGAGTAAAATTTTATAAAATATAGATTCAAAAAAATAAACTTTATTTTTAAAAGAATTTTTTTTAAATCAGTAAGGTTTCATAAAACTTTAATTTTTTAAAATCTATATTTTATGAAACTTTACTCATTTTATGGAAAAAAATTAAAGTTTCTAATATTTTTTATTGAAAATAATAATAATTTTTAAAAATATTTAAAATAATTATTTTTAATTAGTTTAATGTGGTAATCTGAAAAATTAAAAGTTCAATGGTGTAATCAGTAAAACGTGTCAACTACACTGGGTAATTCATTAGTTTTGTAGATAAAAAATTAATGTCAATTATTTTTATTAACAGAATAACCCAATTGCAAAATAATAATTAGTTTAGTGGGATAATTTAAAAAATTAAAAGTTCAATTGTGTAATCAATAAAACTTGCCAACTACAGTGAGTATTTTATTAATTTTACCGATTTCATTGATATTTTTATTTTGTAGGTACATGTGACGATTCTTTGTTTCAATGATATTTTAAAGTGTTCTTCCTTATCTTTGTAAATTCTTATAATTTTAATAAAATTAATTAGTTGATACACTACAAAAAAAATGGTCATTTGTGATGGCCAAAATTCATCACAAAAAGTAAAAAAACCATCACGAAAGGTTTACGTGATGGTTTTAAGCATCACAATGGTCGTCTTGTATACGCCCATCATGAAAGGTTTTACGTGATGGTTTTGGCAATCACTCAAATGCTTAGTGCTTTTGTGATGATTAATACAATCACATTAACATATAATCTATTGTGATTGTCAAAGTCATCACAAAAAAATAAGACTTTAGGGATCAAATGTAAGAACGCGAATCTCTATTTACGTATAATTTATTTTACTATATTAATTATATCTATATTAATTGTATCAAATGATACTTGTAGGATTCGAACCCTCTCCCATTTGCAAACTAAATAACGAGTATTATCACTACACCAAAGTTCAGATCATGATTGTAATTTTAAAACAAAATATAAAAGGAAATATATGTGAGTTGACTTACTAAACAAAATTACTTCCAAATAAGATTTGGTGATTGCAATGGCAGTCACAAATACTCTATAATGATGGTAAAATTAGTCATCACTAAGAGCCATCATATATTTATTGTTTTGTGACGACTTAAAAATTGCATCACAAAATACGTTCTTTTTGTAATTGTAAATAAAAGTCGTCACAAAAATATATCTTTTTAATGTTGTCACGACCGTCATAAAATATTGTTTTGATTATTTCTTATATTAAAATATTAGTGATGGCTTAAATGCAATCACGAAAAGGGTATATCTATAAGTGATGACTTAGTGCGTCACAAAATTTTTTTTATTTTGCGTAAAAAGATTTGTGTGATTGACATGGTCATCACAATTATAATACATTGATGGCAAAATTAGTCATCACTAAGAGCCATCATATATACTATTATTTTGTGATTGCTTAAAAAGTCTATCACAAATTACTATCTTTTGTGATTGTTTTTAAAAACTGTCACAAAATTTCATCATGTATTCTTGTATTTCTAGTAGTGATAATTTATTTATTTTTTTATTTAATTCGTATAAAGGGGCACACTCGAGAAAATTTGTCCCGGGCCTTAGAAAACCCAGGACCGGCTCTGCTCTTATATATATATATATATATAGAAAACTGATCAGGTCCGGACTCCCGGACCTGATCAAATCCGGATCCAAAATTTTTTTTTTTTTTTGTAGAACAACTAAAAAAAAAATTTATGGAACTGAAATTTTTCCATAATACAGTGTTTTGGGTGTGTTTTTAATACCTACACCAACCAATGTATGTACAGTCTGCCCAGACTGTACAGACATATTTTGTTATAGGCATCCAAATCACGCCCAAAACAGTGTTTTATGTAAAAATTCCAATTTCATAAATTTTTTTTTAGTTGTTTCAAAAAAAAAAGCAAAAAAAATAAATGTCCGTATTTTAGTACAGTCCAGGATCCCGGACTGGATCCGGACTGTATATATATATATCTATCTAATAAAATACAAATGATTTTGAATTTCCCGCTCACTTAATAAATCATCTGGGCCGTCCAAAGTTTGGGATAAATCCCACCGTTCATACATCTATCTAATAAAATACATCTATCTATCTAATAATAATTTAATAAAATACAAATGACTTTAAATTTCCCGCTTACTCAATAAATTATTTTGGTCGTTCAAAATTTGAGATAAATTATATTGTCCATACAGTGCCGAGGCACGGGACCCTGCTAGTATATATATATATATATATATATATATATATATATATATATAGGAGCAGGGAAAAGGAAATTAAAGGAAAGAGACGAAGACGTGACCTCAACGAAGTTGGGGAAAAGGTGTCAACATCCACATTTACTACTAATAGTCTAATACCCTTTATTCAAAAGCCTGCAATAAATTTTAGTCAAAACCATTACTCACTTTATAAAATAATAAAGCAAAACCCTAATAACTCCTCGTCCTCCACCATATTGATCTAAATGCTTTTTATGGAGAATACTACGGTCTCAGACTGCATTAATACCTCTTCCCTTACGACCCTTTATATGAAAGTTATAATAAATATATATATGAAATTCATGATCATCACATGCTTCCAATTAAGACTGTACCTGAAAGAAATGAAAGAACTACAAAAAAAACTGATCAATTTAACCCTAGGGTTTATTGATGAACAAGGAAAACCCATGTAGAAAAAACAAGAGATTTACATATCATCTTACACACACGTATATTTACATATATGTATAATATAATACATGTCTGTCAGTGTTTTTTTTTTTGTGTGTGTGTGTGTGAGAGAGAGAGAGAGAGAGAGAGAGAGAAATTCTCTAGCTAGCTAGCATATGGCTGAAATTAAGGAAAAATCATGTCACGTATTTCTTTCTGCTTTTAACTTGGGGAGATCAAGCTTGGAACAAGTCCAACACATGTGATGACATGAAGATCCTTGATTTTGGTTCCAAAATTAAGAAGATGATCTTGTAAAAAAATGAAACGATCATGAACAAAACCTTGATTAATTTCAAGTGAAAAGACAAGTCATACCCTATGGTTTTTCATCACCTTTGCTAGGATTCATGTAATTAGTATTCCACAGAAAAGGGGGGGAAATGGAAATCAAATGGCACAACTGTCCATTAAAATAATGATGATTGGTACTAAAAAAACACAATAGTTTTGTAACGATCAAAGCAAGGTCAAACTTGGAGACTAGCTACCTGAAAGCTTATGTATCAAAAAAAAGGGGGATCAAACCTATTTCACTTAGTGAATTAGGCAACAAGGAACAAGAACACACGATACTGAATATTCTTTTTGAAAAACAGAAGATCGAGAAATAAAAAAAAAAGAAACAAATAAATATGAATCATAAATAATTAATAGTAGGTAGATAGTACATACATACCCAGATGGCAAAAGCTTTGCTTGCTTGTCCTTGAAGAGCTGAAACTGCACGAGACAGAGAGAGTAGGAAGAACCCGTGAAACTCAGGATAGATAGCGCCACAGTTTCTTGATGAAAGCTACTAGCTAGTATTAACTAATTAATTAATACAACTAATCCATCCAAACAAAGTCTTAATTGCACCAAATTAACGTACGATCCATGGCGCTATCCCTCCTGAGCTTTACAGATCCTCCCATACTGTAACCATATACATATATATTGCTAGGCTAAAGATCGATCGTAATCCAAACATCTAGAAAACAGAGACTTAATTATAGATCCTCCCCTAGTGTAATCATATAAATATAGATTGCTAGGCTAAAGATCGATCGTAATCCAAACATGACCTAGAAAAACAGAAGACTTGTATGCAAAGTTTGTATGAAGTTCATTGTAAATGTCTGAGGGCTAACATGGTTGGGAAAGAAAGGGTAAAATGGGTATGGGTTTCTGTGGAGGAACGGATTATTTCGCCCTCTTTTTTTCCATTCATAATATATTTCTCTATACATATATACTACTATATATATAGTAATATCTATATTCATATATGCATGCACCTTTTGCGAAACGATTTTATTTTTTATTGCCTTTTATCATTCTGCATCATCTTTTCATCCATTATAAGCTACTGCCGACTATGATCTATGTAGCCTTAGATACTTACAATTAATTTATTAATTTGCAAATAAATTAATTTAAAATTTTTATAAGTAATTTTAAAATCTATAATATTTGGCAGTGGTGTGACGGTCATTACGTGACGCTTTCCTTACATATATACGATTATATAAATGGGCTATGACTAAGATTGTGGAGACAAAATGATCTTTATGTTGTAGCTTAATTTGATGGAAAGAAAAACCCTAATTTCATGATTTGGGTTAAACATAATAATGTGGGATCTGGAAGCCTTGGCCCTTGTGTAGTTAATTGAAGGATAGTTCCATTTCCATTCATGAGAACTTAACCAAATTAAAACGGGTCACAATAATTAATTTTTTTGGTGAAGCAATTAATAATGATATAAACAATATATATATATATATATATATATATATATATATATATATTCGGTAATCTTCTAGGTTCATGCTAATTGGAACAAAAGACATTGATAGTATATGAAGAGAATTGAAGCATTATACATAAAAATAAAAAGGAAATTAACATTTGAGCTTTTGATATCCAATGGCGCCTTGAAAGATAGATATGTGGCCTGGAAAAATAGGCTTTATATATATATATTTACTCCACTCCACTCCACTCGATCTGTAAACTTGGTAGTGAAGCACAACTAGATAAATTAAAGTGAGGTCAATTTATCATATTCCTTGATAGCATAATTTAATTTTTGGTAATTAAAAAAAAAGCTAAATGGCTTATTTACTTGAATTCTCTCTTTTTTTGGTCATTAATTGATCAGGTACTTTCTAATCGTGTCATTCTACTAATGTACTAATTATTAATTTGTACACCATAATAATAATTTTTATTTTTATTTATTTACGGAATATATTTAATTATATTAGTATATAATACTCGAAAAAGGGGATTTTACTTTTAGTCCTTCTTAAATAATGTAGTACTAAAAAAAACTAGTAATAAAGAAAAAGGCAACAATAAAGGACCTGATTTCTCTTAAAACACTTGTCAGTGTCATAAAAGCGAAGCCTGAGAACAAACTTTTTAAAGGTTTATTATCCCAATTCGGCGTTGGACTGTTTGACCATGAAGTCATATATATTTACATAAAATAAAAGCATATAAAGGTCACTACAGTAAATAAATGGCCCTCCTTGTAAACTAAAAACAAATAGTAATTAAATATATGGTCCTGAAAACACAGACCTGAGGCAAACATTTATCTCACATATAAAAGTACTACTTTATATTCTATATATGGTAGAATGCTCGATTCCAATTTTGAACGACTAGGCAAAGGCACCTATTAATTTTATTACATAATTAATTAAAATGCATGTGGGATTATATATATATATATATATATATATATATATATATATATATATATATATATATATATATATATATATCTATATAATAAAACAGAACCCATTTTGAATTTTTCATTTGACAAAGCACAAGAACGGTTCAGATTCATTCTAACTTCATTCTTCCAACTTAATCTAAAGGCTCATATTTCTTCCCGCCCAAATTAAATTCACTCATACACCATACTCTCTCTCATGTTCACACACAAAATCTTTCTCTCTCCTCTCTTCTTAACACACACAAAAATAAATAATAATAGTACTAAAAATAAATATATATAATAAAATATAACTCATTTTGAATCTTTCATTTGACAAAGCACAAGAACGGTTCAGATTCATTCTAACTTAATTTTTCCAACTTAATCTAAAGGCTCATATTTCTTCCCGCTCAAATCAAATTAACTCATACACCATACTCTCTCTCATGTTCACACACAAAATCTTTCTCTCTTCTCTTCTTCACACACACACACAAACAAATAATAATAGTACTAAAAATAAATATAATAATAATTATTATTATAATAGTAATAAAAATAATAATAATAATAATAATCTATATAATAAAGATTCTGATTCATTCTAATTGATTTGAGCGGGAAAGCACAAGTACAATTCAGATTCATTCTAATTTTAATTCAAAATAATAATAATTATAATATAATAATAATATTATTATAATAGTAATAATAATAATAGTAATAAAGTAATAATAATTATAATAAATTAATATTAATATTAATAATTATAATTATAATTAAAATTATAATAATAATAGTAATAATAATAATAATAATAATAATAATAATAACAACAACAACAACAACAATAACAATAACAATAACAATAATAATAATAATTGTGGTGGTGTGGTGAATTATGATAATTTTTATTGATAATTGTAAGTTTTGTAGACAAGTTTAATTTTTTCTGGATATCTATTTTTAAAGGAAAATTAATTATTGTGGTAGTGTGGTAAATTATGATAATTATTATGTCTGGTTTTAAGTTGCAAAAAGTCTTTAGGTAATAAAACAGAACTCATTTTGAATCTTTCATTTGACAAAGCACAAGAACGGTTCAGACTCATTCTAACTTAATTTTTCTAACTTAATCTAAAGGCTCATATTTCTTCCCGCTCAAATCAAATTAACTCATACACCATACTCTCTCTCATGTTCACACACAAAATCTTTCTCTCTTCTCTTCTTCACACACACACACACAAACAAATAATAATAGTACTAAAAATAAATATAATAATAATTATTATTATAATAGTAATAAAAATAATAATAATAATAATAATAATAATAATAATATATCTATATAATAAAGATTCTGATTCATTTTAATTGATTTGAGCGGGAAAGCACAAGTACAATTCAGATTCATTCTAATTTTAATTCAAAATAATAATAATTATAATATAATAATAATATTATTATAATAGTAATAATAATAATAGTAATAAAGTAATAATAATTATAATAAATTAATATTAATATTAATATTAATATTAATATTAATAATTATAATTATAATTAAAATTATAATAATAATAGTAATAATAATAATAATAATAATAATAATAATAACAACAACAACAACAACAACAACAATAACAATAACAATAATAATAATAATTGTGGTGGTGTGGTGAATTATGATAATTTTTATTGATAATTGTAAGTTTTGTAGACAAGTTTAATTTTTTCTGGATATCTATTTTTAAAGGAAAATTAATTATTGTGATAGTGTGGTAAATTATGATAATTATTATGTCTGGTTTTAAGTTGCAAAAAGTCTTTAGGTAATAAAATATTTTTTGAATTTTAATCTAATTTTTTGTTACGCCGTGCCTTCAGGCACGGGCAATTACTAGTATATATATATGGGTGGTAATTTAAGGAAGTTTAAAGTAGTAGTAGTAGTAGTAGTAGTAGATTAAAGAACACCCTTACGATTTCCAAAAAAAATAAGCATTCAGGCTTATGCTCTATATACAGTGTTGTATTGTAGAGAAATTAATAAATTTATAATAGGGTATAAAGTAAAAAAATTACTAAAATTAATTACATAATAATACCGATTGTAACATCTTATGAGTTATATATCCCAAACTTAATTTGATGAATAAAAAATCAGTTGCTGATCACTATATATATTTACAGTTTGACCATAATATACAACGCATAATTGAATCATTAAAATTAGGAGACAAACTACCAATGTAAAATCATTAGATTAGCTAGCTTTGCCCCTACTATATATAATTTGTGCTGTCGATGTTCTTAATTCTAAAAGTAATTATCATTATGTTTCAAGCAGCGCTTTTGTTATAGCCTAGGATTTCCCTTACCAAATATGTTAAGGTATACGCTCAAATAACCAGAAAAAATTTAATTATTTAAAAGGAAAAGTCTAATATTATTATATCAACCATCTATATTAATTATCGATGTGGGATGACACTCACATTTATATTCATAACATTATATATGAGCTTTACTCATTCATCCTAATTAAATCTCTATAAACTTATACTCCCCGTCTAAACAATGTCGGACATATTTAACTTTGGACCATTTAATTTAGGTATATTAAATTTTGAATCCGCCGGTTATATATACCTAGTGTGTGTATATATATCCATTCTAAAATAAAATATTATTATTGACTTTTTGAAGTTAATTTAAAATATTTTCAAACTCAAAATATAATTGACATATTTTTCTTTAATTTTAATCGATACAATGATAAATATTTTAAACTATCTAAAAAGTATTACTCATTATAAAATTTATTTATTAATTTATAATTTTTAATGAATTATTTAAATTTTAAGTTTAAAAATATCTTATTTTGACTTTCAAAAGTTAATAATTATCTTATAATTTGAAAGGGGGAGTATATCTTATTTTAAAAAATGCACTTTATCTTAACTTTTTAAAATAGTTTCTTATTTAATTTGAAGTTGTGGAGAATCATTACTATAACCGAGTGAAATATTTATGTTTTTCTACAATTTAAATTTGTTTATGTCGTTAATGCACATTGCCTAAATATTTGAATACTTATATTATATGTTATTAAATTTGCTAAGGAACCTTCGTTCTTGGTATCTCCCTTCTTTTTTCAAACAAAACGCTATCTTGTTTTTATATTAATATTGAAAAAAATGTGGGTCATTCACAAATCTTATTAAAAAATTCAAAAGTTCGATTAAATAATATTGAAGTCCTGAAATAGAGTAAAATATAGTAGTACATATATTAATGCAACACGGGGAATCACATTTACTATTTATTGAAAGCGATGACAATTGCCGTGGCGCTTGGACATTTGGTAATCGAACAATATATATGATCTGTTTTTCTTAATTTTCTCTGTTAATTGTCAACTTAAAATATCAATCCATTGAAGGAGAAACCAACTATATATAAAGGAGACTGGCTAATTAAGACGAGAAGAAAATCCAACAATCTCTCTCTGTTTTAACCACATATATATATATATATATATATATGATCCGGATCAAGTACATACCCATTATCTTACCCATTTTCTTAGTTTGAATCTGAAATCTGATTTTGCAGAGGTTTCGTTTGTACGATATATGTAAGCGTCAATGTGTTGAGAGGAAAGTTCTCGCACGGTGGTGCTGTATTGGATTGCTGCTTTCGTGATGATTCCTCGGGGTTTAGTGCTAGTGCTGATAATATTGTGATGAGGTATTATAATTAGCAAATGTTCCTAATTTGATTTTGTCTGATCCTTTAGTGGCTTTTATGTATATATTGTTCTGCGGGAGCTGTGTATTTTTGTAAATGCCCTTCCTAGATCCGTTTTATTGTGGATGCTGGATGTTAAATAGCTTAGAAAGACTCGCGTCATTAACACATGTCAACTGTTAGTCTATTCGGCATTTTCTGTCACTTTTTTAGATGAAATTTTTTGTAAGTTTTTTTGAGTATAATAATACGTTTGTAACAAAGAAAATTAGATAATCACAATAAAAATCAACCCATAATACAAAGATAAAAAAGTCAATTAAGCCCATTTAAATTTTAAAGGATGTCTGAACTTGTTTACTGGATTGAGCAGGGGAATTGCATTAGGCAGGTGAAGATGTACGTGACCGGGGACAGTCAATCCATATAGAGATTACGGTTGAAGTGGGTGGTACTGTGTTGCTACTATTACTATACACTCGTATTCATCAATTGAGAGAGAGAGAGAAGTGAATGGAGACCATCTCTAAGCCGGGTGTAGGCCCACCCCAGTGATCCGACAATGGTTTCATATTTGCTCGTGTCCCACATCACCCACGTTACTTGTTACCGCCCAGATCCGTATCAGCCGCTTCGCCTCTGCCTCCCGCATTTGCTTGTTGGCCCCATTTTCACATCATTACCGCCATAAATTACATATATGTGTATATAGCGAAGCTAGATAGTACTGCTTATTTCACACCATAATTTAATTGGTACGTTGTTATTTTTTTTACTGTCTATTGCAATTAATTTTTTTAACAGGATCTTGATTTGCATTGTAATAATTATAATTCTGATTATGAATTATAAGAGAGATTATTATTATACATTTTTTAAAAAAAAATTATCATTTATATTTATCCAATAATCAAAAACTCGAATAATTATATTTAACAAGTCACCTACATTATAACACTTGCATCGAATCTGCCCAAACCGGTTTCTGCTAAATATGTTGCGACAACCCGGCCCCAAAATTGACCGTACAGCCCATTTTAAGTACCCCTACACTACATCTCATGAGAGTGTGCAGTATTTTTGTCATCTTAAAAGGAATTGTTTTATTTATGGATATTAATTTGAGAATCTCATCATGCAAAATTAGTATTAAAAAAATGTAAAATAACATATGTTACTTTTTTATGTATAACTAAGGATTTAAATCACAATTATGAAAAAAAAAATAATAAATGAATAATAATATTTTTTTTCAGTTTTTTTTTTCAAACTTGTTCTATTATTTTTTATTTTTTATTTTCATAATTGTGGAAAGAAAAAAAAATGTGTACCAATCATTAGTTCATTACCGATCATTAAGGTGTACCGGACCGCCCCTCGATTTTATAACTATACTCTGCTTCACAAATATGGGGTAGTTACAGTCGTATAGGATTGGCAAATAACTCAATGGTGTAACTACGTACATACTATTGGTGAGCGTCAAATTCAAATCCATTTATATGTACGTACGTAGGCACCCCAACAACCCATGTTATGTTGGTGCTTTCAACAGGTGCCAACCAAATGGCTTGGTACGTAAATTCTGCCCCTGCCCCTGCCTGCTAATCATAATTCTCATGCTAAGGGCGGACTAATTAATTCCTATCCATTTTTTGTTTTTCTCTTTTCTATGTGCGTGGTGACTATATATATATATATATACACGGTCTGAATCTTAAGCTCACTCTTATCTAATATACTTTACTCACATTTTTTTAGTGACGGACCAGACAACGATTTGGTCCATCGCTATATGTTCGGTCCGTCATTATATGTTGTTCGTCTCTATATGTTGTCTGTCGCTAAAAACTAAGACAACAGTTCTATATATAGCAACGGACTGAATCGTCGCCTGGTTGGTTGCTAAAGCGAGGTGAGCAATGTATGTTAGATAAGAGGTGAGCTTAAGATTCGGACTATATATATATACGGTGCGAATCTTAAGCTCACCCCGTATCCAACTCATCCGAGTTCACCCCCCATTTAGTGACGGACCCGGCGACGATTCGGTCATACAACCGTCGTCTATACTTTTAGCGACACTATATGTTGTTCGTCGCTAAAAGTATATACGACGGTTGTATGACCGAACCGTCGCCAGGTCCGTCGCTAAATGGGAGGGTGAGCTCGAGTGAGTTGGATAAGGGGTGAACTTAAGATCTGAACTATATATATATATATATATATATATATATATATATATATATATATATATATATATATATATATATATATATATATATCGTTCCCTTCTAAAATTAGACTTATCTTTTAAAATCATATGTAATTTGTGTTTTTAAATGTACTTTTACTTTTAGTTAAGAATTTACTATTAGTGAATAAAAGAATGCTTAAATGGATTAAAAACTAATTAACCTTTTAAGTCAATATATAATCTAGGGAATTGATATTTTCATACACTTACGTAAAAGAAATCTTGTAAAAATATAAATTTTATTTGCAAAAATAACAATTCTATAAATCTAAATAAAACTCGTATGGAGCTACAACAAGGCAACAACCAATTTGGTATTGACAATATGTACATAGTGGATACATGTAAAGGTGTAAATGAAACGAGTCGAGTCGAGTTGTGAGACCACAAATTTTAGAAATAAAGATTTAAATTTCTCAAAATATTTTTTTAAAATTATGGTGTGGATTTGATATAATGTTATAGTTGTGGGTAATAGTTATAAATTTTGTAAAGTAAGCAAGTTGTTATATAATATTCAATTGGTCGGGAAATATTCGTTTTAACAGGGAATATTCGTACGACGACACAATCATTAGTGGACCCCGCAACGGAATTATTGTCGGATTGAGAAAACGATAAAAATATTTTTATGAAAATAACGACGGAAGTTTTACCGTTAAAACTGTTGAACTACTCGGTAGTAAAAATACAGTAATACATAGTAGCACACGGTATTGATTATTGATGATTAAGTGAAAAGTCACTCAGTTTTGTTCAATTATTGCTTCAGTAATTGTTGCATAGTATCTCACGTTATTTGATTCAATTATTGTTGATATTTTATATATTATTAAATCAATAATTGAGATGACAGAGTTATTAATATTATTATTTGCAATATTAACGATGTCTAGAAGTTCTACCAATGAGAGGTTTGGTCACCTAATTGCGCAACAATAGGGAGAAATCCTTATTGAAAAGCCCCTTCTTTCCTGGGAACGACCTGGTCGATTAATATTGTGAATTATAATAATGATGATAAATATTGTTAAATATATTGAGGTGTCTTTTTATGAAGTCACGGAAGTTTATATATATATATATAAATTCTGTTTTATTAGTATTATTAATGTAATAAAACAGAAAAGTTTTTTATGTGACGCCCCCAAAATAGGTATACAACACCCATTTTGAGTCGCCAAATACATGGTACAGAAAGCAAACTACAACTTCAATAATACAATTGTCGTGCAAAATATAACAACATAAACTGTGAGTTTAAATATAAATATTATCTTATAGACAATATTCACACTCAAATAAGTTCTCATTACAATTATTCATACATTATTTTACAGAAAATAGTGAGGACTGCTAAAATATCTTTCTAGAACCATCACTCCATACCCCGACTCGATCCTGCTATGTTCTCACCTCCTGAGAAGAAAAATAGAAAAAAAAGGAAAAGGGTGAGCTTAATTAGCCTAGTAAAGAATGTTATGACTAAGATAATATACAACAAATTATTATTAGTTTTCAATAGGGAAAAATCTGATAGAATACAATAGACAACAAGTTTTAAATCAACAACTGCAGCGGAAACAACAATTCATTAGAAGAGTTAAGTAGAGAATGAAATCTACTATCATCTATGAATTTAAAAGTCCATCATCAATATTTTATCCATGTAACATCAATTAATATACGTCTTGAATCAAATATTCATCTTTGCATTACGGCCAAAGATATTCATTTGTATCACCAGTTGGTCATGTTCATCTCAACACCTGTTCATTTTTGCACTACGGGCCAAAGATATTCATCAAGTAATCATACATCTTTGCACTACAAGCCAAAGATATTCATCAAGTATCATCATTACGGACTGAGGATGATGAAAAATATTTTAAAGAAAACGAATCCAGTGAGACAGAAGGACAAATATTAGGGATTCGTATAATAGTTTATTCAAGATCAATAATACTTTATAATAACCGATCGTGAAGCAGAATTCAAAAATAATGATCAAAACATGGATATAATCAAAGATAGTAGCCAAAATAGACATCTTGGACAAAAAGGAAAATTTTTATTTTTCGGTGAATAGTGTCATATTCGTAAATAGTGACGTATACGTGAATAGTAACCCCGACACAAAAGGTTCTAAATTTGATTAAAAGTTCACCAATATTTTGGCATAATGATATTGAAGAAAATAATATCATTTGAGAAGAAAATAGCATCCCTTACCTCAAAAGACAGTACTTCAGAATGAAAGGTCGGATGTGACGTTGAATGAAACTTGTACTGAATAGCAACTCTCAAAATATCTAAATACTCACAAAATACGCTCGATAATATAGAGAGAAAGAGAGAAAACTTTGTTTCTGGTGTGATTTTCAATTCTAACTTAGCCCTCTATTTATAGGAAAATGTTAGCACGCCGAAACAGACTTGACCTGCTACCTGATGGCTTTACCTGCTACTATTGCCACCCACCACATTTGTAATAAAATTTGAGCACATTTCTCACCAACCAAAAGTGGGGCCCACTCAATTCTAGAATTTTCCACCAAAAAACATTTATAACATAATTTCTGAATCAGTCACCTCTTAAAATTCATAACAGATCATACGTTCATTTTTAACGGTTCAAAATTTGTGGACATATACTCAACTTATATATGTATAACATATCCAAAAATAACAACGATCCAACGGTCGGATTAAAAATTATAACTCACGCAATATATATGAAAAATACTGATTTGATTTTTAATACCTCCATTTCGACAGAATTACTGATAAAACACCTCAACGTTAATTCCTTCAATTATATCCACATAAAATAAATATTTCATTATCATATAAATCAATAATTAATTATTCACAAATAATATTACAGAATCACAATTATGACAACCAGGCCGTTCCCAGGAAAGAGGGGGCTTTTCAGTAAGGATTTCTCCTTACTGGCGCGCAATTAGGTGACCAAACCTCTCCTTGGACAGAACTTTTTAGACATTGTCAATAATGCTATCTAATAATATTATTCAAATACTATGAATTATTGATCGGATAATGAGAAATACTGTGCAGAGACAACAATAATAATATAAAATATCAATATAGCAATTATTGAATCAATAAAATAAAATATTGAACAGTAACTACTGTAACAATTATTGAGTAGTGTCTTCTTACGTACGAATCAATAATTCAACCATACTGTGCAATACCGTGTGCTACTGTGCAACCACGCGTATTACTGTATTTTAACCACCAGGTAATCCGACAGTATTAATGGTAACGATTACGCCGTTATTTATAAAAACTTAAACTTGTCGTTTTCTTAATCCGACAGTTATTCTGTTATGAGGCCCACGAATGCCTGCGCCGTCGTATGAATATTCCCCGACAACAAAAATATTCCACGACCAAACAAATATTCTCCGACAAAAATGATTATTTTATAATCACTTACTTATTTTGTAAAATTTGCATATTTTACACATAACCAAAGTATTATATCAAATTAACTCCTTAATATTTCAAGATAATAAATAGAGAAAATTTAATTTTATTCATAATAAGTTGGGGTCTTACATTTTATATAAAACAGAATACTTTTATAAAGTTATTTATTTTATTAGACTATAAATAGAATATATTATATTCTATTATGCATAGTGTTTTGCATAGTAAAATCTTTTTACATAAAACATAATATTTTTATAAAGTTATTTGTTTTATTAGACAATAATTAGAATATATTATATTTTATTATGCATAGTGTTTGTATAGTGCCTGCATAGTGTTTGCATAGTAAAATCTTTTTATATAAAATAGAATACTTTTATAAAGTTATTTGTTTTATTAGACAATAATTAAAATATATTATATTTTATTATACATAGTGTTTGTATAGTGCCTACATAATATTTGCATAATTATATCGTTTTATATAAAACAGAATACTTTTATAAAGTTATTTGTTTTATTAGACTATAAATAGAATATATATTATATTTTATTTAAAGATTTTGTTTTATTGGAATATTTTATTTACTGTATAGTAAATCAATATGGACCGTCCGTTTAAAAGTAAATCAATCTGGACCGTTCATGAATTAGTTACTATTCAGTCCATTCTCCTATAGATAGAAGCGCATTCCTTCATTATTTCTTACGAATTCACTAAAACTCTAGAGAGAGAAAGAAGAAAAGTATTCTTCTACTTCACTACTCCTTTATCCAGTTTCTTCTATTATAAGGGGTATTATTTCTTTTGTATTCGTGAAGAGAACTTCTGTTATTCCATTCTTTATTATTCTGTTGGAATAACCTGTATACGTGGGCTACTCTATACTTGGTGAAATTCTTCTGTTATTCCATTCTTTATTATTATGTTGGAATAACCTGTCTATGCGAAGTACCGCATACATGGTGAAATTCTTCTGTTATTCCATTCCTTATTATTATGTTGGAATAACCTGTCTATGCGAAGTACCGCATACATGGTGAAATTCTTATGTTATTCCATTCTTTATTATTCTGTTGGAATAACGTGTATACGTTGGCTACCCTATATATAGTGAAATTATTCTGTTATTTCATGTAGCAACCCCGAATCCAGGCCCCAAATCACCGCGGATCCGGTATACTATTTCTATAACTATTTGCGGAAGATATAAACATAAATTGTTTATACATTACATTACACATTATTCCCTAAAAATCGAGTAACCTTAACTTATAACACAATTCATAAGTTATCTAACACATAACATTATTTTTAAACTATTCTATTACGAGATAGCCGCATATATTGCCCCAAGCTGAACTTGGCATTATTATTTTCCTGTATCCGAACGCATTCGCTTTATCTGCAATGTTTTATCATGATATAGCAAGGGTGAGCATGAAAGTTGCCCAGCAAGTTTATATACAATAATATAACGATATATCATGATTGAAGAGTATGAATAACGGGTTTCTATAATTCATCAATATAATTGAGAACTAGCACGAATAAATTTTTGACTGAACAAGTATTATACATGAACAAACATTTTTGAACCAACTGATAATGAAGGTGATCAGCCTTTCATACCTGACTTATACATGCAAGATGTACAGATTACAAATTTCATGGCAATCAGCAATGATTAACCATAAGCTTGAAGAAACTACTCTTATTAGAGTTAAGTAAAAGAAAACTTGCCTGAACCGTTGATTGCTGCAACACAATATTTAACGCTTTACCCGAAGACCTAATATTAATATATAGATCTCCAATAATTAGAATAATATCATTACAATATAATACTGTTATATATACATATCCACAGAATAACCTAAACACATAGCACATAATTCTATCAGTCTATAATACACATAAGACTTAGCATCAAATTAGACTATTAAGTTTGAGTTGATACCGACACAATTTTATTATCGTATATTAAAGTGTCTAGCATTTAAACATGTAGTTAAGTATTAGTCATTACGCTTAAGTCTTAATGTTATTGTTATACTTTGATAATCTTTTCATCACTTCATAACTTATACATATAAGTTTTCCCTTTTCATGATATCTTAGTAAGCAAGATAACCTTTCATTAAATTGAAATATCATTTCATTAAATCAGATTTCATTTCAGTATCCTGAAGTTACTATTTCAGCAGACCAAATCATTTTAGCAACCTGAATTCCATTTCAGCAACCTGAATTCACTATTCTTCTTCACAAAAATTCCAAATCAACTTATTATTTTTCTATCCTTTGGTCAAACATATATACATGTATTTCATACACAAAATTTATTTTTCCATAATTTTCCAACTTCCTTTGATATTTTTTCAAAAATTAATTATAGTGCGTAGCTTAAGAAATTAGCTACCTCGTGCTTAACTCCAAACATTCCCATCTCTTGGCATAACCTTATATATGTTAACGTGATGTTCCATTTTAAATTTTGAGGCAATCGGAGTTGTAGAACTCCGGTTATAGCGATTTCCGTCGGAAAATCACAAAAATTGTAATGGTCATAACTTGGTCGTTTTAACTCGGAATTAGCTCATTTTTGGACACGAGCTACATAATACCAATTATTTTCATTTCCCAAAAGCCTAGAATTTTTCTCATTAACTAAATGTCCGAAACAGCCCCCGGAAAATTTTGGGCAGAAACTTTTTGCAATATGGTAGTTTTGGAGTCCTTCACCAAAACTTAAATAAAACGAAATCTATAACTCCGATTAATGATCCATCAATTTTTTTGGGTTTGTATCTTTCCGAACTACAGTTTTCATCTATCACAATACATATTTGGACATGTTAAGCTCCCGAAATTTAGCTCGGAAGTAGATGTTACAAAACTATCCTTTTAACAGTTTTCTTATCATTGTGTAGTTTGGGAGAAATCCCATAAGTTGTTCAATATTCAACCTAATTGAGTAATTCCAAAGGGATTTTACCCTTAACACATATATCTAGCATCCCAAGAACATAAATCATAAATATCCATCATAGATTTCAAAGATCCAAAAGCTTGATCACACTTTTAAAAAGTTTAACTTTTCCAGAAAATTTCCATTCTTCAATTCCTTTAGATTTCCACCAAATCAACCCCCATTATGGGTAGATCCAAACAATAAACACTTATTAACATGTATATACACGGCTTTTGAGTTTAGAAACAAAGTTTCTTAGTTTATCAAACAAGCATCAAACACAATCAAAGCTAAGAGAAAAATCATGTTTTCTATTTTTTGAAAAACCTAGCTTCCATTCCACACTTTAGATCTAACTTTTGATCTACAAAAGAGTTGGATCTACACATGAAACACTTATATACACATAAATCTAAGGTTATAAGCCTCAAGATCACAACTTCAAGTTGTCAAAAATCAAATCAAAACACAAAGGAAATTAGCCAACATAAGTAGAAATTTTTTTGTTATACCTTTGCTTGATTTTCTTTCTCTCCTTCAAAGATGTAGATGGATCTTGATTTTATGAGAGTCCCAAGTTCCCCTCCCTCTTCTCTCTCTATCTATTTCGTTCCTTCCTTCTCTCTCTCTTTTGATCTTTAGTTTTCTTAGCTAATCATGGAAGTAAGGTGTAAGAGAAAGAAATAAGATAGACTTTTATTAGGTGTAGTTTTTATCAATTGTCCAAACCCACTCTTTTCTCTTGCACATATTCTGGCCAAGCCTTCATTTCTCTACATTCTCCACTCATTCTCTTTTTCTTTCTCTCATAAAACCACCAAGCTTTACTTGCAATTGTGAACATAAGTGTTGGACAATTAAAAGAATGACACATGGAGAGTTTGGTGAGATTAGGTAACCAACTAAAGTGAACATTTATTACATACATCTCCCCTTTCTTCCTTCTCTAAATAGCCGGCCATGTGGCCTTTTAATCCATAAAAATTGATCTCTTATCTAGCATACTTAAAGTCCAATAATTCCCTCTCTCAATTGGCTAAAAGTTGAGCCATTCCTTTAATGTATTGCTTGGTCCTCTAACCAATTTCATTCGCCAATACTTGAGCTATAAAATATACATAGTCTAATACCTTAAATTCTTATCCAACCCAATTCATTTAATTAGGGTTTCACTTCTCCATTAAAACACCATTCCTTGCTCATGCACACTTATTTTCTTAACCCAATTAGACTTGCTATAATTAGGTTATAAAATTAATCATTTGAGATATATAAAATAAATCTCCTAGAATTTGTAAGTATCCTAAATACCACAATTCTCTTTTTTCATAACCCTTAAGTTATTAAATCCTTCATTCCTAATATATAATTAGGGTTACACTAGTTTCTTTTGTTTGTTTATATAATAAACAAATATATACCATCACATAATGTTCATATTCCTTACACAACTTTTTAACCCTTAGGGTTTAATACTCCGTATTAGGATTCCCAAATTAGGGTTTAAATTTTCGATACTGAAATTAGGGTTTCTGAACATATCGCTAGAGTTTTCTAACTTAATCACCATATTCATATCATGAATTTAGGGTTTCGGATTCCCGGAACAGAAACTAGGGTTTCCAGAACCGATTTCTAGAGTTTCTTATTAGACGTTAGGGTTTTCTAACTGAACGTTGTCGTTCTTAATATGCGATTAGGGTTTGACACATATATAATTAATCTGGTCAACCCTTGACCCTTAACCACATTCTGAACACATACACAACCATAAACACAAAACATATTCTCATAAATCCTTAATCCTGAATAATTCACCTATATCCTTCACCGAATTTTGAAATCCTCAAAATTCAATCCCAATAACATCAAACGCATACACTCATTTCTTGTCTAGGTCTATTATTTAACCTTAAATCAATCATTTAAGATTTTCATAAATTGTCTAATTTCTCGGGTTGTCACATTCACCCCTTCTTCTAAGAATTTCGTCCCCGAAATTCACCGTGCACCTTACACCGTGCACCTTACACCATTCACACATATTTCACATGCTACCCAATACACCACTCACAAGGGTAAAAATTTTAAAACTGTGTTGAGGAATCGTATAAACTGTTTGTTTTTCATTTTCGCAAAGGTTTTATGGAAATTCATCCGCAAACCGTCATTACTTACGGACACAAAGGGTGATTAGCCCAATATGCCCTGTACTGGTCAAGTACTGATTTTATCTGTTTTCCCATCACTGCCAAAGGCACAAAAATTTTACCTCAGTCTTATTTGATTCCAAAGCAAAACAATTTTGTTTGGGAAATTTCTTTCAATAAAACATTTTTGAGAATGACGTCATGATGCCGCACTGTATTTACAGTCCGTTGAGGATTTCGTCATTTAGTGATTTTGTCATACTATATCATACTGTAGTGGGCCGACGATCCTTAGATCACATCCAACACCAAGTAATTCTGCATTGATAACTCCATCATTTTTTTATCATCTCTGCACAAGGTCACATGGTACATAAGTGATAAATAAAAATAATTTTTTTTAAAAGGCACATAGTGCGTATTTAGCTTGTTGTCAAAATTTTGAAATCTAGCATAGATAGGGGTTTAGGAAAACCTAAGTCTCCACTAATGATCATATGCTTAACAATCTATCTGTTTCTATAATCCTTAACACTCCATTCACACACAACTATACCCAGTTCATAAAACCAAACTTATGAGTTCATAACCTGACCACAATTATATGAGTTCACGAACTTACCATATTCTGACATTTGGCGTACGTTCGCTGAGGGGTCCATAAACATTTCATATAACTATAAGTCAAGAATGTCACATAAGTATGAGTTCTAAGAACTCGTACTTAATCCTATATTCTCTACCTATGACCTATTTATCTGTATATAACAACTAGTGTGACACAACATTTCAATTATTACCAATGCCACCAACTAAGTAGTTTTTACACCAAGCACAATTCCCCGCCCATACAAGGAATCATACAACTCAGTTGCTGACACGAGTCCTCATTGAAATCCCCACCTAATCTTAACCCCCTTTTTCAATACGAATTCAATTCGTATTCATAATCCATAACTCTTTCATGAGTTTTCATAGTACAATTTCATAGTACAACTGATACACAACATCTTGCTGTAAACATTTCAATCATCAGATTGATTCTTTCTGGCTGTCATAACCTTATCAGATCACGGGGTGATCTTATCGTATATATTACGATTTATTTATATGCCTATGATCGTTTTGTTTTACGATCTCCTATTCCTGCACTTTCAGTCCTTTAGACTCGATCTATTCACTATTACTGTTCAACTTTATTATCAGAGTTAGGGAACTCTGTGCTTTACATTCGCCGAGATTCATCTTTGAATCTTACCGACACACTAACTCGACTTGAGTTAGTACTTAATCCTAATCACTGCGGTTATTAGTCTCAGGTATTCCTACCTAAGCTTCATAACCAACAGCTCTGATACCAACTGTAACTTTCATGGTGCTTCCAACCATAGCACCTTACAGGGGTACCTATCAGCTTGCCACCGACTGGTTCGGCGTCCCCTACGGAGAGTCTGGCTTCGGTGCATTCCACACAAGGAAGTCACCAGCGAGAGGCTCGGGGCTCTTTGCAAATTCATGCTTATAGCTCTGATACCAACCGTAGCAACCCCGAATCCGGGCCCCAAAACACCGCGGATCCGGTATACTATTTCTATAACTATTTGCGGAAGATATAAACATAAATTGTTTATACATTACATTACACACTATTCCCCAAAAATCGAGTAACCTTAACTTATAACACAATTCATAAGTTATCTAACACATAACATTATTTTTAAACTATTCTATTACAAGATAGCCGCATATATTGCCCCAAGCTGAACTTGGCATTATTATTTTCCTGTATCCGAACGCATTCGCTTTATCTGCAATATTTTATCATGATATAGCAAGGGTGAGCATGAAAGTTGCCCAGCAAGTTTATATACAATAATATAACGATATATCATGATTGAAGAGTATGAATAACGGGCTTGCTATAATTCATCAATATAATTGAGAACTAGCACGAATAAATTTTTGACTGAACAAGTATTATACATGAACAAACATTTCTGAACCAACTGGTAATGAAGGTGATCAGCCTTTCATACCTGACTTATACATGCAAGATGTACAGATTACAAATTTCATGGCAATCAGCAATGATTAACCATAAGCTTGAAGAAACTACTCTTATTAGAGTTAAGTAAAAGAAAACTTGTCTGAACCGTTGATTACCGCAACACAATATTTAACGCTTTACCCGAAGACCTAATATTAATATATAGATCTCCAATAATTAGAATAATATCATTACAATATAATACTGTTATATATACATATCCAGAGAATAACCTAAACACATAGCACATAATTCTATCAGTCTATAATACACATAAGACTTAGCATCAAATTAGACTATTAAGTTTGAGTTGATACCGACACAATTTTATTATCGTATATTAAAGTGTCGAGCATTTAAATATGTAGTTAAGTATTAGTCATTACGCTTAAGTCTTAATGTTATTGTTATACTTTGATAATCTTTTCATCACTTCATAACTTATACATATAAGTTTTCCCTTTTCATGATATCTTAGTAAGCAAGATAACCTTTCATTAAATTGAAATATCATTTCATTAAATCAGATTTCATTTCAGTATCCTGAAGTTACTATTTCAGCAGACCAAATCATTTTAGCAACTTGAATTCCATTTCAGCAACCTGAATTCACTATTCTTCTTCACGAAAATTCCAAATCAACTTATTATTTTTCTATCCTTTGGTCAAACATATATACATGTATTTCATACACAAAATTTATTTTTCCATAATTTTCCAACTTCCTTTGATATTTTTTCAAAAATTAATTATAGTGCGTAGCTTAAGAAATTAGCTACCTTGTGCTTAACTCCAAACATTCCCATCTCTTGGCATAACCTTATATATGTTAACGTGATGTTCCATTTTAAATTTTGTGGCAATCGGAGTTGTATAACTCCGGTTATAGCGATTTCCGTCGGAAAATCACAAAAATTGTAATGGTCATAACTTGGTCGTTTTAACTCAGAATTAGCTAATTGTTTGACACGAGCTACATAATACCATATATTTTCATTTCCCAAAAGCCTGGAATTTTTCTCATTAACTAAATGTCCGAAACAGCCCCCGGAAAATTTTGGGCAGAAACTTTTTGCAATAGGGTAGTTTTGGAGTCCTTCACCAAAACTTAAATAAAACGAAATCTATAACTCCGATTAATGATCCATCAATTTTTTTGGGTTTGTATCTTTCCGAACTACAGTTTTCATCTATCACAATCCATATTTGGACATGTTAAGCTCCCAAAATTTAGCTCGGAAGTAGCTGTTACAAAACTATCCTTTTAACAGTTTTCTTATCATTGTGTAGTTTGGGAGAAATCCCATAAGTTGTTCAATATTCAACCTAATTGAGTAATTCCAAAGGGATTTTACCCTTATCACATATATCTAGCATCCCAAGAACATAAATCATAAATATCCATCATAGATTTCAAAGATCCAAAAGCTTGATCACACTTTTAAAAAGTTTAACTTTTCCAGAAAATTTCAATTCTTCAATTCCTTTAGATTTCCACCAAATCAACCCCCATTATGGGTAGATCCAAACAATAAACACTTATTAACATTTATATACACGGCTTTTGAGTTTAGAAACAAAGTTTCTTAGTTCATCAAACAAGCATCAAACACAATCAAAGCTAAGAGAAAAATCATGTTTTCTATTTTTTGAAAAACCTAGCTTCCATTCCACACTTTAGATCTAACTTTTGATCTACAAAAGAGTTGGATCTACACATGAAACACTTATATACACATAAATCTAAGGTTATAAGCCTCAAGATCACAACTTCAAGTTGTCAAAAATCAAATCAAAACACAAAAGAAATTAGCCAACATAAGTAGAAATTTTTTTGTTATACCTTTGCTTGATTTTCTTTCTCTCCTTCAAAGATATAGATGGATCTTGATTTTATGAGAGTCCCAAGTTCCCCTCCCTCTTCTCTCTCTATCTATTCCGTTCCTTCCTTCTCTCTCTCTTTTGATCTTTAGTTTTCTTAGCTAATCATGGAAGTAAGGTGTAAGAGAAAGAAATAAGATAGACTTTTATTAGGAATTGTCCAAACCCACTCTTTTCTCTTGCACATAATCCGGCCAAGCCTTCATTTCTCTACATTCTCCACTCATTCTCTTTTTCTTTCTCTCATAAAACCACCAAGCTTTACTTGCAATTGTGAACATAAGTGTTGGACAATTAAAAGAATGACACATGGAAAGTTTGGTGAGATTAGGTAACCAACTAAAGTGAACATTTATTACATACATCTCCCCTTTCTTCCTTCTCTAAATAGCCGGCCATGTGGCCCTTTAATCCATAAAAATTGATCTCTTATCTAGCATACTTAAAGTCCAATAATTCCCTCTCTCAATTGGCTAAAAGTTGAGCCATTCCTTTAATGTATTGCTTGATCCTCTAACCAATTTCATTCGCCAATACTTGAGCTATAAAATATACATAGTCTAATACCTTAAATTCTTATCCAACCCAATTCATTTAATTAGGGTTTCACTTCTCCATTAAAACACCAATCCTTGCTCATGCACACTTATTTCCTTAACCCAATTAGACTTGCTATAATTAGGTTATAAAATTAATCATTTGAGATATATAAAATAAATCTCCTAGAATTTGTAAGTATCCTAAATACCACAATTCTCTTTTTCCATAACCCTTAAGTTATTAAATCCTTCATTCCTAATATATAATTAGGGTTACACTAGTTTCTTTTGTTTGTTTATATAATAAACAAATATATACCATCACATAATGTTCATATTCCTTACACACAACTTTTTAACCCTTAGGGTTTAATACTCCGTATTAGGATTCCCAAATTAGGGTTTAAATTCTCGATACTGAAATTAGGGTTTCTGAACATATCGCTAGAGTTTTCTAACTTAATCACCATATTCATATCATGAATTTTGGGTTTCGGATTCCAGGAACAGAAACTAGGGTTTCCAGAACCGATTTCTAGAGTTTCTTATTAGACGTTAGGGTTTTCTAACTGAACGTTGTCGTTCTTAATATGCGATTAGGGTTTGACACATATATAATTAATCTGGTCAACCCTTGACCCTTAACCACATTCTGAACACATACACAACCATAAACACAAAACATATTCTCTTAAATCCTTAATCCTGAATAATTCACTTATATCCTTCACCGAATTTTGAAATCCTCAAAATTCAATCTCAATAACATCAAACGCATACACTCATTTCTTGTCTAGGTCTATTATTTAACCTTAAATCAATCATTTAAGATTTTCATAAATTGTCTAATTTCTCGGGTTGTCACATTTCATTCTTTATTATTATGTTGGAATAACCTGTCTATGCGAAGTACCGCATACATGGTGAAATTCTTCTGTTATTCCATTCTTTATTATTCTGTTGGAATAACCTGTATACGTGGACTACCCTATACTTGGTGAAATTCTTCTGTTATTCCATTCTTTATTATTATGTTGGAATAACCTGTCTATGCGAAGTACCGCATACATGGTGAAATTCTTCTATTATTCCATTCTTTATTATTCTGTTGGAACATCTTATCTGTGCGTTTACGCATGACCTGGTTCCATTATTTATTATTTTGTTGAAATATCTTGTCTGTGCGTTTACGAATGACCTGGTTCCATTATTTATTATTCTGTTGGAATAACCTGTCTGTGTGGTCTATCGCATGCCTGGTGAAGTCTTTTGTTATTTTATTTTTTTATTATTCTGTTGGAATATCCCGTCTGTGCGTTTACGCATGATCTGGTTCCATTATTTATTATTCTGTTGAAATAACCTGTCTGTGCGGTCTATCGCATGCATGGTGAATTCTTCTGTTATTCCATTCTTTATTATTCTGTTGGAATAACCTGTCTATGTGGATTACCACATGTATGGTGAATGACCCTTCGTATTCATTTCTTATTAAATTGTGAAAATGATCTGTCTACGTGAATTACCGCATGGCGGGCGAAAATCTATTTGCAATTTCATATATTCTGTTATACTCAGTTGGTTAAAGTTTTGACTTCTATACTCCATGAAATTAGTGGAATATCCTTGATATTTACGCTTCATCTAGTATCTTTTCGTGGAAATATTCTGCTGAGCATTCTTGAATTTTACTCCACAAAGAAGTATCATGTTGACAAGTTGGACGTTATTGGTTCCTGAATAAACTAATTCTTGAATTTGTTTTATTGAATTTTTATATCATTGTCATCATCCTCATACTTATATTATGTTGAAAGTCATCTGTGGCCTGTTGTGCATAGATGAACTTGGTATGATTATGACCAGAGATTAATCGGTATAATCATGACCGTAATATTACAAATGATGTGGTAAAAGTCCTCATTGGCCCGTAGTACATCGATGGACAGTTATTGGCAGGATCATGACCATTGATGAATACACGAATATCATTGGCCCGTAGTGCATGAATAATTTGTGGTTGTAAAACTAATGAATATCCTTGGCCGTAGTGCATGGATGATGTTGATTATTTATTAAGCTGAGTCTCAGCGATAAAAATGATGAAAAACCTTTGAAAACATAGAAGATAGTAGATTTTATTTTCTATTCGACTCTTTTAATGGATTGCTTATTCCGCTGCAGTTAAACTTGATGTCTTTTGTATTTTATCAGTTTAACATTGTTGAATGCTAATGATAATTTATTCTGCATTATCTTAGTCATAATATTTCTTACTGGGCTAGTTGAGCTCATCCTTTCTTTCGCTGTTCTCTTCAGAAAATGAGAACGTAGCCGGGACTAGTCGGAAAACGGAGTAACGGTCCAGATGATAGCATTATTAGTCTTCACTATTCTATTAAATAGTATGACAATAAATGTAATGAGGACTCCATTGAGTGTGGATATTGTCTAGATGATAATATTCTTATTAAAACTCTTAGTTTATGTTTTGTCGTATTTTACACGACAGTTGTATTATTAAGTTGTATTTGTATTTTTGTACCATGTATTTGGCGACTCAAAATGGGTGATGTATACCTATTTTGGGGGCGTCACACGAGTTGATTCGAGTATTGAGTTGTTCATATTTGACTCACAAAATTTTATTGAATATGAAATAAGGTTTGATTGAGACTCGTTTAGCCACAAAGTTGAGCATGATCTCGAATCAAGCCCGAACAATTTAAACTTTTCAAGCAAAATTATAATTTGAAGAGATTCAAATATTTTATCGAACTTTAAAATTTGTTCATATTTGAATTATTTATATTTTCAGTCGAGTTAAAATCGAATTTTTAGCAAAGCGAATACAAATCGAGACCAAACTGATTTTATGTACATATATATGCATTTCTAGGTTGAGAGTCAAATCATCATATGCATTTCTAAACTAGCTTCATGATTGTGTTCACTGCATAATACGTTTGCGTGAATGATTTTGCTAACTATTTTACAGGTTTGTTATTTCAATTGGTTTTAAAACCAAAACCGCACCAAATGAAACCAAACCGCACCAATCACAAATGGTTTCGTGTGCGGTTTTGAATTTTTCAAACCACACCTAAGCGGTTTCGTGTGCGATTTGAGCTTCAAACCACACTAAATCGAACCATGCTCACCCCTAATATGAAGAACAAGAAAATGAACAGTAAGAACAAGATCAATATGGTGGTAATCATTTATATATGGACTTTATTTTCTACCTTTAATTTAGTTAATTTAAATGTTAAAATTTAATTAAAAAATTATTTTTTACTACACATGATTCATTAATTTGCCAAATAAAAATGCATGTATATAATGTCAAAACGAATTTATAAATATGCATGTATATAAAATCAATAGGAATTGATTTTTAATTTCAACATATTTTTATTTTTATAATTTCCTAAATAGTTATACTTGTTATTAATTATCTAAATACTCATTGTTTATTAATCACAAAAATAAGTAAATTATTTTTATTTTTTCTATTTTTTACTAAATTTTATATTTTTTTAAAGCTTTTTTTATTTTTACTCAAGAGTGGTCACATATATGAGAGTTTCATGTTAACTAATTAAATGTGACGAACTATTTAAAGTTAACATAATTTAACAAATTTTATAACGTTTTGTAAGTAAATTAAAATTTAATTAATTAATTATAAAAAAAGCAAATATATAAATAAATATTTATAAATTGACCTAAACTACAATGATAAAAAAACATTTAACCAACTTCAACTCACATACGGCTTTGTAAACTCCGCTCAAGTTTGAAACAACAGCAATATATATATATATATATATATATATATATATATATATATATATATATATATATATACAGTCCGGATCCAGTCCGGGATCCCGGACTGTACTAAAATACGGACCTTTTTTTTTTGTTTTTTTTAAACAACTATAAAAAAAATTATGGAATTGAAAATTTTACATTATACAGTATTTTGGGCGTGATTTGGATGCCTATAACAAAATATGTCTGTACAGTCTGGGCAGACTGTACATACATTAGTTGGTGTAGGTATTAAAAACACACCCAAAACACTGTATTATTGAAAAATTTCAGTTCCATAATTTATTTTTTTTAGTTGTTCTACAAAAAAAAAATTTGGGTCCGGATTTTCTCCCGTCCGGGAGGTCCGGACCTGATCCAATTTATATATATATATATATAGCAAGGATCAAGTGCATATCCCTTATCTTACTCACCCGTGCTCACCCCCCTTTAGGCGACGGTTTCGGTCATACAACCGTCGCTTATACTTTTAGCGACGGACAACATATAGCGTCGCTAAAAATATATGCGACGATTGTATGACCGAAACCGTCGTCTAAAGGGGAGTGAGCACGGGTGAGTAAGATAAGGGGTATGCACTTGATCTGGACCGTATATATATATATATATATATATATATATATATATATATAAACATGATCAGGTCCGGACCTCCCGGACGGGAGAAAATTCGGACTTTTTTTTTTGTTTTTTTTTGTAGAACAACTAAAAAAAAATAAATTTATGGAACTGAAATTTTTCCATAATACAGTGTTTTGGGTGTGTTTTTAATACCTACACCAACCAATGTATGTACAGTCTGCCCAGACTGTACAGATATGTTTTGTTATAGGCATCCAAATCACGCCCAAAACACTGTATTATGTAAAAATTTTAATTCCATAATTTTTTTTTTTTGTTGTTTCAAAAAAAAAAGTAAAAAAAAAAAAGGTCCGGATTTTAAACCTGTCCGGGGATCCTGTCCGGACTCCCGGATAAGTTTAAAATCTGGACATTTTTTCTTTTTTTTTTGAAACAACTAAAAAAAAATATGGAATTAGAATTTTTACATAATACAGTATTTTGGGCGTGATTTGAATGCCTATACCAAAATATTTTTGTACAGTCTGGGCAGACTGTACATATATTGGTTGGTATAGGTATTAAAAACACACCCAAAATACTGTATTATAGAAAAATTTTAGTTCCATATTTTTTTAGTTGTTCTACAAAAAAAAAATTGGTCCGAATTTTGATCAGTTCCGGACTCCCGGACCTGATCATTTTTCTATATATATATATATATATATATATCAAGAGTAAAATTCTTAAATAGCAGAATGCCTTAAATAATAGAATTTTATTAAAACGACATAGTTTTGATAAGACGCGGTGACATTTTTGTAAATACGCAGTGGTATAATATTTACAAAAATACCATTGCGTCTTATCAAAACTACGTCGTTTTGATAAAATTTTATTATTTAAGAGAGTTCTACTGCTACTTAAGAGGTCTAGTATTGATGCTGTCTATATATATATATATATATCCGAGGCTTGAATGCATGCATTTCTTCACAGTCGTATCATTCGATTGAATCCATCTACCTCTTCGTTTGGATTTCTCAGTCTCTCATCACCTTCAATTTCTCTCTCCATAATGAGTTCCTCTCTCATCCTTCCTTCCATTTCTATCCAAAAGCTCAATTTTTCGGATGCCCCTGAGTCGTTGAGGAGCTCAAATTATTTGTGTTTTAGGGGTTTCAAGAATGGAATTCGCGAATTTAGTCCTAGAAATTTGGATAAATCTAGGGCTTTTATGAGCGTTTCTGTTGGATCTCAAACTGCCGTCAATGATGATTTGTTCTCGGATTATAAGCCCACCTCTGCTTTTCTCTTTCCTGGCCAGGTCCAATTAATTTAACTTTGCTAGATTATAATACTTTATTTTCATTTTTCTGTGCTCAATAAATTTCTTGGACCTCTTTATTATATGAATTGGTGGATAAGTTTGAATATTGCAGTTTTATACTGTTTGTGTTAATCTTGCTGTGAATTACAAGATAATTAATTTATACTTTGACAAATGACAATTAAAGGGGGAAATAAAGACAGGGAATGGGTTTTTTGATTATGTTTTATAGAATAATGAAAAAAAAATCCTACAAAGTTTCCAACATTCCCAACTATCAATAGGCTACATTTTCTTCAACATATTTCATAATGGGGAAGTTATAGTTATTTTCCGTTCCGTAAGCCTATTTTTGGTTTTCAATCTAGTTGGTGGGTAATGTTAGTATAATTTCAATAATAATAAATTTAATTCAATAATAAATTTCTAGCTGTTAAGTTTAATTTTACCGTATGCATATTCATATGAATATTAATTATATTTTACCGTTTGCACATTCATATGAATATTAATTATATTTTACCGTTTTCTGTAATAAATGTGTATGTTTCCGTTGCTATGCTATCTTTTCCTATATAAAAGAAAGCTGAGCTTTCTTAGTGATATCTCCCTTTACTAATATTATATATATTGCTATATCAGTTGGTATTCATATTCTATCAAAAAGTTGTTGTGTTCTACACCACTTAGTTGCTGCCTCATCAAAAAAGGTGTTGCACATATATATATATTCTATATATACTATTATCAAAAAGTTGCTGCTAATCTATATATATATTATTCTACCTGTACTCCCGTACAAATATATATTTTAGCATTCTCAGTCAATACACATATATCATATACATAATATATATATATATATATGTGTGTGTGTGTGTGTGTGGTACAATTTTTGAGTTTGAAAGAAAAATTAGAAGTTGTTCATGTGTCATTCAACTATTTCAAGTGCTGATTAGTTGGGTGAAGAGCCGTTGAATCCTAGAGTAGGATTTCGTCAGTGGCACCGAGAAAAGTTCTTCGATGGACAAAATTTCTACTTAAGGACAGTGCGCTGCACGCTTCTGCTCAAAATTATTTGCTATAAATCAATAAGTTATTCTTTAGCATCTCTTTATTTTATATTTGAATCCTATATTTTATTCGTGTTTCACCAACAATCTTAAGTAGAAATTATGGATTCTGTTATGCTTACCGCCACTAAATCTATCCCTCATTTGACCAAAGTTGAACCTTTTGATGGATCCAATTTTAAACATTGGCAAACCAAATTACTTTTGATTATGGACATTGCTAAAGTTGATTATCTTTTAACCAAATCAAAACTAGTTGAATCCCCTTATGATGCTACCGATGAACAAAAGAAAGAATATGAATCTTCTGTTAGTACTTGGTCTTCAGCTGATAAAATTTGCAAGGCTATCATTCTCAACTCTTTGTCGAATGAACTTTTTGATATCTATTGTCTATATAAACATGCTGCTGAAATTTGGGATGCTTTAGTTTTGAAATATGTTTTGGAGGATGCTGGTGTCAAAAAGTATGCAATTGAGAATTTTCTTAATTTTTACACGACTGATGAAAAAGACGTGTCTTCCCAAATTCATGTTTTTCATCTTGTCGTAGCCGAACTTAATAATGAAGGCATGTCTTTACCTGCTCCTTTTATTGGTGGCTCCCTTATAGAGAAATTGCCTGATTCTTGGAAAGATTATAAGAATACTATGAAACATAAAAGGAAAGACATGACCTTAGAGGAGTTAATTGTTCATATTCGTATTGAGGAAAAGAACAGAAATTTAGATAAAACTGCCAAGCCAAAGAGATGTCTTTCAAAGCAAATTTAGTTGATGATCGCGAACCTCGTCAACCATTCAACAAACATCCTAAACATGGACATAAGTATAACCCCGGTCCGAAGGCAAAATTGAATCAATTCAAACCCAAAACCTCAAAACCTAAAGGAGATTGTTTTGTGTGTGGAAGGCCAGGTCATCATGCTGCCCAATGCAAGTTCAAAAAGGGAAACAACCAATTTGTTCCTCCGAGAGCTAACTTAGCTGAGGCAGACAATACTATTGTGGCGGTTGTCTCCAAGGTGAACATGGTGACTGACAAAGAGGCATGGGTAGTGGATTCTGGTGCTATCAAACACATTTGTTCGAATCGTGGTGCATTCATCTCTTACACTCCCCTTGAGGAAAAAGATGAACATGTGTACATGGGTGATTCGAGGCCTGCACCAGTGTTGGGTAAAGGGAAAGTAAATTTAAATTTGACTTCTGGGAAGATCCTTTCTCTTACCGATGTTCTTCATATTCCCGAGATTCGTTACAATCTCGTATCTGTTGGGATACTTGGAAAAGATGGGGTTATGGTTATGTTTGAATCTGATAAGGTAGTGTTAACAAAAAATGGGGTGTTTGTGGGAAATGGGTATCTTAATGCTGGATTATTTCATTTGAATGTACTTGAACTCATGAATAATAATGCTAGTACTTCTTTTGCTTACTTGGTTGAATGTGATGATATTTGGCATGCTAGATTAGGCCATGTGTGACGCCCCCAAAATAGGTATACATCACCTATCTTGAGTCGCCAAATACATGGTACAAAATTCAAATACAACTTAATTATACAACAGTCGTGTAAAATACGACAAAACATATGCTGTGAGTTTTAATACAAATATTGTCATCTAGACAATATACACACTCAATTGAGTTCTCATTACATTTATTATCACACTATTTAACAGAATAGTGAGGACTACTAATGCTATTATCTGGACCGTCACTCCGTTCCCCGACTAGTCCCTGCTACGTTCTCATTTCCTGAAGAGAACAATGAAAGTAAAAGGGTGAGCTCAACTAGCCCAGTAAGAAATATTATGACTAAGATAATACAGAATAAATTATCCTTAGCCTTCAACAGTGTTAAACTGATACAATATAACAAACATCAAGTTTAACTGTAGCGGAACAAGCAATCCATTAAAAGAGTCAAGTAGAGAATAAAATCTATTATCTTTTATGATTTAAAAGGTTTTTCATCACTTTTATCGCTGGGACTCAACTTAATAAATAATCCACATCATCCCTGCACTACGGCCAATGATATTCATTAGTATCACAATCACAAATTATCCATGCACTACGGGCCAAGGATATTCGTGTATTCATCAATGGTCAACATGAACTTAATAACGTCCATATTGTCAACATGATACTTCTTTGTAGAGTAAAATTCAAGAATGCTCAGAAGAATATTTTCATGAAAAGATGCTGGATGAAGCCCAAATATCAAGGATATTCCACTAATTTCATGGAGTATAGAAGTCAAAACTTTAACCAACTGAGTATAATAAAGAATGAAATAACAAAAGAAATCACCAGGCATGTGATAGACCGCACAGACAGGTTATTCCAACAGGATAATAAATAACGGAACCAAGTCATGCGTAAACGCAGACATGATATTTCAACAGAATAATAAATAACGAAATCAGGTCAGGCGAAATTCGCATCGACAGGATGTTCCAACAGAATAATAAATAACGGAACCAGGTCATGCGTAAACGCACAGACATGATGTTCCAACAGAATAATAAAGAATGGAATAACAGAAGAATTTCACCATGTATGCGGTACTTCACATAGACAGGTTATTCTAACATAATGATAAAGAATGGAATAACAGAATTTCACCAAGTATAGGGTAAACCGCGTATACAGGTTATTCCAACAGAATAAAAAAAATGAAATAACAGAAGTTCTCTTCATGAATACGAAAGAAATAATACCCCTTACCTTAGAACAACTGGATATAGGAGTAGTGAAGTAGCAGAATACTTCTCTTCTTTCTCTCTCTAGAGTTTCAGTGAATTCGTAAGAAATAATGAAGGAATGAGCTTCTATTTATAGGATAATGGACTGAATAGTAACTAATTCCTGAACGGTCCAGATTGATTTACTTTTAAACGGACGGTCCAGATTGGTTTACTATAAAATATTCTAATAAAACAAAATCTTTTAAATAAAATATAATATATTCTATTTATAATCTAATAAAACGAATAACTTTATAAAAGTATTCTGTTATATGTAAAAATATTTTCTGTTTTATTATATTAATAATACTAATAAAACAAAACTTCATCATCATTATTATAATTCACACTATTAATCGACCAGATCGTTCCTAGGAAAGAGGGGGCTTTCCAATAAGGATTTCTCCCTATTGACGTGCAATTAGGTGACCAAACCTCTCCTTGGCAGAACTTCTAGACATCGTTAATATTGCAAATAATAATATTAATAACTTCGTCGTCTCAATTATTGATTTAATAATATATAAAATATCGACAATAATTGAATCAATTAACGTGAGATATTGTGCAACAATTACTGAAGCAATAATTGAACAAAACTGATTGACTTCTCACGTAAGCATCAATAATCAATACTGTGTGCTACTATGCAACCACGCGTATTCCTGTACTTTTAACACCGGGTGTTTCAACAGTTAACGATAAAACTTCCGTCGTTATTTTCATAAAATATTTTTGTCGTTTTCTCAATCCGACAATAATTCCGTTGTGGGGTCCACCAATGATTGTGCCGTCGTACGAATATTCTCTGTTAAAACGAATATTCTCCGACCAATCGAATATTATATAACAACTTGCGTACTTTGCAAAATTTATAACTATTACCCACAACTATAACATTATATCAAATTCATTCCATAATATTCAAAAAAATGATAATTATAGAAAATTCATCTTTATTCATAAAAGTTGGGGTCTTACCCCATGTGAATTATTCTTATATAAAAATGATGAAAAATTTAGGAATTTTAAAAGATGTTAAAATTTTAAATACCAATAAATGTAAGTGTATGTAGAAACCAAAACTACTAAAAAGACTTGTAAACCTGTACTTGTTAGAGAATTTGAACCTCTCAGTTTAATTCATTCAAACTTAGGTGATATGTCTAGAAATACTTCTAGGGGTGGGAAAAATTATTATGTGACCTTTATAGATGATTATTCTAGATATACTAAAGTTTACCTTCTTAGAAATAAAAATGAAACTGAAGATACATTTCTAATTTATAAGGTCGAAGTTGAATTTAAATTAGAAAAGAAGATTAAAAGACTCAGGTCCGATAGAGATGGAGAGTATGACTCCGGACCTCTTAGTAAATATTGCGAAGAACAAGGAATTATACATGAGGTAACACCCTCCTATTCTCCAGAATCTAATGGGGTTGCTAAAAGAAATGATGAATGTTATGTTAGTAAGTTCTGTGGCTCCACCGAATTTGTGGGGGGAAGCTCTTCTTTCTGCTTGTCACCTGCAAAATAGAATCATTTATAAGAAAACTGGAAAAACACCTTATGAGCTTTGGGAAAATCATTTACCTAACTTGAAATACTTTAAAGTGTGGGGGTATCTTGCTAAAGTAATGTTACCCGACCCTAAAAAAGGAAAATTGGTTCTAAAACTACTGATTGTTTGTTTATTGGTTATGCTAAACATAGTGCTGCTTATAAATTTCTTGTTTTAAAAAGTGATGTATTAGATCATAATACAATCATTGAGTCAAAAAATGCTAATTTCTTTGAAAATATTTTTCCTTTGAAATCTAAAGTGGATCGACTAGTAGCAAAGCTTCCTACGAGCTCTTATATAGTTCCAATTGAGGAATCTGAAATTGAACCAAGGAGGAGTAAGCGTACTAGAAAACCCATTAATCTGGGAGATGACTTTTTTACGTTTTTATTAGATAGTGACCCATTAACCTTTAGAGATGCAGTTGCTTCTCCCGATGCTCCTTTTTAGAGAGAAGCCATAAATAGTGAGATTGAGTCTATTATGGCTAATCACACTTGGGAATTAGTGGATCTTCCTCCTGGTTCTAAAACTATTGGTTGTAAATGGATTTTTAAAAGGAAATTAAAACCTGACGGATCAATTGATAAATTTAAGGCTAGGCTCGTTGCTAAAGGTTATGAACAAAAGCAAGACCTTGACATTTTTGAGACTTATTCACCGGTTGCAAGAACATCATCAATTAGAGTTTTAATTGCTCTAGCCGCTATTAAAAATTTAATAATTCATCAAATGGATGTTAAAACTGCGTTTCTTAATGGAGATTTAGAAGAGGAGATTTATATGGACCAACATGAGGGATTTATTTCCTTAGGCAATGAGCATAAAGTTTGTAAATTAGTTAAATCTTTATATGGTCTTAAACAAGCTCCTAAACAATGGAATGATAAATTTGATAGTGTGATGACTTTTAATGGATATAAAATAAATGATGAAGATAGATGTATATATACCAAATTTAATAATGAGAATTGTGGTGTTATTGTCTCTGTTCTAAAAATCCCCGCCTAGGTCCGCCTAGGCCCCGCCTAGGCGCTAGGCCCCCTCTTGGCGCCCCGCCTAGGACCTAGGCCCCCCCTTGGCGCCTATAAGCCCCCAGGCGCCTCACCTAGGCCCAAGGCGACAAAAAAATTCTTCTAGAAAATTAGGCGGGTTCTAGGCGGAGATTTTTTTTATTTTAATAATTATCCAAACCAAATCTTGATATATTTATTTTTCTAATGATTACCATATTCATAATACAGGTTGTAGCATATCAAATCACAACAAGAAGTGAACAATATCAAGTCAAATGAATAATTTTATTATAGTTGTAATTTTTTGAACTTGTACCAACTTCAAATTATATAAATGAGGATACATTTGTAATATTTAGTTTAATTCTATTTTATAATTCTTAAATTTATGTTTAGTTTCTGAAGTTTTATTATTGAATTAAATTCTTGAAATTTTAAAATTTATTATTTAATAGCAATTTTATTTATAAATAAAAATAATACGTTAAAAATATGTTTATACTTTGAACAATTGCATGTTTGTGTTTGAACTTTGACATTAGCAATATGGATATGTGTTTGAACTTTAAGAAAAGACCTTTATTATCTTTATTATAGATTGTTATGCTTTATATTATTATTTTGTTTGGATAAATGTAAGATAAAATATTAAAATTACCTTAAAATAAAAAATCCCGCCTAGGCCCCGCCCAGGCCCCGCCTAGGCCCCCTAGGCGCTAGGCCCCCCTCGGCCGCCCGCCTCCCGCCTAGCGCCTTTTAGAACATTGGACTTATTGTATGTCTTTATGTGGATGACTTGCTTATTTTTGGAACCAATATTGATGTTATATATGAGACTAAAAATATATTATCCACTAAATTTGATATGAAAGACTTGGGAGAAGCAAATGTTATTCTCGGAATTAATTTGAGAAAAGTTTGTAATGGGTATATGATTTCTCAAGATCTTTATGTGGAGAAAATGCTTAAGAGATTTGGACATTATAATGTTAATCCTGTTGGTACTTATGATTCTTATTTACATCTAAAAAAACATGAGGGACCTAGTGTATCTCAATCTGAGTATGCTCAAATCATAGGTTGCTTAATGTATTTTACTAATTGCACAAGACTTGATATATCATATGCAATTAATAGACTCAGCAGATACACTCATAATCCTAATAAGGATCATTGGAATGCTTTATGTAGAATACTCAAGTATCTGCGAGGTACTATTGGATTTGGTTTGTATTACTACGGTAATCCTGCAGTTCTTGAGGGCTATAGAGATGCCAACTGGATCTCTGATTCAGATGAAATCAAATCCACGAGTGGCTATATATTTACCTTAAGAGGAGCAGTTTCTTGGAAGTCTTCTAGTATAGCTCGTTCTACTATGGAGTCTGAGTTTATTGCCTTAGAGAAGGCAGGTTCTGAAGCAGAGTGGCTCAGAAATCTTTTAGAAAATATTCTTTTGTGGACGAGACCAATTTCATCTGTCTCTACATTGTGATTGTCAAGCTGCTATAGGCAGAGCTAAGAATAAGAGCTATAATAGCAAGAGTAGGCATATACGCCTAAGACATTATATTGTCAGACATCTGTTATGTGACGGGATTATATCCCTTAATTTTGTTAGGTCAGTTAAATCTTGCGGATCCTCTGACAAAGCCACTAAGCAAGAGGCTAGTGAGCAATACATCGAGGGGGATGGGACTACTGTCTATTACAGAAATCAACAGTGATAATAACCCAATTTATATGAATGGTAATCCCAGGAAGTAGGTTCATATGGGTAACAACAAGTCATTGGTTGATTGGTTGAGACACTATCCATTTAATACATATTTGAGTTCATCCCTATGGTGTAAGATAGTGTAATTCTACAGTGTTAGAGGTTGAGTTATATACTCTTAATGTTTTCCATAGTCCTGTTGGGTGATGTGTTTAACTGTAGAACACATTTGATGGAAACACCTATATGAGTATAGAGGTGGGGCCGCCTCTTATGAAAACAAGGCAGGTTTTCTAGAGCGCTCATGAATTCCAGGTATGGCACAAGGCCAAAATGAACCAAATCGCGTAGAACAACTTCAATTAAAGTTTGTAGTGTTAGTAATATGATTACTGATTCATAATAAGGAAAAATGTTCATAGAAATTCTTTTATTTCACCGAATTCCTGTGAATCAAATCTTATTTACTCTATACATTGGTTCATAGTCCAAAAGACATCAGTGTTAACGCACTGTATTTTTATTTTTCTTACTCTATTTCTTTTATTATTTTATTCTAAGTATTGAAATTGTGGGGGATTGTTAGTATAATTTCAATAATAATAAATTTAATTCAATAATAAATTTCTAGCTGTTAAGTTTAATTTTACCGTTTGCATATTCATATGAATATTAATTACATTTTACCGTTTTCATTTTACCGTTTGCACGTTCATATGAATATTAATTATATTTTACCGTTTTCTGTAATAAATGTGTATGTTTCCGTTGCTATGCTATATTTTCCTATATAAAAGAAAGCTGAGCTTTCTTAGTGTGATATCTCCCTTTACTAATATTATATATATATTGCTATATCAGTTGGTATTCATATTCTATCAAAAAGTTGGTGAGTTTTACACCACTTAGTTGCTGCCTCATCTAAAACTGTGTTGCACACATATATATATATATATATATATATATATATATATATATATTCTATATATACTGTTATCAAAAAATTGATGCTAATCTATATATATATTATTCTACCTGTACTTCCGTACAGATATATATTTTAGCATTCTCAGTCAATACACATATCATATGCATAAAATATATATATATATATATATATATATATATGTGTGTGTGTGTGTGTGTGTGGTACAATTTTTGAGTTTGAGTAAGAAAAATTAGAAGTTGTTCCTGGGTCATTCAACTATTTCAAGTGCTGATTAGTTGGGTGAAGAGCCCTTGAATCCTGGAGTAGGATTTCGTCAGTGACTTTACCACCGAGAAAAGTTCTCCGAGGGGCGAAATTTCTACTTAAGGACAGTGCGCTGCACGCTTCTGCTCAAAATTATTCGCTATAAATCAATAAGTTATTCTTTAGCCTCTCTTTATTTATATTTGAATCCTATATTTTATTCGTGTTTCACCAACAGGTAATAGGTAAAGGAGTTTGTATCAATTGAGCTTTTTAACATATGAATTAAGCTCAAATTTTGTTTTCCTGTAGTGCAAGTGGGCATATTTCCCTGTAATACATTAATGTTACTGTGCCTATATTGATATTTGAGCTTTATACTAGTAGAGTAGTAGTCAACCGTGAACTGCATAAATTAGCCTACATTTTCTTTTACTGTGGAATAAGTGTTACTTTTCATAAGTTGATTATACTGGGTGAGCTGGTGTGCAATCTGAGGATCATGTTTGTTTTATTTTTGTCATTTTATTTCAGGGTGCACAAGCTGTTGGAATGGGTGTGGAGGCTCAGAAAGTCCCAGCTGCTGCTGAATTGTACAATAAAGCAAATGAAATTTTGGGGTGGGTTAATCAAATTAAGATTGATAATTAGAAATTATGATAAAAAATGCTAACAATATTTTCAGTTTGAGACTAACCTGTATTATCTCAATATTTGGACAAGGATCCTCTTCATTTCCAGTTCTCTTCAGTCATATCTAAACCAATCACCATCGTGGGTCCAGTTGGTTCCCTCACCAATACTTGGTTGGTGATTGATTTAAAAGAATTGAAATTCCAGAGGATCAACTCATGCAAATAGCCTGTATGAATAACACAATATTTATTTTTTTGAAGGTTTGACCTTTTGGATGTTTGCATTAATGGACCGAAAGAGAAGCTAGACTCCACTGTTTTGAGCCAGGTATTTGGCCATTTTACATTTTCTGAATGTTTCTTATACTTCATTAGTATGAACTATCTAAAAATGTGAGTCATGCATATTTAACAAATAGCAAACACATGTAGATCTTGTTCATCTGATGTGGGGTAATTTATGTATGTACCCTATGATATTTTGTTTATTTATATTTTAAAAATAGTTGAACTAGGGTATTGTCAAATGTTAATGGTGACACAATCAGAAGCAGCCCATATACTGATGGTCTTATATAAAATTTGTTATGCAATTGCAATTTTGCAGCCAGCTATTTATGTCACTAGCTTAGCTGCAGTTGAGGTCCTACGTGCTCGTGATGGAGGTCAGCAGATAATTGATTCTGTAGATGTTACATGTGGTCTAAGCTTGGGAGAATACACTGCTTTAGCATTTGCTGGAGCCTTCAGGTGATTGAGCATCATCAGTTTTGATAACATTTTTGGTTATTATCTTCGCTAAAGTTTTATTCCATAATGAAGTAATGTCATGCTTTAAATTAACTCGCACTTGGAAGCAAGCTAACTAGGTTACCTAGATGTGAGTTTCGCTTTCAATAGTTGATGGTTAAAGTCTCTATGAGATTGTTAGTGACTTGTATTTTTTGGGCAATGTTTGAGGTAACCACATGGGATAGACCCATTAAGTGAACAATTTAACAAAATAGATCATACTTCCATTTCTAAGCATTTGGAAGATATAGCATCATTTCCAACATTCATTTTGCATATCAGTTGCCATATTGAGTCAGAATATTACTTATTAAAAAAGGAGCGTGAGATTTATCGGAAGAGACGTTTCAATCCGATATGAAATTTTCCAGTATTCTTTTTACATGTACATTTTTTTTCCTTCTGATCTCAAATTATTACATTTGATTCTATTTGTTAGCTTCGAGGATGGACTCAAGCTGGTGAAACTAAGGGGTCAAGCCATGCAGGTAAATAGTCTTGAGAAGAAATGTTCTATTAATTTTATGCAAATGGCACTCAACTTACTGGGAAAATTTCCTCTTGCACTTACCTACAGGAAGCTGCAGATGCTGCTAAAAGTGCTATGGTCAGTGTCATTGGACTGGATTCAGAAAAGGTGCAACTGTTGTGTGATGCTGCTAATGAAGAAGTTGATGAAGCAAATAAAGTCAAAATTGCAAATTTCTTATGCCCTGTAAGGTTCTTTTTTCTTTATTGTCTTTATATTAACATATAGCTTTCTTGTTTATATCCTAAAGAGGGTGCTCTACTTTGATAGGGTAATTATGCAGTCTCTGGAGGTGTTAAGGGAGTGGAAGCCTTAGAAGCTAAAGCAAAATCATTCAAGGCTCGAATGACGGTATTCTTCAGTTTAAACTTTCAGTTGTCTTAAATAGGCCACGCTTCAGACATCTCATAACTTCGTTTTCACTTTTGCAGGTACGTCTAGCAGTTGCTGGTGCTTTTCACACCAGTTTCATGGATCCAGCCGTCTCAAGATTGGAAGCTGCTTTGGCTGCAACAGAAATTAGAATTCCAAGAATACCAGTTATATCCAATGTTGATGCAAAACCACATGCAGATCCTGAAACAATTAAGAAGATATTAGCACGTCAGGTAAGTAGTAATGATATGCGGCATCCCACTATAAGCAAGAAATACTAATGATTCCTGTTAACTTGGAATCACAGGTGACTTCTCCTGTTCAATGGGAGACAACAGTGAAGACTCTCCTAACCAAAGGGTTGAGGAAGAGCTATGAATTAGGACCTGGAAAGGTAGAGTTCATTCTGATTATTGATTTACTTATTGCTTTCTGCTTCTATATGCTAGGTGCAACGTTTCTAATTGAAGTTGTAGAGTTTATATCCATCCTGAGCTTTTTTATGGGATCAAATACCAGGTTATAGCTGGCATTGTGAAGAGAATGGATAGAGGTGCTGAGATTGAAAATATTAGTGCTTAAGGAGCTTAACAGTGGTCCGTCTTCCTCGAACTTTACTGGGAATAACATTTGGAGCTCCGGTTTTGGAGTGATGACCACTTAGAAGGTGTTGTATTGTAGACTTGAGCTTTAAGTAGTGTGTTTTTCCCCTTTTACCGTGCAGGTGAATTTTGATAGATGTTGTGCAAGAGAGCTAAATGATGATGCTTATTATTTGGTTGGCATAGTTTTAGATCGCTGCATTGTAAAATTAAAAATAAAATACAAAATTGTAATCATGCTGATTTGAGGTTGTATTAGCTCACAATTGGAATTTAGGTGGTTATTTAGTATCGTCAACAATTTTATTGGGAAAAGTCGATCTCCCCCAGAGTCGTCTCATTTCCCTCTGTAGGAGTTCCTTCATATCATAATTCTCACAATTATGTATATCGAACTGTTAGCATGAGCTTGGCCACTTGGGCATCTTAGTTTTACAAGTTAAGGCAAAATATATCCAGATTAGGAATCACTACCATAATATGCACCTTTGTTAATCTTTTTCATATGATGCCAGTGGACTCAAAACAATGAATGAAAATTCTTTAACCTATTGTATCACTTGCACATAATGTCCAGTTTTTCTTTGAAATTTGTAGGAGCTTTTTTGACAAGTGAAAGATTGCGAGTTTGTATTGCATTTTTCCATTAATTTGCACTGAATTCATTACTGACTAGTTTTGCATCATCGTTGCTCACATATATTGAACAATGGGAATGATGTTTTGCAATAGTTGAATGTTACTGGCGTGCAGAAACGAACGTACAACCATTCGGAGGAATCCCGAAAATGTTAAATAATAATTTTGTCACTCAGAAATTTTATCAAACACCAAGTGAGCATTGCCAATACAACTAATTTCGCAGAATCATTCGACTTCCCTACTAGTCCAAATTAGCAGGCCGCCTGCCTAGTGGCTAGTACTAGTAGTAGAAGAAGATGGTGACTGTCTCAGTGTTCCTAAATCATTAATCCATCGATCTTCCGGAACTTGATCCGCCCAATTTGGAGGGAATCCGCCAAACGAAATTCCGCGCATAGCTTCCATCACCCTGGTCGCATTCTCCGGCGGCAACGGAGCGTTTCGCCGGCTCTCATCCTCTCTGAATGCCCTTCGGATCGCAGAATCAGACGCCTCTCTCATCCTCTCCTCTTCTTCCTCTTTCTCTTCTTCTTGGTCATCGGTCAGATCTAAAGACGATACTCCGTCCTCTACGCAATGGGCGTAGCCGTTGGGCAGAGGATGAAAGTTCGGATTTTGTTGATGATAGTCGTCTGAGTTCTGATCAGAGAAGTCATCATCATCATCATCCCCTATGGCGGATATTTGATGATAGTATTCCGGTGAGTCCCCGGTGTTCGCGTCAGAATCGCTTCCGCTGGCGTTTTCTGTTATACAATATGGAGACATGGTATAACTTTGATTGAAAGGAAATTAAAATACAAAATTGCTCATATAAATATGGATTACCTTCATTGAACTCTGTTGCAGGGTTCGATACTGCATTCATTTTTCGGGGATCAGAATTTTTAGTCTGGTATAAAAAGTGAACGGATTTACTAAAGGGTCCCGTCCCGTCCTGTGGGTCGTGTGTGAAGACTTAAATACCGTGAGTTTGGAAAAATGGAATGGGTGGGAAAGTATAGGAGGGTTGGGGTGATTTTAATTAATTTTTTTTATTACGTGTGAGTTTAAAAGTAGGGAAGGAATAAAAAATATTTTTATTTTTAAATTATACTATTACTATATTACATTTACATGTATAAATGTAAAAATTAATATGATTTAATAATGTCTATTTATTAGAAATTTTTTTTGCTTTGTTACAAACACACAATTCCCTTATTTTTGCTTTCTTGATGTGATTTTAATTATATTAGAATGAGCGTTGTTAATTAGAAAGTTTTTAACAAATATATTTTTAGGACATAAAAATAAATAAATAATTATGTGACTAGACTTTTATTTTATTATTTTCTAAAATTCAGAGACTAAATGTGCAAAAAAAAAAATTTTAGCACAGTGCAAGTTCAAAAAAAACAAAATATTTTGATAGGCCACGTGCAGAGCAAGTCACGTGGACCATCAAAATATACATACAAGTGTATGTGAGCATTATGTGACTGGTTTTACGTTATAGTAGCTTTATTTTAATTGATTCATAGGTTGACATTGTAAAATCCCAAATTTTACGAATAAAGATTTAAATTTCTCGATTTTTTTTAAATATTATGGTGTGGATTTAATATAATGTTATAGTTGTGACGCCCCCAAAATAGGTCCACACGACCCATTCTGAGTTGTCAGATATCACTCCATAAAAATCAAATACATATTTTATTTATACAACTGTTGAACTGTCGTGCAGAGTACGACAACAGATAAGCTGTGAGTTTCAATACAAATTCTATGTAACTCTCATGGTGCCTCGACCACAACACCTTACAAAGATACTTTACATAAAAGTACTGTCAATAACTATTTTAGAAATTAAAATGTTTGGAAAAAGCTCAAGGAAACCTTCATACATAGGAGGTCATGAATCTAAGTTATGATAGATATCATATGCTCAGAGAATTATCCTTGGTTGGTCCAATAGACCCCAAAGAAAAACGAGAAGATTTCTATCATGTTCCTTCCAATGATGAGTCTTCTCTTGACATATAATTATCTCAGTTATCTCCAAGTGAGAATTATATCTCAAATATACTCCAAGATCATATAGGTAGTGCTTGTAGATATACTCAACAAGTGGATGTGCACAACTCTGTCTTATGATAACATGAGATTGTATGTCATTAGACATCTTGTATGGTAGTGGCAAAACACCCTTCCAAAGTTGGGTTCTCATCAACCTATTGTTGTTCACCAAAATCAATTATCAAGTGACGTATAAAATACGACACACACATCTTAGGTCCTCAATGCAAATATATATTACATGTCATGCCGTTTTATAATGTATTGAGAAACTTCAACAGTCTCTGACCATCTCACTATTTTCCTGTTATCCCCGCTCGACCCAGCTACACTCTTATTACCTGAAAGGAATTGTGAAGCAAAAGTGTGAGCACAACTAGCTCAGTAAAGAATATCATGACTAAATATAATTAAATTATCAATAGCATTCATCAGTAATAAATCAAAGATTTAGAACATATGGTAGATGATAAAACTTTTCAACCATAGTTACAGCGGAACGAGCAATACTTTAAAAGAGTCAAATAGACCATCAGGTCTATTATCTTCTCCAAGTTAAAAGTCCACCAATAATGTTTTATCCCTGTAAAATGATAATTCCTTTTCGCACCTAGGACGAAGATAATTTTCATCACCTATCTTCACCTGAAACATCAAAAATTATGTATACCAAATCACAATTTATGCTCATAATCATACTAATAAATTCATCTTTGCACTACAGCCAAAGATATACAATTGTATAACCAGTAACCAACAGTTCATCTTTGCACTACAGGCCAAAGATATACAACTGTAAAACCAATAATGTTGAGACTCAGCTTAAAAGTATCACGACCACGAATTATCCATGCACTACAGGCCAAGGATATCCTGTTTTCAATTACGGTCATGATTATACCGAACAATCCCTGATCATAATCATACCAAGTCCATCTATGCACTATGGGCCAAAGATGACTTTTACCACATCATTTGTAACATTACGGTCATGATTATATCGAATAATCCCTGGTCATAATCATACCAAGTCCATCTATGCACGTAAGCCACAAATGACTTTCAACACAATATAAGCATGAGGATCATGACAATGATATAAAGAATCAATCAAATGAGATAAATGATAAATATTAAACATTTATAATATAATTTATCCAGGGTTCAAGAATATCCCAATGTTATCAATCACTTAACAATCTCATAATCTAATATCATTAATATTATAACAATATTTTAATCACTTCTTAAACTTATAAACAATTTATTTCAATTGTTTACACTTTATCACATAATGCATTTAATCATTCAAAAATGTCATACTCATAAGTTATCATCACCAATGATCAAATCCCTCATCAAAAAAATACATATACCCTATATAGGATTCCCAAGCCATAAAATCTTATTTTCCAATTTTGTTACTTCACATAACATATTTAACTCATATGTTCGTAACTAAATTATTTTCATGAAAAATACCAAATCAGTTCCAAAAATATTTCTTTTCTGAAATTTAGCAGAATATAGTCCCATAATGAACATATATTTTTCTCGGAATTTTTAAAATTCATTTACTATTTTTCAAAAATCAATTTCTAATTAATTCCTTAAGAAATTAGCTACCTCAAGTTTAACTCCAAAAATTTCCAAATCTTGGCAGGATCTTACACATGTTAACGTGAGCTTCCGGTTTAAATTTCATGGTCATCGGAGTTATAGAACTCCGATTATAGCGTTTTTTGTCAGAAAAATCTAAATATTGAAATGGTCATAACTTGCTAATTTTAAGTCGGAATGAGCTCATTTTTGGACAGGATGTACTTTATACCATATACTTTCAAGTCCCAAAAGGCCAGAATTTTTCTCACAAATTAAGTGGCCAAAACAGCCCTTTTAAATTTATGGGCAGTAGCTTTTTCGTAAATTGCAGCTTTGGACTCCTTTGTAAAAAATCAGTCCACACAAAAATCTACAACACCTTTTCCAGTGATTCCACTTGTATAAGTTAAAAAACTCATAGACCTAACTCTAGAACTTGACCTCACTCAAAAATTCAAAATATAATATGAGATATGGTCAATTGAATTTCATGTTCCGTTTTCACCAAAATCTGATTTTCAACCCTTTATGATTTCTAAGAAACTTTCATGTTTTCACATAATAACCAACATAAATCATCATAGCACTTACTAATACTTCATATACCCATGATTTTCATCAGTTCAATACTTTTATTATGACTCTTATCATAATCAACGTAACCAGATCATTTCCACAATTTAATAAGGAATGAATACAAAGGATCATTCACCATGCATGTAGTAATCCACATAGACAGGTTATTCCAACAGAATAATAAAGAATGGAACCAGTTCCGGCGTAAACGCATAGACAAGATATTCCGACAGAATATTAAAGAATAGAATAACAACAGAAATCACCAGGTATACAGTAATCCACGTATACAGGTTATTCCAACAGAATAATAAAGAATGGAATAACAACAGACATCACCAGTTATACGGTAATCCACGTATACAGGTTATTCCAACAGAATAATAAATGGAACCAGGTCAGATAAAATTTGCACCGACAGGATATTCCGACAGAATAATAAAGAACGGAATAATAGAAGAATTTCACCATGTATGCGGTACTTCGCATAAACAGGTTATTCCAACATAATAATATAGAATGGAATAACATATGGATTTCACCAAGTATAGGGTATGCCACGTATATAGGTTATGTATAGGGTATGCCGCGTATACAGGTTATTCCAACAGAATAATAAAGAATGGAGTAACAGAAGTTCTATTCATGAATAAGAAAGAATAATACCACTTACGAGTACAATAAATAATATCACTTACGAGTACAATAAATAATATTCCTTACCTTATAAAGAAATTGGATATAAAAGTAGTGAAGTAGCAGAATACTCTTCTTCTTTTTCTCTATAAATTTTCTCTCTATAACTTCTCTCTATAATTTCTCTCCATAATTTCTCTCTCTAGAGTTTCAGTGAATTCGTAAGAAATAATGAAGGAATGAACTTCTATTTATAGAAAAACTGAGAGTGGCTCTTGGTCTTAACGAATGGTCAAAATGACTCTTGGTAATATTGAAGAGACAACTACTATTTGCGAAGGGGCAATTAACTCTTAGAACACCGAAGAGGCAAGTAACTCTTGGTAATATTGAAGAGACAATTATTATTTGTGAAGGGGCAATTAACCCTTGGAACACCGAAAGGGCAAGTTACTATTAAAACTTTAAATTAACGATCCATATTGATTTACTATTATAATTTCAACCAACGGTCTGAAAAATTAGCACATCTCCTCATGGAATAATATTGTACCCAAAAATGATTTGAACTGAAAATAAATATATTGTTCGGGTGAATAGTACCCCGTGATTAGAATTCATGAATAGTAACTCGTGAATAGTAACTCATGAATAGTAACGTGTGAATAGTACTCTGACACGAAAAGTACCCCGAATACCCGATTGAACAATATAACTTTCAGACATCAATTATTATCGAAATAAATATCGATTTCCACTAACACAAATAATTTCAACACAATGGAACTATCAAATTCATCTTTAAACAACACGAACTTATCCATAATTAATATCATAATTCATAATATTTAACAACCAGGTCGTTCCCAAGAAAGAGGGGGCTTTCCAATAAGGATTTTTTCCTATTGGCGCGCAATTAGGTGACCAAACTTTTCCTTGACAGAACTTCTAGACATTGTAAATATTACAATTTAATAATATGAATAACTTTGTCGTCTCAATTATTAATTTAATAATATATAAAATATTGACAATAATTGAATAAAACTAAGTGATTTCTCACGTAAGCATCAATAATCAAAGATATTGTACAATATCGTGTGCCATTGTGCAACCAAGCGTATTACTGTACTTTTATCAATTTAACCGTTTACTAAATAGAATAATAATTATAAAAATTGAATACTTTCATTTCATTAAATTTGGGGTCTCACAATAGTTGTGGGTAATATTTATAAATTTTATAAAGTATGCAAGTTGTTATATTATTCAATTAGTTGGAGAATATTTTTTGTGTCGGAGAATATTCGTACGACGGCACAATCATTGGTGGACCCCACAACAGAATTATTGTCAGATTGAGAAAACGACAAAAATATTTTTAAAAAAATAACGGCGAAAGTTTTACCATTAATACTGTTGAACTACTTGGTAGTAAAAGTACAGTAATACGCGTGGTTGCATAGTAGCACACGGTATTGATTATTGATACTTTTGTGAGAAGTCATTCAGTTTTGTTCAATTATTGCTACAGTAGTTGTTGCATAGTATTTCACGTTATTTGATTCAATTATTGTTGATTGTTATATATATATATTATATATAAGTTTTGTTTTATTAGTATTATTAATGTAATAAAACATAAAAACTTTTTATATAAAACAGAATACTTTTATAAAGTTATTCATTTTATTAGGCTAATAGTAAAATCTTTTTATATAAAACAGAATATTTTTATAAAGTTATCTGTTTTATTAGATAATAATTAGATTATATTATATTTTATTATGCATAGTATTTGCATAGTATCTGCATAGTGTTTATATAGTAAAATCTTTTTAAAAGTTATTCGTTTTATTAGATTATAAATATAATATATTATATTTTCTTGTAAACCAATTTGGACCGTCTGTTTAAAGTAAATCGATCTGGACCGTTCATGGATTGGTTATTATTCAGTCCATTTTTCTATAAATAGAAGCTTATTCCTTCATTATTTCTTACGAATTCACTGAAACTCTAGAGAGAGAAATTGTAGAGAGAATTATTATTCTATAATCTTGAACGTATTTCTTTAGCGTTTAAGAAAGCTTTGAGCGTAGTGCAAGTTTCTTCAAGTATATCCTCGCCCTACCGTCGGAGTACTCTTCTTTATAAGGTAAGGGGTATTTTTTTTAATATTCATGAAGAGAACTTCTGTTATTCCATTCTTTATTATTCTGTTAGAATAACCTATATACGCGGTCTACCCTATAATTGGTGATTTCTGTTGTTATTCCATTCTTTATTATTCTGTTGGAATAACTTGTATACGCGGGCTACCCTATACTTGATGAAATTCTTCTATTATTCTATTCTTTATTATTCTGTTGGAATATCCTGTCTGTACGTTTTACGCCGGACCTGGTTCAGTTTTTATTATTCTGTTGGAATATCATGTTTGTGCGTTTTACGCCGGACCTGGTTCTGTCTTTATTATTCTTTTGGAATATCATGTATGTGCGTTTTATGCCGGACCTGGTTCCGTCTTTATTATTCTGTTAGAATATCCTGTCTGTGCATTTTACGCCGGACCTGATTCCATTATTTATTATTCTGTTGGAATAACCTGTCTATGCGAAGTACCGCATGCATGGTGATTTCTGTTGTTATTCCATTCTTTATTATTCTGTTGGAATATCCTGTCGGTGCGTATTACGCCTGACCTGGTTCCGTTATTTATTATTCTGTTGGAATAACCTGTCTATGCGAAGTACCGCATGCATGGTGATTTCTTTTATTATTCCATTCTTTATTATACTCAGTTGGTTAAAGTTTTGACTTCTATACTCCATGAAATTAGTGGAATATCCTTGATATTTGCGTTTCATCAACTATCTTCTCATGAAAATATTCTTCTGAGCATTCTTGAATTTTACTCTACAAAGAAGTATCATGTTGACAATTTGGATGTTATTAGTTCCTGGATAAATTAATTCTTGAACTTATTTTATTGAATTCTTATATTATTGTCATCATCCTCATGTTTATATTATGTTGAAAGTCATCTGTGGCCTGTAGCGCATAGATGGACTTTGTATGATTATGATCAGGGATTATTCGGTATAATCATGACCGTAATGTTATAAATGATGTGGAAAAAGTCTTCATTGGCCCGTAGTGCGTTGATGGACAGTTTTTAGTATGATTATGGCTATGGATTCTCTTCGGCCAAGGGAGTAAAGATGAATTATTTTATGGCATGATCAGGACCGTTGATGAATACACGAATATCCTTGGCCCGTAGTGCATGGATAATTTGTGGCCGTGATACTAATGAATATCCTTGGCCGTAGTACAGAGATGATGTGGATTATTTATTAAGCTGAGCCTCGCGATAAAAGTGATGAAAAACCTTTTTAAATCATAAAAGATAGTAGATTTTATTCTCTACTTGACTCTTTTAATTGATTACTTGTTTCCCTGCAGTTAAATTTGATGTCTATTGTATTTTATTAGTTTAACATTGTTGAAGACTAATGATAATTTATTCTGCATTATCTTAGTCATAATATTTATTACTGGGCTAGTTGAGCTCACCCTTTCCTTCATTTTTCTATTCAGGAAATTAGAACGTAGCCGAGACTAGTCGGGGAACGGAGTGACGGTCTAGATGATAGTATTAGAAGTTCTCACTATTCTGTTAAATAGAGTGACAATAAATATAATGAGGACTTATTCTGAGAGTGGATATTGTCTAGAAGATAATATTTGTATTAAAATTCACAGCTTTCTTGTTGTATATTAATGATTGTATTTGTATTCTGTACCATATATTTGACGACTCAGAATAGGTGATGTATGCCTATTTTGGGGCGTCACGGACATAACCATATTTAAATTGATATTCAATTTTTTTCTAATTAATTAGACAAATAATGCTACTATCACATAAAAAAACTTACATACACATGTATATTTATGAGCTCCACATGTCAAGCGAGGACCGATAATATATATATATATATATATATATATATATATATATATATATATGTGTGTGTGTGTGTGTGTGTGTGTGTTTGTGTGTGTATAGGCAGGATTTAAAGCAGACAAAAAAAACGGACCAATGAACGGATCAAGTCAAAAACACGCGGGTTTCAGGGCCAACCCGCGGGTTGGTCCGACCCGCGCCCTGAAACCCGCGTGTTTTTGACTTGGTCCGCTCCTTGGTCCGTTTTTTTGGTCCGTTTTAGATCATGCTTGTATATATGTATATATAAATATTATGTGATTTTTTTTATATAATAATAATATTGTTATTAATTACACTACTTTTATCTAATTATTTATAATCTTTGAAGTAATTTGACAGTCTTGGGACTCCAAAAAAAATAGAATAGAGTAACATGACTACTGTTATTATTTTAGGGAGAAATGTTACTGACGTGGCACAACCATGTGCCACATTCTGGTATAATCTCTACTGTACCTGTAACTATGAACCGTTTGTGAGTTTGTGGGAGTGAAGGGAGAGAAAGGATAGAGAGAGCGGGAAATGGCGATTCCCATATTCAGAGTTTCCGTTTCTTATCAAAAACAAAATTTTCTCCCCTTTTCTGATTTTTTTTTCACCAAAAGTGAATTATTTAGTTCCAAAGAAAAGAAGATTGGTTTCTTGCACTCTTTCGGAATCCAAGTCTGTTGGGTAATCATAATACCAATCTCTTTCTTTCTGATTCTGATACTTTTTATGTTCCATTCAACTTTTGAGCTAATTTTACCACTGTTTTTTTGGAATTTGCTAATTGACTACTCTTGTTTTCTGTTGATTCAAATGAATGTGAATACGCATGCTTGGTGTTTGTATTTATGTGTTTTTGAGTTTTTTCATACACGATCTTCTGGCAAAAGTATTCTTCATACTCTTACGGGGCACATTATTTTATTAATGGAAATTCTTGATTTTTCCACTTAAATTTGTAGGTCAGAGGTTTCTTTTAGTGTTGGAACTCACCTTATTCCACACCCTAATAAGGTACTTGCTCACTGGTAGTCTTCTTGTATACTATGGCGAATTCTTATGCTTACTTTTATTTGCGGCTAGTACTGTTTTTCTTTTCTTTTTTTTCTTTTTTCGAGGTCATAAGTGCTGAATATTTATGTTTTGATATTTCTGAAGGTTGATAGAGGTGGGGAAGATGCATTCTTTGTGAGCACTTATAATGGGGGAGTAATTGCTGTTGCCGATGGTGTTTCCGGGTACAAACCCTTATTCAATAAGAGCGTGCTTTTATTTTTTGTGTTAATATAATAAAGTGATGCAGGTGGATAAGTGGGAGTAAGAAAAAATAGAACTCCAGAAGACAGCTAGAAAATGAGAATTGCTTAAACAAAATGATAGAAGTGTAGAATAAATTCTGAGAGATAATATAATGTGCTTACAACTTAGCCTTCATTAGCTTTATATAGACGTACCCATCTGTAATAATCCAAATGCTTCATTAGGAAAATTTGTTTCCACGTCTCAAACGGTGCTCAAATCGTATCTTTCTGGCTAGTTTTTACTATTTTCTGAACAGAGGTTTCCATTGTCTCCCATACTCATCTCATGACCTTTCCACTGCAAAAAATAAAGTTCCAAAATTTTGGGTAGTTATTTTGAGATTTAGATGAAAATAACATTAACCAATATTTGCAGCCTATAAATGTGATCCCAAATCAATCAATACTAATAATTTGGTAAACTTATTACAACTCAATTTTAAAGAGGCAGTATTTTTTTTCTGAGTATATGTTCAGCTGTCAATAATACATGGGTCGAAATACATTGTCTTATACTTGGCAGGTGGGCGGAACGAAACGTGGACCCTGCATTATTCTCTAGGGAACTGATGAGTAATGCTTCATCTTTTGTGGAAGAGGTTTTACCCTGTTGCAGCTAGACCATTTAATTTCTTTTTTATTGATATTACTTTACATGTCTTTGTAAGAGTTACCAATAGATTACTGTAGGACTCATTTCAGTTTGAATTTGACTGCTTGGAGCAATCATATTAGATTGTGCTTATTAGGCTAATACACTTTAGTGGTGTTACATAATTTCGCAGGTTAATGACGATCCACGCTTTCTTATAAGGAGAGCACATGCTGCTACATTTTCCACAGGTTCAGCTACAGCGTAGGTTTCATTATATGTATTGCGAAGTTATATTAAATCCAAACACACACACATGAAAGCATACTAACCTACCGACAAATTGAGGTCTATGCATCACTCTTATCGTGTTTTACTTGGTTTATTAGAATTGCTGCCATGCTGGAGAGGACTGGGATTCTGAAAATTGCCAATGTTGGTGATTGTGGATTATGGGTTGTTCGCAAGGGTAATTAGCTAAGATGATATCTTGCACATTTTAATCTTTACTTGAATTTCCTTGTTTATTTAGTGGATCTCTTTGTTGCCTTTGCTCAGTTAATTACTGAACCTTCTAGGTCAAATAATATTTTCCACATTTCCACAAGAGCATTTCTTTGATTGTCCATACCAGTTGAGCTCTGAAGAGGTTGGTCAAACATACCAAGATGCAACGGTAATAATGTTTGTATTAGCATCATCATCTTAGACAAGCAATCAAATGAAATAACTTTTTGTGTGTGTGTGTGAAAGATGGTGATCAAGTGGAGAGCTTTTCTTTCACTCGAAAAGCTTTTGTTCTTTAACTCTTTAGTCCCAGATTTGAAACTTCTCAAAAGATTATTTGTCTGCTGACTTTGCCAAAAAAAGGAAACTTATAAAGTTGATTTTAGTCTTTAGACCAAGTTCAGATCGTCATGAATTTGCATCAACAGTTCCATGTTTTCCCATTTATATACAAAATGAATTACCATGTCAGCAGGCAATGCTAGGCTTCCCCTGTGGATTCATTTGGGACTGATATAAAACTACTTTTTCAGTTACACATGTATCTGTTATTGCCAAATGCTGGAGTGTGGTAGTGAGCTACTTTGGAGGACTGACGAACAAATATATTGTTTCTTTACAAAACTGTCAAAATGCATATTATCATGATACCATGCATTCATGTTTATCATTATCAAATAATCCCCCCCCCCCCCCAAAAAAAAAAACCCAAAACCAGGTTTGCAGTGTGGAGTTAATGGAGGGAGATGCCATAATCATGGGGTCAGATGGGCTTTTTGACAATATATTTGACCATGAAATTGTTTCAACAATGGCCAGTCATACTGATGTTGCTGAGGCTGGTAAGGCGTTTCCTGGATAAAAGCATCTGTTTGAAAATTGGTGATGCATTTCTATAATTATCTAACTAATACCTGGTTTCAACACTAGCAAAGGCATTAGCTGATCTGGCTCGACCAAATTTGATTCCCCATATTCACTGGAGGCCAGAGCCAGGGTAAATATCGAATCAAACTTGAGCTTACATTATCCATAACTATACATCAGCAGGGGCATAATATGCTTCATTTGTCTGCACTAGCAGGGTTTTGACGTACCATCTTGGAAGAAATTTCTAGGAGTGAAATTAACAGGCATGAGCCGGTGGACTTAATAGTTAACAGCACTGTTCTTTTTTCCTTACTGCTGTTGGTTATTCTCCAAAATTTTTGTAACCCCCATTTAGAGTTAATACTCTAGCCGTTACGTTTTATGTAACCCCAACGGTTAATGGGCAATTCCCAACTTAATGTGTCTAACATTTTGATCATCCTTATAAATATCACTATTATTCTTCTTAGCATTAGTGATATATCATTATCATCTTCTTCTTCTACTAACAAGAAATCGTCTTTGTTCTTCACATAATATACAGTTTATTTTCTTACACAAATATATACTCTGTTAATTGGGCAATCCACATAGACAAGTCCATAGCCTCCTTCCGTGAGTATACACGATCGGAGACTTCGCCGTTGAATCCTGGAGAGTGGCCGCCGGCAGCCCATTTGTACCATGATTATTATCAGTGGGGGCGAAATCACTTTTTAGGACAGTAGCTACGCTACGCCTCGGTTTTCGAGCTAAGTTGTTCCAATTTATTTATATTATTCTTCTTGTTAATTGCTATATTTTCCAACAATCTAAAAAGTGATTTTACTCTATTAACAAGAATACATGATGGAGGAGCTGATATGATCTGTTGAAACTTCTCAAATATCATCAATTGAGAAACTAGATTATGTAAAAGATATTAGTTCAAAGATGCAATATAATTTAAAGATTGAGAAACTATTATGCAAAGAAAATAGTAGTTTGTTCTCCTTTAAGAGAAAGTTCGTGATAAAGATTGTTGAAAGCAGCTTATATGGGCACATAGAAGATTCATTTTTCTATGTTGATAATGTTTTTAATGTTTGTGGATTCGAGTAAAGCTGAGGAATTTTAAGTGAAAAATTCCTTTCGTTGTCTTGAATAATTTAGTAAATTTTGATTAGTAGTCTTGAGGGATTTTTATATTATTATGCAGGATTGGATTTTCCTTGCTTTTTGTCATCATCTATATCTGTTGTTTGTGTTTCCTCCTTAATTGGAAGAATTTTTTGACATCCTATAGCATATGATTTTTTATCCAGTAGTTAAGGAAAAAGTGGAAAATAAGTTTTGTAGATACCTGGAGTTACCAAATGATAGTAATGGACTAGGTGTTGCTGCAATAAGTAAATTGTTTTTTTTATATACAATTTTTGGAGAATTGAGTAATTCTGAATTTGGTGGAAGTTTTATTTTCAGTCAATGATATTGTTTATTTGTTATGTGCTTTCAATTCTGGAACATAAATGGTATTGCGTCCAGTTAGTCTCTCTTGGATATAAATAATGCTGATAATTCTTCTGTTGATGCACGGGTTTTGTTCTGTTCAACAGGCCAACGATATGCGAACAACATATCATATATAATGTTGGTTAATTATTTTTTGTTTCCACTTTATTTTTTGTTTTGAGAAAGCAATTTTAGTTTCATTTGCTTCACATATATGCACCAATAATAAGTAACTGGATCCGATTCACTGTTCAACTACTTATAACAAGAGTTGTTTATAGAGGTTGATGTTTATACTTTATAGTGACTTGAATATTGATATTTTACGAACTAATTATTTAAGAAAAATTAATGGAAAGTGCTTTATATGTCAATTAATTTTATGTCCAATGTGGATTACTACTAACGTTGTACTGAAGCCATAAAATAGAATAGTAATAAGTGGGTCTTTCTTTACATAAATTTGTTGTAGCAACACTCAAAATCAATTTAAGTTCTAGAGAGAGTACTCTAGAATGGTGACTGTACTTTATGATGATTTTCCTAGAGTTTGCATACTTTCTGATGTACAAACTCATTGTAATTGTCTGTCATGGTACTGGATCTGATTTTTCTGCCTCCCTACTTAATTTGACAGTAAACGTTTAATATATATTTTTTTAGATTTCTGTCTTGTTTGCCAAGGGTTGTAGTTTGCACTATTTGTTACTATGTTATTGCTACAACTACTCTGCTAGCATACCTCCGTGGGAGTTTTATTTGACTTGATACATTTATTAGTTCTTTTTCCTTTTGTATTTTAATGCAGATTAAGGTTTGCCAATGGGTCATGACAAACTTAAACTTTGTTTTTTCATGATACAAAAGTTTTAAGACTAAAATTGATTGTCGGAAATAAAATTGAAAAAGTTATGTTAGAATATGTCTTTGGCAAATCTTAGTATGTCGGAAAAATCAACAAGTCAAAAACATGACTTATTTTTGGCATGAGAAGTGCAAGATGTGAAAATCATAAGAAAAAGTAAAAGAAGAAACTGATAATAAAATAAATGAACATTGTCCCTTGAAGTGTAATGTTTAATTTATAAATGCTAGAGGTGCTAGGAAGCACTCATCGTACAAGCGCAATGATTGATGACGTATATATGTGTGTACGTATTAGTGCTTAATTTTTCCTAGTTGGGTAGTAATTTTTTTTTAAAAATATTATTTCCCATGAAGCCAAGTATCAAATTTTGATAAATGTGTTGCACAAAATTTGCAGTTATTACATCATTTGAGGTAGTGCCAAAGATATAATGGCTTTGTTTTGAATTTTGACAAATGGTGTAAAGAAGCTCGGATGATTGGAACATTTTTGATTACTTCTTTCCTTTAAATTTGTCAGAAATCAAGTACTGTGTTGCTTCCTACTTATGAGTCAATTAACCAGTGTTATCCTTATGAGAGCAAAGAGTCTATTACTTTTTAAAAGATGGATAGTTGTCTGCTGTTGAGAGCTGACGCTAGAATTGTTAATGTACATTAATGATATTTAAAATGTCAAGTTAATTAACTTTAACTTACCTTCTAATATGTGGGAAGAAGATTGCTTTTCTGAATCAATTAATAAATAGTTATTGTGATTATTAAATTCTAGAAAATTTCAGTAACATTTGGTGATGATAAGATACTGTTATAAATTTTATGAAAGTATTTAATGTGTTTATAACATACTTGGAATATTAATTGAGTAATATTGTATGTTATTTCAATTGTTGGTGCTTGGAATTAAATTACCATGTTGTAACATGCACCTAACTTGGGGTATCTTAAAATGTGGGGGTGTCTAGCTAAAGTAGCTATACCAGAATTTTAAGAAAGGAATAGAATTGAACATAAAATAATAGTTTGTGTTTTTACTGGATATGTTTCAAACAGTGTTGCATTTAGACTTTTGATAACTGAAGATGCATGACCCTAAAACTTATGAAGAAATAATGTGATAATAACTATTAATAGTCTGTTGATAATTTAATTTAATGTGAACTATATAATTTGAGAAATGCGAAGTATGAGCATTATGAAGCATGTATCAGATGTCAAGTATGTATAAATGTACAATATGAGAAAGATGAAGAATGTATAAAATGCGAATTATACATGAGATGTGAAGCATGAGAAATGTGGTATATGCATGAGATACAAAAGCATGAAAATTGTGATGTGATTATTTATTTATATGTGGAAGATTTGCTGATATTTGGTACTGGTGAGAAAGTTGTGAAAACCATTAAAATAGTTTTTATTCTCTAAATTTGACATGAAAAACGAACTTGATTCTTGGCATGAGAATTAATAAAATTGCACGTGATTTGTTTTTATCTTAGACTCATTATGTGGAATTCTTAAGAAATTTAATTTTTTAATGAAGAGCCTTTAAAAACACCTTGTGACTATAGTGTGTGCATTTAAAGAAAAATAAAGTGGATTGGTATTGCACAAACTGAAGATGCCAGAATCATTGATAGTGTAATAAATTGTACTCGACCTGATGTTGAATATTTCATTAGTAGAATTAGCAGATATACGCATAATCCTTCACAAGTTCATTGGAATGCATTGTCACGTCTAATGAGGTATTTAAGAGGAACAGTTAATGTAAGTGTACATTTTTCTGATAATCCTAATATTTTTGAAGGATATTGTGATGCTAATTGGGTATCTGCTAATGATGAAACAAGCTCCACTAGTAGATATGTGTTTACTTTAAGTGGATGAGTTGTTTCTTGGAGATCTGCTAAACAAACTTGTACTGTTAAATCTACTATGAAATCTAAATTTATTGTATTAGAATTGACAGGTACAGAAGCAGAGTGGCTGAGGAATTTATTAGCAGACATAATAATTCCTTACATATCTCTGCATTATGATTCTCAAGCTGCTATTGGATGAGGAATGAACCATGTGTATAATTGGAAATAGAGACATATTCGCTTGAGACATAATGTTGAATGAAGACTGAATAGTAAACGGTGTTATTTCCATGGAAATTTGAAAGGTCTAAAAAGAACCTAGCGGATCCGATTACAAAGGGATTAATTAAAAAGAGAGTCCAAGAAGCATCCAGAGGGATGAGACTATTGCCAATATATTGAGTAAGTAATACGCGATGGAAACCCAACCCATGTGATTGGAGATCCCATGAATTGGGTTCAATGGGTAACAACAAGTCACGTAATTACTTAATTATAGCACTACAATTATTTATATCCCTTCTTGTGTGCATGTGGTGTTTACTGACAAATTGTGAAAGGATGAATCGTTTAGATTCTTAATGAAACTCATAGCCCCTAAAGGGTGGTGTATGTCAGTATACACTTGATGAGTTCACCTATATAAAGGTGGAAGTGTAGGCCGCTTCCTATGAGAGTCCTTGGCAAACTCTCTAGAGCCTTTATGAAAATCTGGGACATGGCGCATGGCCTAGAACGCGCCCAACCGCGGACTTGTGTGAATTCAGGATTTAAGATATGTGTGCAAGCTCAATTGATTGTATCACAGATAATAGGTTCAAGAATTTAATTCACCTATAATCTACAATCATGAGCTTGTTCCACTAAGTTTCGATTCAAACCCATAAGGTATCGACGTCATGTATCTAAAATCCATTGCCTTTCTTATTTCCTTTTAATTTTTCTATCTTTGATAATTTTGGATCATGTGGGGGATTGTTGGTTATTCTCCAAAATTTTTGTAACCCCCATTTAGAGTTAATACTCTAGCCGTTACGTTTTCTGTAACCCCCAACGGTTAATGTGCAATTCCCAACTTAATGTGTCTAACATTTTGATCATCCTTATAAATATCACTATTATTCTTCTTAGCATTAGTGATATATCATTATCATCTTCTTCTTCTACTAACAAGAAATCGTCTTTGTTCTTCACATAATATACAGTTTATTTTCTTACACAAATATATACTCTGTTAATTGGGCAATCCACATAGACAAGTCCATAGCCTCCTTCCGTGAGTATACACGATCGGAGATTTCGCCGTTGAATCCTGGAGAGTGGCCGCCGGCAGCCCATTTGTACCATGATTATTATCAGTGGGGGCGAAATCACTTTTTAGGACAGTAGCTACGCTACGCCTCGGTTTTCGAGCTAAATTGTTCCAATTTATTTATATTATTCTTTTTGTTAATTGCTATATTTTCCAACAACTGCCAACCAATATAATCAATTCTTATGATGCAGGCGGGAAGCTTGATGATATCACCGTGATTGTTGCTCAAGTGATAAGGTCGTGACGCATCTTTTACGGTTAAGTTGAAGAAGCCATTTACTGAGCTGAGCAACTGGATGAAGTTCTTATTCTTCCTGTATTGTAAAATTGAGACTCTTTTACAAACAAAAATTAGAAGCTTAGAGGATTGTAGTTCATTTTTTATTTATGTTTTCGTCCCCTCTATTATACTTATAACCTAATTCACTATAATATAAATAGCGATAAAAATGGTAATAGAATTATTTATGACAAATGTTATAGTCTTACTAAATATAATAACAATTATCATTTTTACTTATAAAAATTTACAATTCCTTTTTTTCATCACATTGTACATAAAAGTACAAACAATCTATTTTAGATACTAAATGAATCAAATAATAAAAAGAGGATGTATTCACCAGCTGAAAACTGAAAATTAGCTTAGCTTATAGCTTAAGCTTATAGCTTATAGCTTATATATACAATAGTTACTTAGATAGAAGTGAAAATTAACTTTCCTAGATTATAAATTCTAACTATCAAAATCACTTTTCCAAATTAATACTCACTCCTCTCTTTCTAAAAGATTATAAATTTTTATAGATGAATTAAAAAAATTATTTAATATTATCACTTAACAATTAAAATTTATTTAAAATTTCACCACTATCCTTTTATGCGAAATTGAAAACTATTAATACAAGACAATGAGAGAAAATATGAGTGATTTAAAAAAATAAATATTTTATTCTCCTAAAAAATTATAAACAAATATTTTGAAATAAATTTTTTCTTCTAAAATCACAATCTTTTAATAATGTTGTGAGTAATTCCGAACACACCCCTACATGACATGAGCTAGTTATTATAATATACTAATATAAATAAATAAATAAATAAATAATCCTAGTATTTAGATAATGGCATTTCGTAAAAATTGGGAATGTGAGTGGAGCCTTACGTTGGTGAACAGTGTTGGATGGAACACGTTTCAATCGCCTAACCTCATTCAAACATTCTCTCTCCTCGTCTTCTTCTTCCTCCTCTTTGCAACATGTGAAATTGTTTTATTGGCGGTTAGTGCTACAAGTTCCTTACCTTTAAAACCCTAGCTACCACATTTTCAATTACCACAACTTCACCTTCAATTCCTCCAAAAGAAGTAATTTTCCATTTACTTCCTTCTCACTCTTCATCTTTCATGGTTATCCCACCGTGTTTGTTTTCTAGGAAAAACACAGAATAGGAATCAACGGTTGAATTTCTCTCGAAAGATATCAATTTATATTACTTTCTCCTTCCCGCAGATTCACAGGAACCAACCAGAGCTAATACTGCTTAAACCCTAATCAAAATGGCCTTTACCTATGGTGTTGCTTATCTTACCAGGTCTGGATTGACTTATTCTTCTCCACGGCATCGATTTCTTGCTCCTCAATTTTATACCAAATTTAGGATTAATTCATGCTCTAGGGTTTCAACTGCAGTCAGCAAACTGAATGCCCCTAATTCTGTTGTTGTGAATAAAGGGAAAGTCCGAGAATTTGGGTTCTTGAAATCTGTTGAGTTGGATACGTTTATAACTAGTGATGACGAAGATGAAATGAGTGAAGGGTTTTTTGAGGCAATTGAAGAATTGGAGCGTATGACTAGGGAGCCATCCGATGTTCTTGAGGAAATGAATGATCGGTTATCTGTTCGTGAATTGCAGCTCGTGTTGGTGTATTTTTCTCAGGAAGGGAGGGATTCTTGGTTTGCCCTGGAAGTGTTTGATTGGCTTAGGAAGGAGAATCGGGTTGATAAGGAGACGATGGAGCTCATGGTTTCATTAATGTGTGGGTGGGTTAAGAAGTTGATTGAGGAAAAGAATGAGATTGGGGATGTGGTTGACCTCCTTGTGGACATGGATTGTGTTGGGTTGAAGCCGAGTTTTAGTATGATTGAGAAGGTGATTTCTTTGTATTTGGAAATGGGAGAGAAGGATGGGGCAGTTTCGTTTGTGAAAGAGGTGTTAAGCAGGGGAATTACATATTCAGATGATGATGGGCAAGGGCATAAAGGCGGCCCAACTGGTTATCTTGCTTGGAAAATGATGGTAACCCTTTTTTAATGTGCATGTTCTTTGAATTATGAACTAGGGAAATCTATTAATTTTATGATTCTGTGGAACCAATAAAACGTAGTTCTGTATATATATATGGAAAATTTTCTCTAACTAACAGGAAAAGGTGAACCAAAGACGAACCGGCTATAGTGACGGTTCATCCGTCGCTAAATCACCGTCGCCATAGCCGTGGTGTCAACTTTCTATGCTATAGCGACAGATTGAACCGTTGGTTCGCTGACAAACCAGTTCACCGGAGAAGGGTTCCCATATATATATAAAATGCCATTTTGTATTTGAAAATAATTGGCTATGTTTTTCCATGGCACATTGATAACATCGCGTGAATGCGTTCAACTAATTGGTGATTTTCTTTCATATACTTATATTTTTTTTGTTCAGAAACATAGACAGTTTATGGCTTATTAGTGAGCCCCTCTATGGTTATAACTTTTTTAGGACATAATCTTGTCATGCATGAGTTCAGCACTTCGTATCTTAATTTCATGGTGTGTCCAACTTAACTAGTTTCATATGTTTGTGCATGTGTTTGCACCGTCTTTACTTTCTTAGGTACATAATTCATAATATAGATAGATAGAAGAGTAAAGATCAATGCTACCTATGACAAAAGAAAAGCTGTTGAAAAAACATAAAATAATTGGCTGAGACCAGCAAAAAAAGACTCATGAGTCCTCAAAAATGGAATATTTAGCAGCAACATATTTGGCCTCTCTGTAGACAAATCTTCTTGTTGGAATAAGTCTGGGGGAGATTTATGTTGTGGTTAATTTTTTTGACGTAATTGATTTGTAATCATGTGAGGCATATTATGCTGTTAAGTGTGTACCTTGTTGGTTTCCTTTAAGTTTTAACCAGCTTAAAATTTTAGCTATTTTTTGGGTCTCAAATGGTGCCAAATCTTCGAAAATGTGTTAAATCAGGAGGAAGGGGACTACAGGGATGCAGTAAAACTAGTAATTCACCTTAAAGAATCCGAGTTGAAGCCAGAGGTCTACAGCTATCTAATCGCAATGACTGCTGTGGTTAAAGAACTGAATGAGTTGGCAAAAGCTTTACGTAAGTTAAAAGGTTTCACCAAAGTTGGTTTGATCGCTGAACTTGATTTGAAAAACGTTGGGTTTATTGAAGAGTATCAGTCGGATCTTTTAGCTGATGGGGTACGTCTGTCCAATTGGGTGATACAAGAGGGAGGCCCATCACTTCATGGAGTGGTTCATGAGCGCCTCCTTGCTATGTATATATGTGTTGGTCGTGGACTTGAGGCTGAAAGACAGTTGTGGGAGATGAAGCTTGTGGGTAAGGAGACTGATGAAAACCTCTATGATATTGTTTTAGCCATATGTGCTTCCCAAAATGAGGCTAGCGCTATTGCACGGTTGCTCACTAGAGTGGAGGTTACAAGTTTGTTACGTAAGAAGAAAACCTTATCATGGTTGTTGAGAGGCTACATCAAGGGTGGCCATTTTAATGACGCTGCTGAAACAGTTGTCAAAATGCTTAACTTGGGTTTGCATCCGGAGTTTCTGGACAGGGCTGCTGTGATGCAGGGGTTAAGAAAAAGAATCCAACAATCCGGAAATGTGGACACTTATCTCAAACTTTGCAAGCGCCTCTCTGATGCAAGCTTGATAGGACCTTGTCTTGTGTACTTGTATATAAAGCGATATAAGCTTTGGATTACGAAAATGATTTAAATAAATCTGGATACCGGAAGCTATTAGAGTATAAAGAACTTACAGAACATGGCGAAGGTCTTGTGGGTATAGAGGATCAAGATCTTATATCACAACTTCTAGCAGCAATTATCCATGAACTTTGTATATGTATATTGTGTATATATAATGTTGGTTGGCTTGAGAACAGTGCAACAATGTACCAAAATGCATTTTTGGGTACTTTGTTCTCAAGTTCAAATGTGTATATGTTGTAGTTCATAAACATAATTAATATCAAATATATAACTTTTGCCGGACTATATTCAAATGGTAATAACAAAATTTATATGCACATAAAAAGGAATGAGTAAATAAATTAAATTCTGAAAATATGAACTCTGAATACAGAATGTCATGTTTATTATGAAAGGCAGAACACTATTTTTGAGTAGTCTGTAGCCTCACTCGGTTAATGTCATCTGTACAGTGTACACAACGCCAAGCCCTTTATTTTTCTTTATCACCCTGTATTTACAGCTTCAACAAGCAGCATCGTTCTGTCCGTAATTTACAATCATTGCCTACTAGAAACTCTCACTAATGGAGTTCCCAAAAAATCCAAGACCATTTCATTTTCATTCTCTAGGCCACTTCTTACCCAATATTGACTCTCCCTTGCTCTCACCGGCTCCTTAGCGTCTGCAACACTATCTTTGTTCAAACTCCTTGCCTCCAATCCAATCCAATCGCCAAAAAACCATTTCCACCCAAGTTACTCTCTCCTCCAACCTCTCAAGGCAAGCAAAGGAAGACAAACAGGGAGCCACAAATAAACACTCCATAGCTAACCTTGCTACAATAAGTTGCAGAGGAAATTGACTGTCCATTGATTCAAACAAGGCATGGAAATGAACCATCTGCCCTTCGAAAAACGACCCGAATCCAGTACAATCTCCCTCTCCTCCATTACTCCATCTCCAAAGGTTACAATACCCCTAGTAGTACTTCCACTTTTGATCGAATCCTTAGCTATCTTTACAAACTCTATAACATGCCTTGTACTTCTGCTTCTCCCCATATGTGGCAAATTCACCATGCAGTTAAAGGCCAACCATTCATTTTTCTTCATGATTTTCATTTCTTTCCCTAGTCCTTCCATATCCATCTCCTCTATATCCAACTTTAGATCGAAAGAGCGCGCGTATTCAGAGAGAATACTTTTTGTTTCCTCAAACTTCCACAGACAAAGCAAAGAATTGTAGCTATCTACCTCCCACCTTATTGATATTAGGCTCACTATGCATTGATGTTTCCTCTTTCCAAGTGACTCAATCAGCGAAGGCCATTGCAGGCCTTCGCCAATGTCAAAGTCCACGAATAAATTACCTCAGCATCATGAGGCAGAGTTGAGAATTTCTGAGATTGCGAGAAAGTAAGCAAATCTCCCACAATAAGGCCAAGAAAGCCGGTTTACAAATCTTGAATGAGGTTGATAAGTTATTGGTGAAGCTTTTATTACATGATTGTAAAGCTATCCAAAACGTAACTCGGCTCACTCGAGGCTGTACATTGATTTGGGTCAGGCGGACAGATAATAATGCTATAGTATAGGCCTATTGCTATACAGTTACAATGAAATGAAGCTCAGTTATTGTATCTTCATTTTGTCAGACCAAAAAAAATACAGGTGAAAATTACAGCTCCTTGCTCCCCCCTCCCTTGTGTCTCCCCTCCCTCGTGTCTCTGTTATCACACTCCAAAAAATTGCAACCCCTATAAGATTTTTAACGCACCCTTTCCAAAAGTAAAGAGTAGCATTTTAATATTCATTACTCTAATTTTTTTTTTTGGCATGAAAAAAAAATAAAAAAATTTAAGCTAGTGATCCATATTGAAATGGTCGTCTCCTCCACCCCCATATTGATTAACAAAACAGGGTTCAATGACAAATAGTGATCCAAACGGTGTCTTCCAATCTAACTGAATTTTTAAACCAGCATCTACAAAAATTTCAGAAAATTTTACAAATTTGTTCTTGTCACACAAAAAGATTACATTCTATCATCTTTCTTTTAGTATAACTCAACATTTCTCTCCTAATCTTATATAGATTTCTAATGATAATTAACAGCAGTAACATTCATCAAAATCAGACGGCTCAAATTGGCGCACAAGAACAAGAAGGGCACCTGATCAAACCATTCTCATTACACGCCGTGCAGCTCCTAAATCCGTTGGTTTTCTCCGTATAACATTTGTGGCTTCCGCTACACTCGTCGCAGAGGATAAATCTGTAGCCACCGCATTCCCCGCAAACCACTGGCTCCGCCGCCGGCAATCTCTCCACGAACTTCTTCAGCTCCCCTGTCTCGTTTAGCTGTCGGACCTCCTCGGCCCCACCAATGTACCTGCCGCCGATGAAAACCCTAGGCAGGGTCACTTTGGTCTTTTCGTGAATGTTAAAGATCCTCTGTAGCTCCTCCATGAAGGCCGAGTCCATGGACAGATCTCGTTCGTCCACCGTCACGCGGAAGCCACGTAGGATCGATTGGACGGTTCTGCAGGCCTCGAAAGTCGAGCGGACCACGCGGAGGCTCGTCAGGTATACGACTATTCGTTTATCCGCACCTGGGATTAAGATTGACAGCTCAGATCGATCGGCTTCCTCATTGTGTGGCGGTGATGGCGGTTTGAATTCGGGTTCGGGTGGAGGAGCGGCTGCGGCAGTGAGAGGCGGAGTTGAGAAGGCGCGGAGGACGGCAGTGGCGCGGAGGACGCGGTGGAAGACGGATGCGTTGGTGGTGGTGGTGTTGTTAGGCTTGAAGGAAGAGGGATTCGGGTTTGGTGATGGGAATGGGTCGGAGTTGTTGTTTGCGGAGCAGAGGGTTTCGATGTCTTTGAAGGAAAAGCTTTTGGAGATTGTTCTGTGAATTCGAGGACTTGATTTTCCGCGGGACCGCCACATGAGGCTAGCTAAAAGATATTGCTAGTAAGATTCAATGGCGGAATTAGAGAGAGATAGAAAGGGAAGATTTGGGATTTTTTTGGTTACAGCTTTTCAGGGAAGGGAATTATCTGCGGAGGTGGAGAGTTTGGGCGGGCGAAAGAGAGAGGAGGGAGGAGGGAGGAGGGAGACGATCAGCTTTTCTTTCTTTTTAAATAAATAATTTAGCGGTAGGCTTTCTTCGTTTCGTCTCGTTGCACCAAAGTACCATATCATACTTGAAAATTTAAAAATGATAAAATAATAATAATAATAAAGGGTACATCCCAAGAAAAGGATAAAATTAAAGGATAAAAAACTTTATTACTATTTTAAGAAGTTTCAAATTAAATATTACTTACCTTAAATGTGACGTCCTCAAAATAGATATATATCATTAATCTTGAGTTGTCAAATATATGATATAAAATTCAAATACAACTTAATTATACAACAGTAGTGTAAAATACGACAAAATACATGCTGTGAGTTTTAATACAAATATTGTTTTCTAGACAATATCCACTCTCAGAATAAGTCTTCATTATATTTATTATCACACTATTTTATAGAATAGTGACGAATACTAAGACACCATCTCTGACAATCAATTCGTTCCCCGACTAATCTCGGCTACGTTCTCATTTTTTGAAGAGAACATAGAAAGAAAGGGTGAGCTCAACTAGCCCAGTAAGAAATATTATGACTAAGATAATGCAGAATAAATTATCATTAGTCCTCAACAGTGTTAAACTGATAAAATATAATAGACATCAAGTTTAACTGCAGCGGAACATGCAATCCATTAAAAGAGTCAAGTAGAGAATAAAATCTACTATCTTTTATGATTTAAAAAGGTTTTTCATCACTTTTATCGCCGAGACTCAGCTTAATAAATAATCCACATCATCCCTGCACTACGTCCAAGGATATTCATTAGGGTAACGACCACTAATTATCCATGCACTACGGGCCAAGGATATTTGTGTATTCATCAATGGTCATGATCATGCCAACAACTGTCCATCAATGCACTACGGGCCAATGAGAACTTTTACCACATCATTTGTAACATTACGGTCATGATTACACCGAATAATCCCTGGTCATAATCATACCAAGTCCATCTATACACTACAGCCACAGATGACTTTTAAAAAAAATATAAATATGAGGATGATGACAATGATATAAGAATTCAATAAAACAAGTTCAAAAATTAATTTATTCAGGAACTAATAACGTCCAAATTGTCAACATGATACTTCTTTGTAAAGTGAAATTCAAGAATGCTCAGAAGAATATTTTCATAAAAAGATACTGGTTGAAGCGCAAATATCAATGAATTTCATGGAGTATAGAAATCAAAACTTTAACCAACTTAGTATAATAAAGAATGGAATAACAAAAGAAATCACCATGGATGCGGTACTTCGCATAGACAGGTTATTCCAATAGAATAATAAATAACGGAATCAGGTCTGGCGAAATTCGCACTGACAGAATATTCCAACAGAATAATAAAGACGGAATCAGGTCCGGCGTAAACGTAAAGACATGATATTCCAATAGAATAATAAAGACGGAACCAGGTCCGGCGTAAAGCAGAGACAGGATATTCCAACAGAATAATAAAGACAGAACCATGTCCGGCGTAAACGCACAGGCATGATATTCCAACAGAATAATAAAAAATAGAATACAGAAGAATTTCACCAAGTATAGGGTAGCCCGCGTATACAGGTTATTCCTACAGAATAATAAAGATGGAATAACAGAAGTTCTCTTCATGAATACAAAAAGAAATAACACCCCTTACCATATAAGAAAACTTGATATAGAAGTAGTGAAGTAGCAGAAAACTTTTCTTCTTTCTCTCTATAGTTTCTCTCTATAGAGTTTTAGTGAATTCGTAAGAAAAAAATGAAGGAATGAGCTTCTATTTATAGAAGAATGGACTGCATAGTAACTAATTCATGAACGGTCCAGATTGATTTACTTTTAAACGGACGGTCCAGATTTAAAACAAAATCTTTTAAATAAAATATAATATATTTTATTTATATTATATATTATATATTTATAAACTCATGGGTCATTACCCCCGTGATACAACCTGCCAATTCCCGAATTCTTTTCAAATTAACACAAGTATATATAATAATAATAATAATAATAATAATAATAATAATAATAATAATAATTGTACCCTCCCTGCCAATTGCATACACATATATATATAATTAATACCTATAGTACTCCATCTTGTCTCCACCAAAATCCACTATCATATATATATATATAAAACTAATAATGCTTGTACTCCCTCCACGTGAATACCAATTTTTCCACCCACCACCCAATTTGACTAACACACACACACACACACACACACACACACACACACACACACACACACACATATATATATATAAAAAATAAAACTGAGATAACTTTTCACCAATAGTTTTGAAAAATGGGTAACTGAGAGTTTAAATAACACGCCAAACTTACAACAAATATTTCATAAAAATCTCCTCAATATTCTTAAAAACACTTATCATCATTATTATAATTCACAATATTAATCGACCAGGTCGTTCTCAGGAAAGAGGGGGCTTTTCAATAAGGATTTCTCCCTATTAGCGCGCAATTAGGTGACCAAACCTCTCCTTGACAAAACTTATAGACATCGTTAATAATGCAAATAATAATATTAACAACTTCGTCATCTCAATTATTGATTTAATAACATATAAAATATCGATAATAATTGAATCAAACTGAGTGACTTCTCACATAAGCATTAATAATCAATACCGTGTGCTACTATGCAATCACGCGTATTACTGTACTTTTACTACCGAGTAGTTCAGCAGTATTAACGATAAAACTTCAGCCTTTATTTTCATAAAAAATATTTTTGTCGTTTTCTCAATCCGACAATAATTCTATTATGGGGTCCACCAATGATTATTCAGTCGTACGAATATTCCCTGTTAAAACGAATATTCCCCGACCAATCGAATATTATATAACAACTTGCGTACTTTGCGTACTGTCCATCAATGCACTACGGGCCAATGAGGACTTTTATCACATCATTTATAACTTTACGATCATGATTATATCAAATAATCCCTGGTCATAATCATACCAAGTCCATCTATGCACTATAGGCCACAGACGACTTTCAAAAAAAATATAAACATGAGGATGATGACAATGATATAAGAATTCAATAAAACAAGTTCACGAATTAGTTTATCCAGAAACTAATAATGTCCAAATTGTCAACATGATACTTCTTTATAGAGTAAAATTCAAGAATGCTCAGAAGAATATTTTCATGAAAAGAAACTAGATGAAGCGCAAATATCAAGGATATTCTACTAATTTCATGGAGTATAGAAGTCAAAACTTTAACCAACTGAGTTTAATAAGGAATGGAATAACAAAAAAAATCACCATGCATGCGGTAGACCGCACATGCAGGTTATTCCAACAGAATAATAAAGACGGAATCAGGTCCGGCGTAAAATGTACAGACAAGATATTCCAACAGAATAATAAAGACGAAACCAGGTCCGGCGTAAAACGCACAAACAGGATATTCAGGTCCGGCGTAAAGCACAGATATGATGTTCTAACTGAATAATAAAGACGGAACCAGGTCCGGCGTAATGCACAGACAGGATGTTCCAACAGAATAATAAAGAATGGAATAACAGAAGAATTTCACCATGTATGCGGTACTTCGCATAACCAGGTTATTCCAACATAATAATAAAGAATGGAATAACAAAAGTTCTCTTCATGAAGACGAAAGAAAGAAATAATACCCCTTACCCTTGAAAGAAACTGGATATAGGAGTAGTGAGGTAGTAGGCTTCTCTTCTTCTACAGATTTTCTCTGTACAATTTCTCTCTATAATAATTGCTTTATAGCTTTAGTGAATTGGTGAGAAATGAAGGAAGAATGAGCTTTTATTTATAGAAAAATATAGTTTAAATAATTGCACGTTTTGGGGCTCAAAAAATTACAGTACAATACATCCAACTTTTTCTTTATTTTTAATTTAGTCATGCAAGTATTATCAAACTTGCACCACCTCCCCTAATAGTAAATAATGTGATTCAATAGTAAATCATATGAATCAATAGTTCTAGACATGTGAAAATACAAATTACAGTATAGTACCTATATCCATACCTCAATTTTTAACTTAGTCATGCAAGTTTTATCAATCTTGCACCAACTTCCCAATAGTAACAAGAATGTGAAATAATAGTATACACATGTAAACAAATAGTTATAATCATGTGAAATAATAACAATCAATTGCTCATTTTTCTGGTCAAATATCCGATTGGTCAATATAACCTCCAGACATCAATTATTATCGAAATAAATGTCGATTTTCACTAACACAAATAATTCCAGCACAATGAAACTATTTTTATCAAAAATATAAATTTTGAAATTTTAAAGTTTGACTTTGCCTGAAAAAGTCAAATATTGACTTTTTGACCAAATAGTAAAATCCAAAAAAATTTGTGTTTATAGTCTATTTTTACTAATTTTATCGTTTCGGACTCAAATATCACGTCAGCGTCTCCAAATTCAACTCTGAGCGCAACTTTAATTTTAATAACATTCATCATTAATATTATAACTAACAATATTTATCAACCACGTCGTTTCCAGGAAAGAGGGGGCTTTCCAATAAGGATTTCTCCTTATTGGCGCGCAATTAGGTGACCAAACCTCTCCTTGACAGAACTTCTAGACATTGTAAATATTGTAATTTAATAATATGAATAACTTTGTTATCTCAATTATTGATTTAATAAAATAACATATTATGCAGATGATACTGTGATAATAATCGAATCAATAATATGAGGGATATGATGCAACAATTACTGTAGCAATAATTGAGTATAACTGAGTGACTTCTCACGTAAGTATCAATAATCAATATTGTGTACTACTATGCAACCACGCGTATTACTGTATTTTTACTACCGAGTAGTTCAAAAGTATTAACGGTAAAACTTTCGCCGTTATTTTCATAAATATATTTTTGTCATTTTCTCAATCTGACAATAATTTTGTTGTGGGGTCCATAAATGATTGCGCCGTTGTACGAATATTTCCTGCTAAAACGAATATTCTCCGACCAATCGAATATAATATAACAACTTGCATACTTTGCAGAATTTATAAATACTACCCACAACTATAACATTATAACAAATTCATTTCATAATATTCAAAAATGATAATTATAGAAAAATCATCTTTATTCATAAAAGTTGGGGTCTTACAAAATATGTTCCTTCTATTCCAAGATTTGAACAGGAACCTCTTCATATGTTAAATCTTCCGTTATTTCGTCCGGTTCTAACTCAATACTATGGTTCGGGTCTTTCACATATTTAAGTAACATGAATATATGAAAAACGTTATGAACACGAGACATACTTGACGGTAAAGTGAGTCTATAGGCTACAGTCTCTACTCGATCGAGGATTAAAAATGGGCCAATGAATCGAGGATTAAGCTTTCCTCTCTTAATCATTAATAATGCAAATAATAATATTAACAACTTCGTCATCTCAATTATTGATTTAATAACATATAAAATAAAGACAATAATTGAATCAAACTGAGTGACTTCTCACATAATCATTAATAATCAATACCGCGTACTACTATGCAACCACGCGTATTACTGTACTTTTACTACCGAGTAGTTCAACAGTATTAACGATAAAATTTCCGCCGTTATTTTCATAAAAAATATTTTTGTCGTTTTCTCAATCCGACAATAATTCTGTTGTGGGGTCCACCAATGATTGTGTCGTCGTACGAATATTCCCTGTTAAAACGAATATTCCCCGACCAATCGAATATTATATAACAACTTGCGTATTTTGCAAAATTTATAAATATTACCCACAACTATAACATTGTATCAAATTCATTCCATAATATTCAAAAATGATAATTATAGAAAATTTATTTTTATTCATAAAAGTTGGGGTCTTACATTAAATAATTTATTTTTCTTAATAATTTATCTATAATATTTTTATTATTAATTGTTATATTTCTATTCTCTATGCATATTTATGGTGATGCTCAGAAAACTATGTAATTAAATGAGAATTTAAATATGGACAATTTATTATTTTATTTTCTTTCTTAATATATGTAAAAAGTCAACTATGATTTTTATTTTAGGACGGATGGAGTATTATTTTCATATGTAACTTTAATATTTTCATATAAAAATAAGACTCATTGTATATTTATGTAAAAAAATTATATAAAAATATTAATTCTCTTTATTATATCCTTTTCCAAAAAAAGAGGTCTTGGGTGGAGGAAAGGGAAAAAAATGTCATGTACTACACCAAGTACCCTCCTCGTTAATAGTAGAAGAATATTTTTATGATTATGAGAAAGTACTCCCTAATCCTAGATTAAAATAGTCGTGTAATCTTTTGATGATTCTTTGTTTCTTTTAATATTAAATTTTAACAACTTAGTAGTACTCCACTTTATTATTAATTGAATACTAGTACTTAATTATTTGTAGAATATAATGTATCGGTATTCTTACTTGATATTCGTAGTATTTATTATATAGTAGTAAGTAATAAGTGTTTGACAATAATTAGGAAGAGTTAAGAGTGTGTAGGTGATATAGAGTGGACTTAATTAATATATATTCTAACAAATTATATACTTGCATACAAAAAGTTGTGTATTAAAAATAAGGCTTAAATATGAATTAGTACCCTAAACTATAGGGCATATTCCACTTCGGTGATTCACCTTTCAATTTTGTCAATTAAGTTATTAAACTATCAATTTTTTTCAATTATACAAATTGAACACGCCACTGCTGACGTGGCTAATTTAAGTGGGGTCTTAACAAGCTTACGTGGCAAATAAATAATTTAATATTCATTACATAATCAAATTATTTTATCAATATGGGCAAAATGGTCAAGATCTTAAAAGCCCTAATTATTTCTGATCAATTAATACAGATTAATACAAAACAAACAAACATGATATCCTTATATCAAACAATCGATCTAAACCAAATAGATAAAGATCTATTCCATCAGTCAATCTCTCACTATTTCCGATCATCGAAGTTCCGATCATCGTCGTTGCTGGTATCTCAATCCCTTGACGAAAACTACTACTACTACTACAACTACAACTACAACTACAAACTAATAACAAATCAGACCCACCACCGAGATCACAGAGATCACAACAGCAACAATGGCTGCAGCGATGGTTCTAAACCCAAAGTCCATCTCAGACCCACCACCAACAACCCGCCTAGACCTACACATCTCCTCTGAAACATAAGAATCGATCGTCCCTTTTCATTATCCATCCACCAAATCAAAACTGCCACAATTTCAACTTATGACCTGTTAAATCTCCAGATCTGAGAAAATCGATTCTATCAGAACCATCTCCGACTCCTCTTCGCCGATTGATGGCACTTGGGCCTGCCGTGGCTGTGGCTGTTAGTCCTCGCGACCGTGGCTGTCGACACCGACGGGTTGAGAGCAGATTTCCGACGAACGAGAGGGTAGTGGTCGTCGATCAAAGCAGCGGAGAAATTTTTGGCATAGTTTCTATGCTTATCAGTTGGTTTCAACCACCTGGCAAAGCTTATTGAGCCGAAGGGGTTCAAGCTGCCACAGTAAGGGCTTTGGGGATCTTGTGGTCGTAAATGATGACAACGGCGTGTTTGGATCGGCAGATTTGATGAAGACGACTGTTGAGGTGCTTGGCAACGGCTCAGTGGAATCCTCATACAAGGCCATGTTATCGAATGGATTCACAGTGTTTGTGGAGAGGGTTAAGGAGATGAATAAGCTGGGAAAAGATGGATTTGAAGAGAAGTTATTGGTAATCGAATTGGGGGAGAGATGGTGATCGTCTGATAATTTGATTTCTTTTTGTCTGATATGTTTTTTTTATTTTAATTAGGGCTTTTAAGATCTTTACCATTTTGCCCATATTGATAAAATAATTTGATTATGTAATGAATATTAAATTATTTATTTGCCACGTAAGCTTGTTAAGACCCCACTTAAATTAGCCACGTCAGCAATTGCTGACGTGGCGTGTTCAATTTGTATAATTAAAAAAAATTGATAGTTTAATAACTTAATTGACAAAATTGAAAGGTGAATCACCGAAGTGGAATATGCTATATAGTTTAGGGTATTAATTCATATTTAAGCCTAAAAATAACTCATATATTACATATTAAAAATATGTAAAAGATTCAATAATAAATCTCAGTTTATAAATTATTTTTATTTTTTTATACCTTTTGTATTTACATAATTACTCATTTTAAAAATTAAAACAATGAAAATATTATAAGAAGGAAGTCTTGAATACTCCTTAATAGCAGGTATTTGCATGAGATAAAGTCATCAAGCTATGGTTACATTTAAAAAAGGCCAGCTAGCTAGGTCCCTTAAGATAAAGTTATTATATTGATTAAACTTAAAGTGTCGGGAATTGATATTTTTACGTTATTTTTGATATTTTTATATGATTATTTCTGACATGAACATATAATGAGTTCTACATTCATATAAAATAAAATTATGTCACGTAAAAACAGTATTTTTTTAAAAAATATAATAATATTATATAATTTCTGGACAATAGACAAGGTGCGATTGTAGTACTGCATAAGCAAGTCGTTGCTAAAGCTGAAAGCTTAAATAATTATTGAACCCCAGAGGGGAGAGGGGGAGGGGTAGTAATATTATAGTGGATTCTGAAAAGTTTCAAGCATTTCTCCATCTAGATGGATATTAGATAATGGACTCTGAACCCACATCACATGCCAAATCTTGTCCAAGAATAAAGTCCGAGAGCAGATCATATGAGAAGTACCCCTTTCCTTTGAAATAAAATACCTACCTCCGTCTTAAAGGAAGAGCTCTCCCTCCTATAATTTTATTTTATATTTGTACTTGAATTTCTCGAGTCATAAAAAGGAAAGATATTTTTTTAAAACAAAAAATTTAACAATTAGTATTATTTTTTTTATTTAGGTGAAAGGACGAAGAATATTTTTTTCATTGTTAGAATAAAATTTCTTCCCTCCATAAGATCAACTTGCAATAAATGTAACATACGAGGAACCAACTGGCAACACAAGACTTCTTAATCAGATAACCACGTAAAATGATAGAAGCATGAAAAACTGGACAAACAAGCTAAATAATATACTACACAAGATGCTCATTTCTCGAAGATATATGTATGAAAAAGTATATATGGGCTGCAGTAACAATTGTGTACTCTCATAATTAAAATCAGAAATAGTGCGCGAGCTAAGAGTTGTCAAAATTCTCTAACCAACAATATTTCAGATAAAGCTAACAGAAATAAATGGACATCTGGGGAATGTCAATATCATTGTCTTCATCGTCCTCGCATGCCACCACCACATCCAAGTGCCGACGGTAAGGTGGGAGCTCCACCTTAGCCACTTCCCTTGCCAAATCCACCACCTTCTTGTCCATCCGCTCTCTGTGGCGAGGGAACATGCTATTGTAGAGCAGACAACTTCCGCATGAAATGCTATATGCATTCAACCCCTTGTCAGAAAGCCACTGGAGAAGCTCCCTCAATGTTGGATTGTCCTCAACAATCCATCTGTCCCAGACAGTCCACTTCATGTCGCGGTGCTTGATGACTTTAGGAGGAACTGGCTCAGCGATGGAAAATAGAGGTAGAGCAAGGTTTGCAAATGTGTTGCGATAGTCTTCCACTTTGTGCCCTCCATCCAGAACCTTGTACAGCTCTAGGCAAACAAGACCTGTTGCCATTGCTGTGGAGGTTGCAATTGCAGGGATAATCCTTCCGGCAATAAATTTGGCTTTCAGCTTGTCAACTTCAGGGATGCTGTAATTTCTTGCCCTCATATTGGCTAGTGCAGCTATCACATCCATGTGGTAATTTGTATCATCATCCTGTATCATAGGACAATGTCAAAAAACACTGTTAGGTTAATCAAAGAACCTACACTCCTAAAATAGTCCAATATCCCTGCATACTATGGTAGGATTATACGAAATGCACAATCTAGGCTACATGTTTACTAATAATGTGGAACGTGAACCCTAATCGACAAGAAATAAACAGGCCTAATAGTACCAAACTCGTCAGGGTTGGAACGAGAGAAACCTTCTCAAATTGAATTGGTTTCATCCTGAAACCAGAGGGCAGAAGCTTCCGACACTGCTCTAGCTTTATGATTAGTTCATTGATAACTGCACTATCATCTATAGATGCAGTAGAGAGGCTAGAAGACTTCTCGTCAGTTTCAATTTTGACACCTTTCTTTGGTTGAAATTCGGGGACCATCACTTTATCAACAGCTTCTGCCAGTGTCTTTGGGTGCTTAGCCCAATCAGGAATAGAGATGCTAAATGTCTCAGCACGGAGTATGGATGCAGCAATGACAAAATGCAGATGACTTGGATCAGTAGTAGAGAACTGCAGTGGCTGAGGAAAGCGTTTAGGGGCAGACCAAAATGGTGCCCCAGTACTGGTTGCAGCATCTTCAGGGAAAGTAAAAATCAACTGCTTCACACGATTAGAAAAATAATCTTCAAACCTAAAGACATAATAAACAGTGTAAGAAACTGTGAGATCATGGCAGTTTTTCTTCACTCATACACAGAGTTGAAGAATCAAACATTAAGGATGTACCTTAAACGAGCCCATGTAATGCAATCTTGGAATGTTTCGCATCTGTCCTTATCAAGGCACTCAAGAACACGTTCCAAATTGTCCCTTGCCTGAGCATCGCCGGCATTCACCATTGCAGAAGTATATTCACTTGGATTGGAAAGATAGGCATTCACTTCAGCAGGTGTTTTCTCGAGCAAACCCTCAAACTCTGACCTGGCCCAAGTCAAGCAATGGTCAATGTTGTGTGGGAATGAATGCACAGTACACATGGGTGCTTGTTTCTCTGGCGGATCCCTCGAGGCACCATAGTTCTCTGTCAGGTGAGGAATGACCATCTGAGTGTTGCACTTGGCCCCTAGTGTCCCTGACTCTAACAGCGGCTTTTGAAAATACAAGCATCTTTGATCAACATACAGCCTAGCATTGACATTGTCCAGTGCATTTACAACAACACTTAGATTCTCCCAGAAGGTATCATCAAAAACATTCTCAGTCTCGGGGCCCACACGATTCTGCAATGCTTCAATGTGAATACTAGGGTTTATCAATGCAGCTGCCGCAGCAGCAACAGTGGATTTGGCCTGCCCTATATTCCAATCACGAAACAGAAATTGCCTACTGAGGTTACTCTTTTCGATTACATCATCATCGGTGACAGTCAGCTTCCCTTGACCATTGCATGAAACTCCCATTAGAGCTAAATTCTTCAAAAACTCACAGCCCAGTGCACCAGATCCTACAACAAACACCTGAGCATCTTCAAGTTTCTTCTGGAGTTTAGCCCCAAAAACTGAAATTTGTGCATCATAACGACTGTTCAATGGTTTGAAGTCGCTGGGTTCCAGTGGCTCAGTAGGAAGGGACTCAACCGAGTCAAAGTAGAAGAACTGTAAAATACAAGGAAAAAATATTGACATAAAGGGTACTTATCAAAAAAAAATACAAGGAAATAATAATAATAAAAAGTTATCATGTGAATTGCCAAAAATATAAATGCTCATGTGTTGAGCAATTTGTGAATTAGAAAGAATGTCCAAAATGAATTAAGCCCAATATTTAATACAGTTTATACAACCAAGATATGCCCAAACTAAACAAAATCCCCAGATAATGAAACAATAGTGAGAAATGAGATACGATTCTACTCGAATAAAAAATAAAAAATAAAAAATAAAAAACTAAATAACCTGGAAAAGTGGATGAAACTTTCCGGAGCATGCCTTCATAACCTCCTGACCAACAATTCCACCAAACATAACAGCCATAGGATTCAGCACAGCCCGAGCACCAAAAGCAAAGTGTCGCAAAAGTTTTGGGTTTAAATCATTCAGTTTTGCATCACAGAAGCTCTCGTTGATGTTGCTGGCAATGGATATGAGCCTATGTGCATCTTCTTCTGAACCAGCAAGTGGGAAGCGTCCTAATTCAGATAAAAACTTGTCAAGTGCTTGGAAAGCCAAGTGCAGAAGAGGTGGCCTGTCAAACTTAGAGAAATCACTAAGCAAAAAGTCGCCTGGGTCCTTGAGTGCGTCTTTCAATGGCTTAAAATTCAAGACCTTAGGTTGCTTCACCTGAGTGACAATACCTCCTCTCTCATATGGGCCAAAATTTGAAGTATCCTCTTCAAGGCTGAAAGAATATGGCCTTGTATTAATGACCTTTCGCGGCTTTCCATCATTAAGTTCCATCATTCCTCGTACTTCTGAGAAAACAACAAGATCACCATCCTGGAACTCCAGCCTTTCATCATCAACACAAGATACAAGTGCTGGTTTATCATTACTGATAGATGCAATAATGCCCGTGTGAGGTTCCTCACCATCAACATCAACTACGGTGAACTCTGGACCAAAATCACAGAATACATTACCAAAAAGGCCTCTCACTTCAGTCTTTACGAATGCAATAGGAGGTTGATGATTGTGGCAGTAATCATTAAATGCAATCGCATTCTCCAAGTCAATATCAGTAAAAACAACAGCCTGCAATGCATTAATGGGAATATCAATGGGCATCACATTTATAATTAATAATATATATTCACATGCATTGTGTGTTTTTTCTCCCTCATCTTCCCCAGTTCGTTTCCAATTTCCACACCAATTCTAAACTCTAAATTTTGTTTGAGCATATGTACATCCATCAAAAAACTCTATTAACAAAGTCGCAGGAATGAGCCACTTGCATGATTGGTGTAATTGATTCACACATTTTCTAACCTCTTAAGTTAAATATATTACTATTTTGGCCTCCGTAATTTAACTTTTATATCTTCCTGTTTTATCCTCCAAATTTGATGAAATTCCTATTATATCCTCACATTAATTACACATGCAATGTGTGTACCACGGGTTAATGATAAGAGGAGAAGCAAGACTAACATGGTTGATAATTGCATATACAACATAACCATTATGTGAAGCATACAAACTTATATGTCCATAGTTTCTCAAATCATGATTCAGAAAATATAATGCTGATATAGTGTGCAACATAGGTTTGAGGCAGCAGTACCTTACAACTCAAATCTACACAATATTTTTGCAGCAAGGCATGAACACCCTACATACTTTCAAAAGTAGAGATCCAAACAATAGCCACCCCGGCAAAGAGAATACAACACAACATGTGACTATGCAAATTATTTTGCAGCTACACTTGAATGCAAGGATGTGTATTACCATTCTATCAAACACTACAGATCAAAGCAATAGCCACCCCAACGAAGAGAGAACATCAATATAATGTCTAAACAACTACTTATGATGGTAATTGATATTAAGAAAGCAACTACCTATGATGGTAACTAATGTTAATACATACTTTCAGTAACACATCCCTTGGGCATTATTAATTGAGCTAGCAAAGTCCAAATGATCACAAGTTAAGTACCAGTTATGCATACATCAATATAATGTCTAAACAAAAATGTCCAGGAAGCAATAGATTTCACAGGTAAAGCCAGATGCAGATAGCAATCAGCAACAATAGTGGTTCAGTGCCTTAAATACCACAACTAGTTTAAATTGTCCAAATTTCTTCTTATAGGTCACAAAACAATGAGCCACATGCATGATTGGTGTAATTGATTCACACATTTTTTCCCTCTTATGTTAGATATATTACTATTTTGGCCTCCGTAATTTAACTTTCATATCTTGTTTTATCCTCCAAATTTAATGAAATTCCTATCATATCCTCACACTAATTACACATGCAATGTGCGTACCACGGGTTAATGATAAGAGGGGAAGCAAGACTAACATGGTTGATAATTGCATATACAACATACCCATTATGTGAAGCATACAAACTTATATGACCATAGTTTCTCAAATCATGATTCAGAAAATATAATGCTGATATAATGTTCAACATAGGTTTGAGGCAGCAGTACCTTACAACCCGAATCTACACAATATTTTTGCAGCAAGGCATGAACACTCTACATACTTTCAAAAGTAGAGATCCAAACAATAGCCACCCCGGCAAAGAGAATACAACACAAAACATGTGACTATGCAAATTATTTTGCAGCTACACTTGAATGCAAGGATGTGTATTACCATTCTATCAAACACTACAGAACAAAGTAATAGCCACCCCAACGAAGAGAGAACATCAATATAATGTCTAAACAACTGCTTGTGATGGTAATTGATATTAAGAAAGCAACTACCTATGATGGTAACTAATATTAATACATACTTTCGGAAACACAGCCCTTGGGCATTATTAATTGAGCTAGCAAAGTCCAAATGATCACAGTTTAAGTACCAGTTATGCATACATTAATATAATGTCTAAACAGAATGTCCAGAAAGCAATATATTTCACAGGTAAAGCCAGATGCAGATAGCAATCACCAACAATAGTGGTTCAGTGCCTTAAATACCACAACTAGTTTAAATTGTCTGACTTTCTTCTTATAGGTCACAAAACAACCACTTTCAACATTGTAAAGTACAAAAAAACAAAGAACAACTTCATATATACAAATATGCAAATAATAACTGATGTATAACAAAGTAAAACAAAGGCCTGAAAGTAAGAAACTATCACAATAACTTGCATTAATAAACAAGGTATACTCAACGAACCATTTAAATTTTAAAACAAACTTGCCTGAAAATCAGATAGTTGTTCTTTAGTCAATGTTGTAGTTAAGGTAGAAACAACCACAGCATTATTGAGCTCCTGCAACTTTTGAACAGAAGCAAGTGCTCTGTTCTTACCAACATCATTCTCTGTGAAAATGAAATTGCTTGACAAATCCCACAACTCCACATTCCCTTCGTCATGCAATGTCACAGACTTGACACCAGCTAGTATGAGATTCTTTGCTGCAAATGATTTCAATAAGGATTAAATCAAATACGCAAACATACAAAGTTCCAATTCACAGATACGAAGAATCAAATCCAGAATAATGATGTAGACAATTATTCAGATCCAGTAAAGAAATATCCTAACCATAAGTTAGAACAACAACAATAATAATAATAGAATAATAATAATATATTTTTTTCTTCGTGTCAAGTTAGAAAAGTTACATAACTACAAACCATAAATTAGCATTAAGCAAAAGTCAGAAACATATAAAATACAACAAAAAATATAAAAAGAAGAATAGCCTGTAAAACCAAACAAATGAAATGATCAAACCTCAAAATAATAGTTGTTAAAGTAAATGTTTTGAATAGCTACATCAATAGCCATGAATAAATGACAAAGCACTATAGCCAATACATGATTTACAATCATAACAGTTTAAACACCATCACACAGAAAAAGTACACCATTTCCGATGCACAGAAAAGAATCAATTACAAATTATAATCAATAAAAACAATAATATCTAATCAAAAGCAGTTAAATGTAGGAAAAGTTACAAAAACTGCAAAGGCAACAACTAACAGAAATGAAAACAGTCTTCCACAACAAACAGATTAAGAATCCCAAACCTACTCCAAACCAACAACAATAGATTAAGATCTGTTTGTAATTCACATCGGGTAAAGAAAAATCTCAGTAGTAACCTAGACACATAAGTTAAATAACTAGCCTAACACAAATAAGTGGACACAAAAAAGCAATAAACATTATTAGTAGAATAAGTTAAAAAAGGATCAAAATCCATACCAATTTCAGCGCCAAGGCCTTGCATGCCAGAGACAAGGATATTAGAGGCAAAAAGACGCCTCATGGTCTCACGTCCGTACACAGCGAGCTGTCTGCTATGAAGATCTTCATCGATGTCTTGAGGATTTCCATCATCCAAAGCCATATTCGGCAGTGAGGGTTCAACAACGCTACCGCCTCCTCCCCTTACAGTGTTGTTGTTACCTATGGCGCTGCTTTCTTTGGCGTCTCCGCCTCCGCTCTTCTTACTATCGGTGGTGGTGATTGTGGTGGTGGCGGCGGCGGCGAGAGTTGAAGAGATCAAGCAACCAATCTTGTTCTTCTTGAGAAAGCTTTCTGAATTACTATCTTCTACAACTCCTCCTTCAACTGGTCTCTTTTTAGGAAGCATATAGTGCAATAAACTCCTGAAAACCTCACAAAACCCCATCCAAATGATGAGAAATATGACAAGTATATACAAAAAATTAAGATTGGAAGATTTGGGATAGAGTAATCCAGAAATGATTGCAGTTATTAGCACAAATCCTAACCCTAGCTTCGTTAATAGCGTCATTTGTAAGTGATTCGATACTTAAAGTAAGGTTGAATTAGAAGAAAAACGTACCGATTGGAGCTCTGGAGTGCAAAGGTATGGAATCTCAGAGAGAATTTATGCTAGATGAAAATGTAATAATAATAAGAAAGAGAAGATAGAAAAGGGGTATTTATGGATATGGATTTTGGTCCCTAGGGTTTCGGGTTATGGACAGGCCCTCCTGTGGAGAAATCGGTACATTTTTTCTCTCTCTTGGCGGCTTAGAGAGAGAGGGGGGGAGAGAGATTCGAGAAAGATGAGAGAGTGAAAGGAACGACTCAGCTGGGAGGAAATGACTAGTGAGATGAGGGGATGAGAGGGTACAGTCAGTTGACTAGTCTGGCCCGTACGTAGGAGAATAATCACGAGAAACTGAGGGAAGTAACGGTGCCGTATTTGTCCAAATCAAAATACATTTATTTTATTTAGTAAAAAAAAAACCTACTTTTTAAATAATTTTCTTTTCTTTTATGATGCAATATAGGCAATGAACTTTTGTTTCAGAAAAAATAAATGAATATTTGGTGAATGGACTAACCATTCAATCTGCAAGTGAAATATAATATAAACAACAAATGTTAAAATTTTCCTCTATACCCTTTCACCAAATTACACTAAGATTCAAGTTAAATAATATTTTTCCGCTCTCTGAATTATAAAATATTATTAAATTTTAAACTCAAATTTGATAAAAAAAAATTATTAACAATTACGAATTAATAAATTTAGTTAGTAATACACTTAAATAGTTTATAATATTTAGGCTTAAATATAAATTATTGTTCAAATTTATTGACCATTTTTTGCTTTGTTAATAGACTTTTCAATTTTTTTTTAATTAACTGATTAAACAATTATTTAATTTTTTACTTAGTTCAATTTTAACTGCCATATTAGACACTAGCTGGGTCCCGTGCCTCCGGCACTGTATGGACAATATAATTTATCTCAAACTTTAAACGACCAAAATAATTTATTGAGTGAGCGAAAAATTTAAAGTCATTTGTATTTTATTAAATTATTATTAGATTATTAGATAGATAGATGTATTTTATTAGATAGATGTATCAACGGTGTGATTTATCCCAAACTTTGGACGGCCCAGATGATTTATTAAGTGAGCGGGAAATTCAAAATCATTTGTATTTTATTAGATAGATTAATAACCTGACTTAAAAGAAACCTGAACTGCCATCATCAGTTCCCTTAAATACCCAAAGATTAGAGGAAAAAAAAAAGTTGGGCAAAATTCTAAATCAAGCAAACACAATATTTGAACATCAAAGAGCATTAACGACGACTTCTTCAAAACCCTTCTCTTTTTTTACTTTTTCCATTTTTCAATCATAAATTCGGCTTATGACAGATCTGCAACTCACCAGATCCATGAACCCACCGCGTCTGATCTGGGAAAAGAAAGGATAAATAGAAAAAGAAAAATCATTTCCACCACCAAAGTACAACCACACACGTTATTATGAGAAATTGTTTTGATTACTTAATTAATTTATGAGAAATTGTTTTGATTTTATAAAAAAAAAATTATGCTTTATTATGTTTTTGCCCTTGAAAACATTTTTAAAAACTAAAATAAATATTTTTAAAAACACATCAGCACTAATATCTTACGCATCGTAATCACGTCATCAATTTATAACATGTCAATTTTAATTGAACCAAAGTGAAAAAAAATTAATTGTTTAATTATTTAATTGAAAAATTAAAAAGTCGATTACTGAAGTGAAAAAAATAAATAATTTAAAATAGTAATTTATATTTAAACATAATATTTATTATTATATTAATTAAAATTTATATAAATTTTAAATTTATCTTAAATTAATTTTAAAAAATTAATAATGAACTTATATTTAAGAACTAATTGTATAAGTTTATTAAAGAATGAGATTTAACAAACAAGACACCAATACATTTTATTATGAGTGATTATATGTAGTTTTTCTTATGAGGTGGCCCATGGTTAGGCTGTAAATGAAGTATGAAATCTTTGATATTTGTTTCAAAAATTTATATTTGTATTCGCACCAAAACGAATATTATTTGAATGTATGTTAAAACGAATATTATATATATTCGTATCTGTGTGAATTTATATATATATATATATATATATATATATATATATATAAATCTCTCATTTAATATCTATATCCTTAATACGTTGTTGAATATTTGTATATACATACATACACGTACATATATATATAAATCTTTTTGTTATTAATTTAACATTGTTCAAAAATTAAAAAAAAATAAAATAAAACTTTTAAATTTTATCTCGAATGGATGCGAATATGGATACAAATATTTGATATATATATATATATATATATATATATATATATATATATATATATATATATACGGAGAGAATCAAGAACACTCTCCTTAAATAGCACTCCGCCTTAAATAGCACTCTTTTATCAATACGCGGTGGCATTGTATTTACAAAAAATATCACTGTGTCCCTCCAAAACTACGTCGTTTTGATAAAAGAGTGCTATTTAATTCGGAGTGCTATTTAAGGAGAGTGCTCTTGATCCTTTCCGTATATATATATAATACAAAACTGATACAAATCAAATATTTTTTTCGTCAAATACAAATATAGATATTTCATATTATATATACGGATACAAATAAAGATATTAAAATTTATTTTTAAATATAGATATATTTGTATTCATATCTGAAACTAGCCATTTTTAAATAAAAACTAAAAAATAACTTATGGTCAATTAAGATAATTGGATATTTGGTATTGGGCCTCTGATTTTAAAAAAAATTGGGTTGAATCTTTTTATAGCCGTCCATTTGCGAGATCTTAGGTGGAGTATCATTCATGTCTAATAAAGGAAAGGAACGGAACGGAAGAGTGAACAGTCTTTCTTGCATTTGCTTTGAGTAGTCAACATTCACATGCTGATGCTGGGCTAGCTAGCTATATCCATGTGCCGACCCGACCCGACCCGTCCAGTGCCAGTTCTGAAAACTCAAGTCGAGAATGTTTGGGTGAAACTTCAAAATTAACCACCCCACCACAACTCAAGCATGAAAATCCCGCATCTGCCTAAATAATAATACTCCTATTGATCATAATATTCTCTAACACCTGAGCATTACTTTTAAGAACATTCCATCTTTTACATAACACTCTTAGTCGCAACCAAATGCACAATCTCCCCTCAACTCAAGAATAATAATAATAATAGCCTTCCTTCCTTCCTTCATTTGTTAATATTATTGACCAACACACTTTTGGAAGTCTGGAAGTCCTAATAATGCTATCCACATATGTGCAAACCATTTTGAATGCTAATTAAGATAATATTCATGAGAGACAGACAGACAGACAGACAGACAGACAGAAAGAAAGAAAGAAGCGCTCACACAAAAACACCAAGATAATGTTATCCAGTGTCGGTTGAAGTTTGGTTGAGGGGCATGAGAAAGGAGCCCTATAATATAATTCTCACCTCCCATGAAACATGAAAACAAGAGTGACACCCTTGGGCCCCCTTCCATAGAAACAAAAAGTGAAGCCGAATACAAAAAGCCTTAAATTACTCAAAACTTGTTGGCCCATCAGATTACAAACAATCATACTTTGGGCCCCCCCCCCCCCCCCCCTTTCTAACTTTAAGATGATTCTCAATACAACATCATCAATTTCTTACTCTCATTACCATAATTGGTTTCCCACCACTCACATCTTCTTCATATATTAAAGTGAAAATACTAAGTTTTCATTTTTAATATTTATCAGTTCATTTTTTGGGGAGACTGACTGACTTGTCCTGATAAAAGAAGATTATATCTTCATTTCTGGCTTTCTGCTGAGAAAATTAAACTTCTCCGATAAAAATTAGGATTGAATAAGCAGCACCTACTGGGTAATGACTTTTTGTACACAACTTTTTAATCAGTAAATTGGCTTCGTGTATATTAAATAGATTTATTACCTATTATTGCTGTTGCCATTGTTGACAGGGCGCATCAATATTGATAGAATTTCAGAGAACTGAGGACGCTTTGAAGGACAACTGTTCCAACACTTGACCATCAGAGACCGCAGGAGTTGTGAGCAGTCTTTTGGGATGTCAGGTCTAAGTCCACAAGCAGCTATCCCAACGGCGGCCTGCACAGGTGAATATGCAGAATAAGCTGCCTCACCAGTCACCATCTCCCAGACTACCATCCCATAACTATAAACATTACTCATCCATGTCTCTGTTACACTTTCTGGATCACCTGCGATGATCTGTTAAAGAAAAGCAAATTACACCATTCAAATCACTTCAGTATTTCACCATACATAACTAACTCTTTTAAGACACTTGAAACTAAAGTCCACTTATAAGCCAGTTAGTACAATACAAAGAAATCATCAACTTGGAATTTTATAGAGTTGAGTAGTTGACACTTAGAGAAATAAGGTATTCTAGTTTAAAGTTTGAATTTAAGATTTGGAATATTTATTAATGAAATAATTCCTGACATTTGAAGAAGTATGCAGGTTATTCCAGGACACTAAATAGAAGTGTCCAATTAAGTTTGATAAAGCCTTCTTTATTTCATCTCTATAAAAAAATAGAAACATACTGCACACCCCCATTCCTACCCTCTCTTAAAATGCACTATTCGAAAAACTTATGCAAATGATTTGGGATATTCATTAGATGGACTGTACTGATTAAACCAATTTCATGAAAGTGTCACTGCTACTGGTTTTCTATAGGACTATAGTAGTATTTATTTATTTTTATATTTATTTTATTTCCTGATGAGTAGTAACCATAGAAGTGCTTAGTTAGCTCCAAAAAGGTAATCAATCTGTTGAAATGTAAGGAAAAATAATTATTGTGACATGTTAAGCATGCTCATAAAACAATGATAAGATAAGTGACATAAAGGTCCCTTTTAAGTAGAATTCCCAGAAAAGCCTTAAAACATACATTGAATCCAAGTGAATCACTTGATTATAGAGTTAAATATATATATATATATATATATATATATATATATATATATATATATTTCCAATAAAAGCACATAGTGTTATGTTTATTTAGGATATGAACTATAATAAATCATAATGAAACCAGAAATGCAAATATGTATGTTTTTGTTTTACGTAGCTAGTATGCAAAAATAAAAGGTAAACTTTACAAGGAAAACAACAGAAACTCTCAATTATTATTGTGAAATATATACATGCTAAAATGGTAACTCTGATAAGTCATCTTGTAACATAGAGGGTCAAACTATTTTATGGTCTAAAAACCATATATTTAATATCAGTCTATGCATTGTCTAAATTTCAAGGTGAAATAATATATTTACACTACTTTTTAACAAGTTCCTCAGTTGATGTCCTTGAGAGTAAAGAGAAAGGTTTTAGCAGATCAAACTCATTTTTAAGATCTAGTATGACATAATAATTCTCTTCAAGTGTCACATGATTTTTTTTGGAACGTTTTGATTTCTAAGAAAATAAATGAGAGCAGAAGTGACATCACAGAAGCATGCACAGAGATTAAGCAGTCAAATATGTGCTAGCTATCCCGCAGAGGTAGAACAACAATTTCTTTTATTATCACTAAAAAACCTATTGCATTGTATGGTCTTAAAGTAAAATTTTTGTAACACAATGGGATTCTATCATTTTAATATTGCAGATGTACCGTTATTAATGCTAGGTTTATTTTTGGTGATGAGGAGATTTAGTATCCACTAAATGGTCTTACAAAACTATAGAGAAAACATATCAATTAAGGGAAACTGATGTTTAGGGGTCAAACCTCAGGGGCTAACCACCGATAACCATCGGTTTCATACTCCATAGCTTCACTAACACTCTTGCAGGCAGCAACCACGCCCATGTCCCCCAAGCAAGCATTCCCATGTCGATCCAATAAAATCCTCTGTGCATTAAGGTCTCTGTATGCTACACCATGATCATTCATGAACTTAATCCCATCGGCTATATCAGCAGCAATCCTTATAATTTCCTTATTCTGAAGTTTTTTATTCCTCAGCAGGAGATCATGAACTGATCCACCCTCCATCAACTTAGTCACAACACATAATCCATGATTGTCATCGATGCAAACACCATAGAAATGCAAAATATTCTTATGCCCACATGTCATCAACTCTAACAGATCCTTTCTGAGTTCAAACTCATATGAATTACCCTTGTCACATCCCTTAAGCTTCTCAATTCCAACTCTTTTACCCTTGTAAACTCCCTTGAATGTACTAGACCCAATCTGATCAATGAACTCAAGATTGTCAGAGTTCAACAACCATCTCCCAATCTCATCCCCACCGGATTGCACAGTTTGCCATTCATCAACCGAAACTACAAATGCCGAAGTAGATAAAGGCAACTGAAGCTGAACCCTCGGATTCGAATTCTCAACCCTATTCTTATAATTCTGCTCCCCAGAATCCTCTTCAATCTCTCCAAGCACTCTTCCCCTAGTATTCTCCTCTTGACACCCACAAAGCCCAAATGGGAGCTTCATACTAGTATTTTTCGGCTTCCTCAAACCAAATTTCAGTGCACTTTCGATCCGGGTTTTAAACATTTTTTCTTGCCCAGATTGAACCAATACAAGAACAATTCCCAATGTAAACCCTTTCTTCTCAAAGATCTGTATCTTCTTACAACAAATTGAAGCACTGTCCAGTGCACCAGACATAGCCGGCCAGGAAAGGGAGGAATTACAAGCAAATACTAGCTTAAAAACAGACCCTTGAACTTCATCGTCAGACACCTCTAGTATCAAAATTGCTGGATGATCTTCCACGGAAGCCTGCTCTATCAATTTAATATGTAAAAACACATCTTTCATTTCAAATTCAGCTTGTGCATAACTGCCATTTTCACAAAATAAGCAAACTTCACATCACTAATTTTATAAATAAATAAATTGAGTACCGAAGGTACTCCAAAATCTATAAATTGAACTAAAGATTGATATTCAATATTCTTAAAAATCAACAGCAAAAAAGTAAACAGAAACTAACGAATTAGATGAGCTGAATCAAGTAAAACCTGAGTGGCAAAGAATCGTAATGCTTGCGAATATTAGAAACGAGCTTCTCCGGAAGCTGACTACCCGGGTAAAGCTGGGTCAAGTTTCTCACAACTCCGGCCCAAACATGCTTCCGGCAGTTGTCGCCCCGACCCGGCGGAGCCGGCGACTCACGGACCGAGTCCAAGTTGAGCGAGTTCTTGAGTGAAGCAATGGCCTCGGACACGTTTCGACTCAGCCTCTGCAACCGCTTCTGCATAGCCGATGACTCTTTAAATCCTCCGCCGTTGGTGATGGCGGCGGCGGCGGCTGAGGAGGAGGAAGAAGAGGAGGAGTTTTCAGTTAAAGATTCCGATCTGTCGTGGGTTCTCATAAGAACTTGCTCGACCATGTCCTCGTCGGTGCTGGTTCGGCTGGACCAGCATTCTAGCGCTGCTGCCATTATTCGGAGGATGGATTTGCAGCGTTGAGATCGGTAATTGAGATTTGTAGAGGTGTGATTTGTAGTAGAGTGGAGGGAGTATTATTTTTCTTCTGACATGGAAAACTTGAGAGCTGTAGTTTTCTTGGGAGAGTGAGTTTTTTAATAAGTTGCAGTGGACTGACTCACTGACTCTAATAGTAGTACTCCCTCTATTCCTAAAATATTATCGATTTAGAAGAAAAAAATTGTTTTAATTTATTTATTGTTTATAATTTTTTTAAAAAATAAATTATTTTATTTATTATATTACTTTTACCTTTTTTTATTATTTTAATAAATTCTCTCTTTTATTAATAGTTTTTAATTTTTCATAAAGGAATAGTGATAGAATTTGAAATAAATTTTAATTGTTAGATGATAGTATTAAATGAGTTTTTTAATTCATGAATAAAAATATTAAATGACAATCTTTTAAAAACGGAGATAGTAATATATAATACTCCCTTCATCCCTTAACATAAGACTTTTTAAAGTTATACACAAGTATTAAAGAAATAATTATATATCATTAAATATAATATCAAATGTTTATATTGTATTTGTATTAGAAAAAAAAATGTTATTTATTAGATAAAAAATAATAAGAAAATAAAAATTATATTTAATACTTAAAATAATATTAAAAACTAAATAATTAATGCTTATTTAAAATTTTTAAATATTATATATTAAGGGATAAAAATTTCTTTAAAACGTGTTATATTAAGTTACAGAAGGAGTAATATCTTAGAAAGGACCACGATTATTTATTATTTATTTCTTTATGCATATCGGGGGCTGCTTTATTTTAACTTAAATGTAATAATTAATGAGATATAGTATAAGTTTTGATGTTGATATTATCAACTTGTTTTTAAGACAAGGATATTGAGCTTTTTCGTATTCCTCGTTATCAGAATTTAAACATAATTAAAAATTTATTTATTTAAATAAATTAAGAGTCTTGTTATGTTATGATAAACTTATATTGAATTATAATTATAAAACACATTAATACATGAAATTGAATATATATAATTATAAGAAAACCCCGCTTATTATATATAAATTTTAAAAAATTATCACTAATAATTATTTAAGTAACTGACAATCAAAAAATCATCTAAACATTTGTAATATATTATTATTTCCTAATAATATATTTTATTTACTTACAAGCACCATTTTTACGATTTAAAATGCATTTGAAATTATAAATATACTCAAAGTTATCGATACAAACAGTATATAATTAGTCCGTTTTTCTAGCGAACTGGAGGGAGCGAACTAAGAATGAACCGGCTATAGCAACAGTTTTTTCTGTCGCTATAGCATAGACAATCGGTTTTTTATGATATAGTGACGAAAAAAACTGTCTCTATAACCGGTTTGTTCTTAATTAGTTCGATCGCTCCCTTCAGTTCACTGAAGAAAATTGAGCGTATATAATATTTTGTATAAATAATTGTGTTTGTGTAACTCTTATATATACTAGTTGATAGCCCGTGCAATGCACGGGCTAGTTTGAATAATAGATTAAATAATAAATTGTATAATTTATTAATACGATCATCCTTATAATTGATTACAAAACACTATCAAACTGAACACAACACATTTTACATCTTGAAATTTAAACACCACATAAAAATACAATTAAATCTGAGCTTTGTTCCTCAATTATTCGCATTATTCTGCTTGGACAAAGGCTTTCTAGGCCTCAAATTGCAACTCTTTTTTCATGAATATGGTTTACATCTTTTTTGGGAGAATTGTCTTGATAGTTTTCTTCTTCAACTGAATCAACAACTTTACTGTTCCGATCCTGTAATAGATGAAACAAATTAAAATATGAAAGAAAACATTGGCAAATGAAAGTGATTCTATAAGTCGGCCTCACCTCATTATATTCCAATAAAAAAGAAGCTATACCACCAAAAAAGAAAAGAAAAATAGCACATATATGAAACTATAAAAGAGAACAAAACCAAAAAAAAAATGTTTTGAGTGAGAACATATAGCATAGAAAAACTAAATAAAGACTAATAAAAACCCTTATTTTGTTTTAACACATACAAATATTAAATATAGGAGATGTGCGTTTTGATACTATAAACCCATTAACAATTTTGCAATTGCACATATTATTTACATCATAATAACTAAAAGCAACTGAACATCACTACCATCTTAGAATTTTATTTCCTCACATGCTAATATATCTTCCAGATTAATACTTTCAAGACTGAAAACAATTTAATTTGATAACCTTCACTCTTAAAAGTATACTCATATGAAGTGTAGTATGCAACTTCAGCTGCTTTAGTGACACCAGTGTAAACACCAATCTCCATGGTGTTCTTGGCATTGATCAGTTTCAAAAGCATGTTCAAGCCCTTCATTAACAGATGTTGTCATCAGATTCTTGATTTTCCAACAATTCAATCCATTAAAATCCTAAATCAATTTCTCATTTCAACAAAAAATCATTTTTACAAAAATTAATAAGAGAATTTATTTTTTCCAAAAAATTAATGGTTCTGTATAAAAAAAACTAACCATAGATGTTTAGCAGTCACTTCCCTAAACTCTCTCATGGCCTCTGGCTCTCGTGGGTACACACTGATTTCAAGAATATACTAAAAAAGAGAAGAAAATCAGTCAATTAATCAAGAAAAAATCAATTTTGATACGAAAGATTTGATCTTTTAGAAGAAAGTGCTTGTAAAATAATGGGTACCTGGTACAGCATCACTCTGCAAAAGGTTCTTGTGGCCAACTTCCTGATGTCTGGATTCACCATTTCCTGTCGTTTCTATAAATATTTCTTAGTTTTTTCTCTTTTTACTCGCCGAAGATTCAATAATTGATTAACCTGAACCTGCCGAATGTAATCAAAATTTGCCTGAAGCAAAATAGACCTCTCAATTTAATTAACAACCTGCAATTTAGGTCTCACTGTATCTAGCATAACCTGAAATGATATCAAGTCCCACTGATAATAAATTTTGGAATCATTCAGTTTTTATTGAACCTAATCTCATAACTAATTTTACTTTAAGCTTACAGAGTGTCTCATCCCTTTATAAGAATGAATTCTTTCAAATTTGTTCATGGATCAAGATATCATTTTCAAGTCCTCACAAAAATATCTAACAAATGGCCATAAGGTCAGCTTCCGATGAAAAGAATGTAAAACATTAGCAAGGCTAAATCTATATACAATTGTCAATTCACATTTTAATCCTAATGGTTTGTCATATTTTGAGATCTGTTTTGTAGTTTTTCAATTGTAAATTCACATATAAGGTATGATTTTGATGTGGGTTTCTATGAGATTTTAATTCTTTTTATGTTTATATATTTGTCTTAAATGAGTCAAAATAATTATCTACTATACAATACCTTTGCTACAACTGTATGTATAGCACATGCCAGAACCTCTTTCACCAGCTCGAAAATCAACTTCCAGCACTCTCCCAACAGGTCCTGCTGCAGCACTGCAGGCAGCCCCAAGTGAAAAATGCATGCGACTGCAAAATATTTTCACGGCTTTGGAATCATGAAGAACAATTATGAAGTCCATGAGCTCACCTCCTATCTAGAATAAGAAGTAAAAGAAAAGATATCACTCTTCACAAAAAAAAAACAAAAAACAAAATTCACTTTAAAATAATTTATCAATATTCAAATCATATAGCATTGTCCATATAGAATTTAATACAGAACCTTGAACATCAATATGATCCTCCCCCCTACCCCCACCCCCACCCCCACCCCCACCCCCACCCCCCCTCTCTCTCTCACTCACACACACACACACATAAAAGAGTACCTCTGTGTACAGGGGTACAGTGTTTTAAAATCGTTAGGCAGGCTGCCTTAGGCGGTGCCTAGGCTCTTAGGTGGACAATAACTTAAACAAAATAAGGTATAATGACTAACAAAAATTAATAAAATCACATACTTCATGAAATTTTTTTCTTTTACCTTTGACTCGATAAGAAAGCATCTAAGCATGAAGAATAACCTGAGAGCACCCAATATGAGAATCCATAGGGACAAAAGAAATCAATAAAAACAAACAAACAATGCCAATAGAAATCAGAACACATTGGTAGATATGTTTTAATTATGAATATGCTTGAATTTAATAACTGGATGCAGTAGATGTTTAATCATTCATTGATCAGAAAACCTAGCGTTGCCACAAATGATACCACTGCAAATAATAGATAGTAATAAATAAGTAGCCTAAAACACAAAAGTTGGTACATGTTCCACATCAAGAAATTGATTGTTCCAATTTCTTAAATTTAACTTGCGAACTATAATGATCAGCATTAGAGCTAACCTGTAAACAATATCTTCCCAAACAATTCATCATGACCCGCTGCACAGTGCAACATCAAACAATTGAAAATCATTAATCCAAACTGAAATTCAATTCATATAAAGACAATTATATAAACATAAAAATAATTAAAATCTCATAGAAACCCACATCAAAATATGTAGTGTCAACATCAAACAATTGAAAATCAATAATCCAAACTGAAATTCGATTCATATAAAGACAATTATATAAACATAAAAAGAATTAAATCTCATAGAAACCCACATCAAAATCATACCTTATATATGAATTGACAATTGAAAAACTACAAAACAGATCTCAAAATGTGTCAAACCATTAGGATTAAAATGTGGTCCTGTAATAATGCAATTGTACCAAAATTCACAACATAACACCAGCCAACAATAAAATCTAATATAATAAATCACCGATCAAAACACACAGCTAAAACCAAAACTTCAACCAATTAAAACTGAAAAGTAAAACACAATCAAATCCAAGGTTGTCTGCACAACTTATAAGTTAAACCCTGAGTGGTATTGAGAGAGAGAGAGCTGAAAGAATATGCTTCTGAGAGGTAGTAATAAATAAAGAGATTTAAAAAGAGCTATTTCCAGAGTGAGTGGTGAGGCTGAGGCAAATGGAAGGTTCAGGGTTTATATTAAAAATAGAAGAGTGAAAGTAATAAGATCATGGGAATCAAAATCGGTCAATCAGATGGCTGTGAGGCGATGATAAATAAAGGAATACAACCAAACTTGTATGGGCATTTGGTCAATCTCATTTGGATTTGGGTCTTTTCTGAACAACCAAAATTGACAACCAATTACCAGCCAAATTTTAGATTTAATCTCCTCATCTCTCCTACCGGCTACCCACAAACGAAAGAATTTTATACAGATGTACTGACCTTACAAAGAGAAATAGACTTAAAAGTTCTCTCATTTTGCCGAACTTCAAAGAGCTCAAGAACGGGTCGAGGCGACGACGGTGGCGACGGCGACGGCGGGGGAGGTGGAGGAGTAGGAGCGACAGAAGGGGAATATGTATATGGAAGTGAAATAGGGGTGAGGGTACTGAAGAAGAGGAAGAGGAAGAGGAAGAGGAACGGTTGTGTCAATTGACCGAGTCCTAATTGATTTCAAATTAGATGAGCCTTTGCTGTATTTATTGAAAATCAAATTGATTTGAAATTGATAGGGGTGAGGGTACTGAAGAAGAGGAAGAGGAACGGCTGTGAACCCCAATTTAGCGTCAATTGACCGAGTCCTAATTGATTTCAAATTAGATGAGATTAATTGAGTTAAGAGGCTGTGTTGACTCAGTGAGTTTTTCAATTAATTGGATTTCAATTGATTGAGTTAATTGGGGCTGTGCTGTATTTATATATATATATTGATATATATAACATATATTGAGAAAAATTAAATAAGAAAATGTAATAGAGGAGATCATAGATCTTTTAGGCTATATTTGTTTAAAAGGATTACATGTAAGACCCCAACTTTTATGAATAAAAATGAATTTTCTATAATTATCATTTTTTTTGAATATTATGGAATGATTTTTGATATAATGTTATAGTTGTGGGTAATAGTTATAAATTTTACAAAGTACGCAAATTGTTATATAATATTCGATTGGTCGGGGAATATTTGTTTTAACAGGGAATATTCGTACGACGACACAATCATTGGTGGACCCCACAACGAAATTATTATCGGATTGAGAAAACGACAAAAATATTTTATGAAAATAACGGTGGAAGTTTTATCGTTAACTGTTGAAACACCCGGTGTTAAAAGTACAGAAATACGCGTGGTTGCATAGTAGCACACAATATTGATTATTGATGCTTACGTGATAAGTCACTTAGTTTTGTTCAATTATTGCTTCAGTAATTGTTGTATAGTATCTCACGTTAATTGATTCAATTATTGTCAATATTTTATATATTTTTAAATCAATAATGAGACGACGAAGTTATTAATATTATTATTTGTAATATTAACGATGTTTAGAAGTTCTGTCAAGGAGAGGTTTGGTAACCTAATTGCGCGCCAATAGGGAGAAATTCTTATTGGAAAGCCCCCTCTTTCCTGGGAACGACCTGGTCGATTAATAGTGTGAATTATAATAATGATGACGAAGTTTTGTTTTATTAGTATTATTAATGTAATAAAACAGAAAAACTTTTTATATAAAACAGAATACTTTTATAAAGTTATTCGTTTTATTAGACTATAAATAGAATATATTATATTATAATATGCATAATGTTTTGTATAGTAAAATCTTTTTATATAAAACATAATACTTTTATAAAGTTATTCATTTTATTAGACTATAAATAGAATATATTATATTTTATTATGCATAGTGTTTGCATAGTGCCTGCATAGTAAACTCTTTTTATATAAAAAAGAATACTTTTATAAAGTTATTCGTTTTATTAGATTATAAATAGAATATATTATATTTTATTTAAAAGATTTTGTTTTATTAGAATATTTTATAGTAAACCAATCTGGACCGTCCGTTTAAAAGTAAATCAATCTGGACCGTTCAGGAATTAGTTACTATTCAGTTAATTCTCCTTTAAATAGAAACTCATTCCTTCATTATTTCTTACGAATTCACTGAAACTCTAGAGAGAGAAACAATAGAGAGAAAGAAGAAAAGTATTATGCTACTTCACTACTCATATATCTAGTTGTTCTAAGGTAAGTGGTATTATTTCTTTCGTATTCATGAAGAGAACATCTGTTATTCCTTTTTTTTATTCTGTTAGAATAACTTGTATACGCGGTCTACCCTATACTTGATAAAATTCTTCTATTATTCCATTCTTTATCAGTATGTTGGAATAATCTGTCTATGCGAAGTACCACATACATGGTGAAATTCTTCTGTTATTCCATTCTTTATTATTCTGTTGAAACATCATGTCTGTGCGTTTACGCATGACCTGGTTCCATTATTTATTATTCTGTTGGAACATCCTGTCGGTGCGAATTTCGCCTGCCCTGGTTTCGTTATTTATTATTCTGTTGAAATATCCTATCTGTGCGTTTACGCATGACCTGGTTCCATTATTTATTATTCTGTTGGAATAACCTGTTTGTGTGGTCTATCGCATGCCTGATGATTTCTTTTGTTATTCCATTCTTTATTATACTCAGTTGGTTAAAGTCACTACAAGAAAACCGGCTAATTCCGACGGATCTAAGTTCGACGGACTGTATTCAGTCGTAAATAATTTAATTTCGACGAAATATTAGGTCAAAATTAATTCAGTCCAAAATAGGTTATTTTCGGGAAAAATCCGTTAGGAGTATAAGGCCTCATATGGCGCCAAATTTCCCGCCAGAGCGAAACTTAAGTTCGACGAAATTACAGCTATATCCGAGGGACTGTACGTCGAAGATAAGTTAATTCTGAGGGACGTATATCCGATGGAAATTCCGTCGGAAATATCTTATAAAACCTATTTGACTGACTCAGGCCAGTGTCTCCCCGTATTCTCTCATTTTTAATTATCCCTCCTTTCTCTCCTCTCTCATTCTCTCACTCTCTCATCTCAGTCTCTCCTCTATCAGTCTCTCACACTCTCATCTCAGCCTCTCCTCTCTCATTCTCATCTCCGGCGCCCACCAGCCACCAACACCTTCACCGCCGACCAGCCGCACTCCCCCTTCTCCCCCACCGCCAGGCTCCCTTGTAGCCGTCGACCACCACCATCTTCCTCTAGCTGCCGACCACCACCACCACCAAGAGCCACCTCCAGCCCCCCACCCATTTTCGATTCCAGTCGCCGACCACCACCTCCACCACATGCCGGACAGTTTATTAGCTCCAAAAGGTATGAGTTCAAATGTTATTTCATTTTGATGATGATGTAAAAAATCGGTAGATTGAATAATTTTTATATTGTATGTATATATTGATCTGAGTCTGAAAATTGGTAAATTCCTTAATTGGTTACTGTATGTGCATCAATTTGGCTTTGGCAATTGGATTTGAGGCTGAAAATTGGTATAGGGTTAAAATTTTATTATATATTTGACTGAAATTTGGATTTGAGGCTGAAATTTGGGGCTAAAATTTGGTATATATTTTATTTGAGAATGGATAATTTTGCAGTATATATTGTTTGCATTGTTTATGTAATTTAATTAGTTTTCAATCTTGAATTTAATTGATTTTAGGACTGTTTTTAATTTTGATATATTTATAATTTCCGAGTGAATTTGTGACAGAAATTCTGTCAGATGTAAGCATTTGCAAGATTTTGTCAGAATTATTTTGATAATATTAGTAATTAGTACCAATATTAAAATATAAACTAATTTGAAGTAAATTAAATAAAATCAAACAAATTTTATTTAATTTAATAAATAAATTAAATTTAATAAAAAAATATTTACAAATCTATCTAATAAAATACAAATGATTTTGAATTTCCCGCTCACTTAATAAATCATCTGGGCCGTCCAAAGTTTGGGATAAATCCCACCGTCCATCTATCTAATAAAAAACATCTATCTATCTATCTATTTATCTAATAAAATACAAATGATTTTGAATTTCACACTCACTCAATAAATCATCTGGGCCGTCCAAAGTTTGAGATAAATCCCACCGTTCATACATCTATCTATCTAATAATAATCTATCTAATAAAATACAAATGATTTTGAATTTCCCGCTCACTCAATAAATCATCTGGGCCGTCCAAAGTTTGAGATAAATCCCACCGTTCATACATCTATCTAATAAAATACATCTATCTATCTAATAATAATTTAATAAAATACAAATGACTTTAAATTTTACGCTCACTCAATAAATTATTTTGGTCGTTCAAAATTTGAGATAAATCATATTGTCCATACAGTGCCGGAGGCACGGGACCCAGCTAGTATATAATATAATACAAATTGAATTCAATTCAATAAAGAATAAAATAAAATATAATCAAATAATTTTAATTTAATTTAATTTAATTAAAATAATATAAAATAAAATAAATTAAATAAAATAAAATTAAATAAAATAAAATTAAATTTAAATAAATAAAATTAAATACAAACAAAATTAAATTAAATTAAATTACATTTGAACTTATATAATATAATACAATATAAAAAAATAATAATAATAAATTCAATTCAATTTAAATAAATAAACCAATTATATACTATAATATAATATACTACAAATTAAAATAAAAGAAAATATAATAATAAACTAAGTACCACTTACTTAGTTTATCATTGGCAAAATATAATAATAAACTAATTACTTAGTATTTATAGATTCCTAACAATTCTCATAAACTAAGTATCACTTATTTAGTTTATCATTGGCAAAATAAAATAAGTAGGAGTGAATGTCGAACAGTAGTCTTTATAGATTCTAAATAACAATTCTCATAAACTAAGTATCACTTACTTAGTTTATCATTGGCAAAATAAACTAAGTAGGAGTGAATGTCGAACAGTAGTCTCTATAGATTCCAAATAACAATTCTCATAAACTAAGTACCATTTACTTAGTTTATCATCATTGGTAAAATAAACTAAGTATAGCTAGAAGTGAATGTCGAACAGTAGTCTCTATATATTCCAAATAATTAACAATTCTCATAAACTACTCTATAGATTCCAAATAATTAACAATTCTCATAAACTAAGTACCATTTACTTAGTTTATTATCATTGGCAAAATAAACTAAGTAACATTTGCTTAGTTTGCCATAATTTTTAATATATAAATGTAATAATACTCTACCTACATATATGTACTCTTTCTTGTATGCAGGTTTTGACATAACAGTTGCAGCTAAATAGTACTCCAACCGGTTCCTCGGCAACAATTTAAAAAAAAGGGGTCGTAGTTCTTGTTTGTGTCCTATACTCGAATAATAAAGGTAATTGAATTACTGTAGATATTCCTCACTGTTCCATTATAACAGATGGCAACATCCGGAAGGAGTGCCGGTAAGTTGTTGAATAAAGTTCTGGGTTAAGCAAGCCTCTAAATGAGCGAACGATCACTTCTCCCATAAGAATGAATCATCTCCCCATATGGGTCCAATCAATGATATAAACAGCTTCTCACCACTCCGAATTCCTCAGATGGGTAGTTCTCACAGAATGTCTCACCTCTTGAATGAGAACTATACATTTGAGGAATTCGGAGTGGTGAGAAGCTGTCTATATCATGGATTGGACCCATATGGAGAGATGATTCATTCCTAGCAGAGAAGTGATCGTTCGTTCATCTAGAGGGTTGCTTAAGCTGAAAGTTTGTTCAATAGCTTAATGGAACTCCTTCGGGAAGTTGTCATCTGTTATGATGGAACAGTGAGGAATGTTTGCAGTAATTGAATTAACTTTATTATTCGAGTATAGGACACAACAGGAACTACGACCCTCTTTTTCCCGTTTGCCGACTCAAGTAGAGATTCCACATAAATTCTCATAAACTATATACTTTACTTTAAAACTTAGAAACCCGTTTGAAATACACTCAATAGGGGTGATTGTCGAACAGTCCCCAGTTTTGGACTGTTATTGGATGTTATGTCTCTCACTTAGGTCGGTGCAAATACGAAACTATACATTTTTTGTTATTTTGAGGATTAATCGACTGTTATCTCTATATGTTCTCCGAGTGCATACTTAGATTAAGTTATCTTAATCTATTTCGTGTGCTTGGAGACCATGGGGAGGTGATGCCGAAATTTTCTTGAAACTCATGAAACGTACTCAACGTGTTTGCACTAGTGACGAGACACATCCAATAACGGGATAGAAGCCTTACCCATGTCCTGTAGAGATACTAGTTAAATCTAATTCATGCATGAATATCCAAATTAACTTAATGCGTACTTCTGTATAGTTAAAAATGTCAGCCGACCGGAGTTGGATATTAGTCTCAGCTTATCGTGTTGGGGTTTTAGATTTCTTAAACAAAGAACTAGAACATACGGATGATCCACACGGGATGATGTGATGCCCGTGTGTCAAGTGTAAAAATCTGATTTGGAAGAAAGTCGATGAGATTAAATTCGACTTATTTTCTCGTGGATTTGTAGATGGGTACTTCGTATGGACTCATCACGGGGAATCAGAAGTGATTGAAAATATTATGGAACAACCAATTCCACGGGATTCATACGTCGTAAACTATGATCCAGTTGAGATGTTGGTTGATGTTTATGGCCCTACTACTATTGATTGGGCTAGATATGAACCTTCTTCAAGCAGTGCAAAGTAAGTGCTAAATGATACAGTTGCTGCCTTTTACAAGTTGCTATCTGAATCTGGGGTCGCGTTGTATCCGGGAAATGATACGAACACCAAGTTTTCTGCAGTGGCGAAGCTCTTACACTTCAAGAATGAGCATGACTGTAGTGAGAAAGGTTTCAACGATTTGCTTGTTATAATTGGAAAGTTCTTACCCAATGATCATAATCTTCTTGCGAATTATTACAAAGTGAAGAAGATGGTCAAGGGGTTAAATATAGGGTATCAAAAAATCGATGCTTGTGAGCAGGATTAAATGTTATACTATGGGGAGGACAGAGATAAGGGACAGTGTGATATATGCAGCTTATCGCGCTACAAGGTTACAAAACGTGTGGGGAAGGAGAAAAATATTCCCAGGAAAATCTTACGATACTTTCCACTTGCGCCGAGACTTCAGCGACTATTCATGTCGTCTCATACGGCTCAACATATGAGTTGGCATCGAACAAGGGATGTCGCGCCTGGTCAGCTGACTCACCCAGCGGATGGAGATGAATGGAAGAGATTTGATATAAATTATCCTGAGTTTACGGAAGAAGTTAGGAATGTTAGGCTTGGCATGGCTATTGATGGCTTTTGCCCTTTAAATAATTTTAGCCAGCCGTACTCAGTTTGGCCAGTCATTATGGTCGCTTATAATCTTCCACCGGCAATGTGCATGAGGAATCCATATTTGTTTTTGACTTTAATCTTCCACCGACAATGGGCCAATCATTATGAGATCTTAATGTGTACCTTCGACCGTTAGTGGATGAACTAAAGATGTTATGGGAGACAGGGGTTCATACGTATGATAAATCGATATGCGAGAATTTTGTGATGAAAGCAGCCCTGTTATGGACTATCACTGACTTTCTGGCTCTTGGGATGGTTAGTGGTTGGTCAACTCACGGGAATCTGTCCTGTCCAGTGTGTATGGGGGATATGCAAGGCAACCAGTTGCAGCATGGGCGTAAATGTAGTTTCTTTGGCACTGCTCGTAGATTCTTGCCTTTTGATCACAATTACAGAAAGATGTCTACACAGTTCAACAGAAAGATAGAGAAGAAGGGGGTTGTTGGTCGGCTGTCGGGCTGTGAGGTCTTGGAGTGGTTGAATTAACTTGATTTTCCTTTATCGGGGAAGGAACAAAGTAAATTGAGAGCAGCCGGGTACGGGAAAACTCATAATTGGACACACTTGTCTATATGGTTTGAGTTGTCGTATTGGGGCACACTTTCAGTTCGTCATTGTATAAATGTCATACATACTGAAAAGAATGTTTTTGAGAACTTGATTTACACCGTGTTATATGCGAGTGGTAAAACTAAAGACAATGACAATGCTCAAAAAGATTTGGAGGCATTGAACATTAGGCAAGAATTATGAATGGGTATAGATTTAGAGTCGATGACTTGCATGAACTCACATCAGTCAATTCTGGGGTTGTGGTGTTAGGAAGCTGCTATCAAGATTCTGAGTCTAATTACTTTGGTCGTTTACAGGATGTAGTTGTGCTCAATTATCACGGTGGCAAAAAGGTAGTTACATTTAAGTGTAGCTGGGTTGATACTGAAAAGTGGGTTAAAGTTGATCGTAATAGAGTCACAACCGTGGATATCAAGTCAGTGTTAAATTCTGATGACGTGTACGTGTTAGCAAGTCAAGTGACTCAAGTGTATTACGCTCCTAATGTCATAAACACTCGAAGCCCCTGGTACACAGTAGTCACTACTAAAACACGCTCATTTATGGCTGATAACATGTTTGGTATGGATGAGGCGTCGCAAGAAGATGTGAGCAACCCATTGGCCGTAGTGTTCCATGTTGAACATGTGGTGAGTACTGATGTCATTGACGTACCTAACGATGAGGATGTCGAGGCCACCGTACACATGAATGATTATGTAGTCGTTGAGGATGATAACAATGACGAAACTAATCTCAAAACTGAGGATGAGGAAGATGCCGAATCTGAGAATGATATACACGTTGATTCTGATGGGTTTGATGACGTGCGTAATTGAAAATGAGCTTCCATATTAGTCCTTACCACATATTGTTAAACCTTACATATTCGTAATATACCAATTTTGTTATTGCAGTAGGATATTCATGGCTAGACATAGCGGTGGAGGTCACCGAGGTGGTGGGCGATCCAGTACTAGAGACGGGAGTCACGATGGAGGCACTTTTTCAGGTGCGAATAAGTTGTCTTAACTAGGATTTAAATATATCTCAAGCTGCATTAATTACAATGATTATTGAAGTACAATGTTAAATATAATTATTATAGATGCACCTCGTCGACGACACCAAGGGACGAACCTCGGCATCTTTGGTCGTCCGCCGGCAGTGTCACTTATAGTACCGGTGGATGTCATTTTCCTGCAGTAAGTGTTAATATATTCGTACTATTTCTATCAGTTATTGCATAACACAATTCACATAACACATATTGTTATACTTTTTCTGTAGTATACTATACCCGGTGGCTAAGCACACCCTATATGCGATTTGTTTGACGCATCTCCCGAGAGGGTGCATGCGGTTCAGTCAGTATGCGCGGTACGATGCCACTTTTATGCAGACCGTCTTGCGGGAGTTCCACGTAAGGTAAGCATATTATCACCACATAGTTGTATTGGGATGACGAAATCAAATGTTCTTAATTTTAAATATTCTTTTGTTATATGTTTATTATCGATTTGACCCGAGCATCTCTCAGTCAGCTGGCGATGTTGTGATTGAGCATCACGTCGCTGTGAATTTGTGACGCCCCCAAAATAGGTATACATCACCTATCCTGAGTCGCCAAATACATGGTACAGAATACAAATACAATCTTTAATATACAACAAAAGAGCTGTGAATTTTAATACAAATATTGTCTTCTAGACAATATTCACTCTCAGAATAAGTCCTCATTACATTTATTGTCACACTATTTAACAGAATAGTGAGGACTACTAATGCTATCCTCTAAACCGTCACTCCATTCCCCGACTAGTCCCCGTTACGTTCTCATTTCCTGAAGAAAACAATGAAAGCAAAAGGGTGAGCTCAGCTAGCCTAGTAAGAAATATTATGACTAAGATAATGCAGAATAAATTATCATTAGTCTTCAACAATGTTAAACTGATTAAATACAATAGACATCAAGTTTAACTGCAGCGGAACAAGCAATCCATTAAAAGAGTCAAGTAGAGAATAAAATCTACTATCTTTTATGATTTAAAAGGTTTTTCATCACTTTTATCACTAGGACTCAGCTTAATAAATAATCCACATCATCGAATCACCCCTACACTACGTCCAAGGATATTCTTTAGTATCACGACCACAATTATCCATGCACTACGGACCAAGGACATTCGTGTATTCATCAATGGTCATGATCATGCCAACAACTGTCCATCAATGTACTACGGGCCAATGAGGACTTTTATCACATCATTTATAACATTACGGTCATGATTATACTGAATAATCCCTGGTCATAATCATTCCAAGTCCATCTATGCACTACAGGCCACAGATGACTTTCAAAAAAATATAAACATGGGGATGATGACAATGATATAAGAATTCAATAAAATAAGTTCAATAACGTCCAAATTGTCAACATGATACTTCTTTGTAGAGTAAATTTCAAGAATGCTCAGAAGAATATTTCCATGAAAAGATACTGGATGAAACGCAAATATCAAGGATATTCTACTAATTTTATGGAGTATAGAAGTCAAAACTTTAACCAACTGAGTATAATAAGGAATAGAATAACAAAAGAAATCACCATTCATACGGTAGACCGCATAGGCAGGTTATTCCAACAGAATAATAAAGACAGAACCAGGTCCGGCGTAAAACGCACAGACAGAATATTCCAACAGAATAATAAAGACGGAACCAGGTCCGACGTAAAACGCACAGACAGGATATTCCAATAGAATAATAAAGACGAAAATAGTTTCGGCGTAAAGCACAGACAGGATGTTCTAATAAAATAATAAAGACGTAACCAGGTCCGGCGTAAAGCACAGACAGGATGTTTCAACAGAATAATAAAGAATGGAATAACAGAATAATTTCACCATGTATGCGATACTTCGCATAACCAGGTTATTCCAATATAATAATAAAGAATGGAATAACAGAAGTTCTCTTCATGAAGACGAGAGAAAGAAATAGTACCCCTTACCATTGAAAGAAACTTGATATAGGAGTAGTGAGGTAACAAGCTTCTCTTCTTCTACAGATTTTCTCTCTACAATTTCTCTCTATAATAATTGCTCTATAGCTTTAGTGAATTGGTGAAAAATGAAGGAAGAATGAGCTTCTATTTATAGAAAAATATAGTTTCAATAATTGCACGTTTTGGGGCTCGAAAAATTATAGTACAATACCTCCAACTTTTTCTTTATTTTTAATTTAGTCATGCAAGTATTATCCAACTTGCACCACCTCCCCTAATAGTAAATAATGTGATTCAATAGAAAATCATGTGAATCAATAGTTCTAGACATGTGAAAATACGAATTACAGTATAGTACATCCATCTATACCTCTATTTTTAACTTAGTCATGCAAGTATTATTAATCTTGCACCAACTCCCCTAATAGTAACAAGAATGTGAAATAATAGTATACACATGTGAACAAATAGTTGTAATCATGTGAAATAATAGCAATCAATTGCTCATTTATCCGGTTAAATACCCGATTGGTCAATATAACCTCCAGACATCAATTATTATCGAAATAAATGTCGATTTTCACTAACACAAATAATTTCAACACAATGAAACTATTTTTATCAAAAATATAAATTTTGAAATTTTGAAGTTTGACTTTACCCGAAAAAGTCAAATGTTGACTTTTTGACCAAATAGTAAAATCCAGAAATTTTTGTGCTTATAGTCTATTTTTACTAATTTCATCGTTCCGGACTCAAATATCACGTCCGCGTCTCCAAATTCAATTCTGAGCACAACTTGAATTTTAATAACATTCATCATTAATATTATAACTCACAATATTTATCAACCAGGTCGTTCCCAAGAAATAGGAGGCTTTCTAATAAGGATTTCTCTCTATTGGCGCGCAATTAGGTGACCAAACCTCTCATTGACAGAACTTTTAGACATTGTAAATATTATAATTTAATAATATGAATAACTTTGCCGTCTCAATTATTGATTTAATAAAATAACATGTTATGCAGATGATACTGTGATAATAATCGAATCAATAATATGAGAGATATGATGCAGCAATTACTGTAGCAATAATTGAGTATAACTGAGTAACTTCTCACGTAAGCATCAATAATCAATACTGTGTGCTACTATACAACCACGTGTATTACTGTACTTTTACTACCGAGTAGTTCAACAGTATTAACAGTAAAACTTCCACCGTTATTTTCATAAATATATTTTTGTCGTTTTTTCAATCCGACAATAATTCTGTTGTGGGGTCCACCAATGATTGCGCCGTTGTACGAATATTCCCTGCTAAAACGAATATTCTCCGACCAATCGAATATAATATAACAACTTGCATACTTTACAGAATTTATAAATACTACCCACAACTATAACATTATAACAAATTCATTCCATAATATTCAAAAATGATAATTATAAAAAAAATCATCTTTATTCATAAAAGTTGGGGTCTTACAGAATTACTCTGGATGGCTGTATGAGATGCGACAGAAGGCAGCCAGGGCAGTTGTGGACCAGCCCGGAACCACCATCAGAGTTCATCAGCCCCGCATAGTCTCCAATTTAGCTTGGGAGGCTATGTGTGCGCACTGGGAGGCTGATGACTTCAATAAAAATTCTAAAGCAAGCGAAGAAGAACCGTGGTCAGCTCCGGATAGTACACACCACTGGTTCTCAGTCGTTTAAGGAGGCGAAGACGGTAAGTGCGTTGTATTTAGTTATTTATGTGTCAAGTTCTCACACAAATACTTAAGATTTGTTTTATGAATGTTTGTATTAGGCATTGGGGAGGACCTTGGGTCGAGATCCTACCATGCTAGAGTTTTAGGATCGAGCCCACACGCCTAAGAACGAACGTGCTTTGTCTCAGGCAACTTTAGCTATACGGGTAAAACTCATCTTACTATTTAGCTTTTAATAATATTTAATCGTAAATAAAATGATATAATTAACATACGTATACAGAATACATTACAGGAGCGATTTCAGAAGCTTCGGAACAAGCGTATAGCTGAGCTAGAGACTATTAGGAGGGGTTCTGAGCCGTTAGATTCCGCCACCCCTCTTCCTGATATTGTATTAGATTAGGATGAGGAGCTGAGACTATGGGTTGCGTCTCAGGATCCCCCTACTAGCAATACCGGCAGATATCGAGTGTTGGTTCTGCTGAGGATACCCGCATATACACTTCCTCGATGTAATATTTTTTTATGTTTCACGAAATTATCCGAATTTATCACATTATATAAATTATTATTAGTAATCGAATTTGTATCTCTTTATAAGCTCCAGCCAGCGAGAGCACATGTCGGACCATCTCATATGGGCGCTTGCTTGGATGACGATATCTTCCGGTGGCTGATAGGGGTCGTGTCGGATAGGTTCCATACTGATCCGGTCTTTCGGCGTTAGCAGTTGCCTTCTAGTTCTCGTCTTCACCAGATTGCTCATGATATTATAGCAGGGGCCTCTGCAGAGAGTACGGGATTACCACGGGAGCAGTTCGACGCTTGGAGCGCCGAGATGCTTCGGATGATGATTACCCTCTTGGAAGAGGCTTTTCGTCCGCCCCCACCTACTCAGGTATTCTTTTTGTTTATGTTTTCTAATTAAGGCTAGTTTATTAATTTTCACACATATATATATACGGACTAATGATTTATATTTTTGATTCTATCAACAAGGTGGCGATGGCGAGCAGACTGGCGATGACGAACAGGAGCACGAGGCTAATTTCCATACACCAGAGCAGCGTCGTTCACCTCTGCCCGATGATGATACTTTTAGTAGTTTATAGTTCATTTGTATAGTTTGTAGAACTTTTGTATATATTGTATTGTCTAATTGCGTCTGTATAACTATTGTAAATTATATTGTCTAACATTTATAGAACATTAGCTTATATTTGTAATTGGTTAGCTTATAATACGTTTTGGTGGATATTTGAATGTGAATGATAATGAGTTGAAGATTACGTTTTAGTGCTACGTTGCATATTTGAATGTGAGATACAGGTTTATATTACTGTGTATTGGGTTGTGACAGGTTACAAGTATATTAATGGTTTAAAAACCTAGAAACTGAACTTTTAAAATCTGTAGGTAAAAAAAAGCAATTATTTCTGACGGAATAGGATATTTTCGACGGTACTTCCCTCTGAGATAATAAATAATCAATTTTTAATAAATACCGCTATGGTCTAGTTTTTAGACGAATATAAGATAACTTCGACGGAATATATCCGTCGTACTAATTATATCTCCGACGTAATGTCCGTCAAAGTTAATAAATAGACAATTTTAATAAATAGGAACTGATTTTAGTTTTTCGTTGAAAATAGCTAATGTTCGAGGGCGTTAGTCATTCGGACATAGATACTGATATATTCGACGAAAATTTTCATCATATATATTCTATCGAAGATAGGCTAGGTTTGACGAACATTCGTCGGAGATAAGTTTGTCGTAATTAATAAGCATCCGACGAAATTTTTGACGAAACTTATTTTCGACGCGAATAGTTACGACGACGAATAATTCCGTCACAAATACACTAGTTTCGACTGAATAGTATTATGTACGACGGAATATTCCGTCGGAGTTAGCCAGTTTTCTTGTAGTGAGTTTTGACTTCTATACTCCATGAAATTAGTGGAATATCATTGATATTTGCGCTTCATTCAGCATCTTTTCATGAAAATATTCTTCTGAGCATTCTTGAATTTTACTCTACATAGAAGTATCATGTTGACAATTTGGACATTATTAGTTCCTGGATAAATTAATTCTTGAACTTATTTTATTGAATTCTTATATCATTGTCATCATCCTCATGTTTATATTATGTTGAAAGTCATTTGTGGCCTGTAATGCATAGATGGACTTGGTATGATTATGACCAGGGATTAATCGGTATAATCATGACCGTAATGTTACAAATGATGTGGTAAATGTCCTCATTGGCCCGTAGTGCATTGATGGACAGTTGTTGGCATGATCATGACCATTGATGAATACACGAATATCCTTGGCTCGTAGTGCATGGATAATTTGTGGTTGTGATACTAATGAATATCCTTGGCCATAGTGCATGGATGATCTGAATTATTTATTAAGCTGAGTCTCAGCGATAAAAGTGATAAAAAATATTTTAAATCATAAAAGATAGTATATTTTATTCTCTATTTGACTCTTTTAATGGATTGCTTGTTCTGCTGCAGGTAAATTTGATGTTTGTTATATTGTATCAATTTAACACTGTTGAAGGCTAACGATAATTTATTCTGTATTATCTTAGTCATAATATTTCTTACTGGGTTAGTTGAGTTCACTCTTTTACTTTCGTTGTTTTCTTCAGAAAATGAGAACGTAGCAGGGACTAGTCAGAGAACGGAGTGACGGTCCAGATAATAGCATTAGTAGTCCTCACTATTCTGTTAAATAGTGTGATAATAAATGTAATGAGGACTCAATTGAGTGTGGATATTGTCTAGACGACAATATTTGTGTTAAAACTCACAGCATATATTTTGTCGTATTTTACACGACTGTTCTATAATTAAGTTGTATTTGAATTTTGTACCATGTATTTGGCGACTCAAGATAGGTGATGTATACCTATTTTGGAGGCGTCACATATGTGACGGTTTTAGGTGGGTTGAATAACCAAATTTACTATTCTGGTTTGTTAACTAGCCATAACCGCGTATAAAACCGAAACCGCACCATGTGTGTGTATGTATATATTATCTCTAATAAATTCTAAAGTGACTTTTTTCTTGAACACACTCATAGAAAACCTCAATCTTGCATTGTCATTTTTTCACATATTGAAAGAAGATGATTAGAGGTTATAGAGTCAAAAATTAAGCATTTGGTTTTGGAATATCGAATTTGTTTGATGCGTTACTAGAGAGACTTATAGCTGAAGGGCCAAATTCGTTGGTTCGAGCACTTTGATGCATTGGTTAAACTCTATGCTATAGTAGTAATAGTCTAATAGATTATTTTTTAAATTAGGTACATTTATTATTATATTCTATAAGTTCTCCCTGTAATATATAAATTAGAATTTCATTATATCTCCAGTATATACTTTTAATTTTTGGAGAACTAGATAAACCTTTTTGATTGTTATCGAATATATGGTCTCCGTTGTTTTATATAGTGTATGTTTTAGTTTTAAAGCATCATTCCTTTATTATAAGCTAAAACTATTTTATGCGTCTCACTGTTCTATTATTTGATAGTAAATTTGACATGTTTGGCAGAATGAACTTTGGTTCTATGCTTGATATAATTTTCATTGCTGACTCTGTCACTAAGTTAATTGTTAATTGTTCGATGTGAGCTTTGTGTTAAATTCTATTGAAGACTTAGATTTTTTTGTTGTTTCAATTGATTTTGAAAGCTAAACCGCACCAATTGAAACCGCACCGCACCAATCACAAGCAGTTTTGTGTGCAATTTTGAATTTGTCAAAACTCACCTAAACTGTTTCGGATGCGATTTGAATTTCAAACCGCACCAAAGTGCACCATATTCACCCCTAAATTCAAGGCCATTGAGTACTGTTTATTCACGCCCAAAATTAACTTAATTAATTAGCCAAGTTATTTTACATGGTTTGAGCATTTAATTAATTGCAATGTTAGGACCCAATTCCCCCATCACAAAAGTCAATTGCATATATATTTATATATATATATATAGAGAGAGAGAGAGAGGGGCATATAGCCCAACTGCAGTTATGTAGCCTACTGCTGCTGCTGCATAAAGCCCAACTGCAGTTGTGTCACTCATTTTTCTCCTCACCAACGAGCTAGCAAATCTCGGCGCATCAAGTAATAGGTTAGAATGGATTTTAATCGTAAGATTCATCCACATAACAAAATGAGTTTAATTATCTCTATTAATTCGTCCCTAGTGGTTCAAAATTGAATGATTTGCATTTTTTGATACCAATTAAGTACATGAAGAGTGAATTAGGGCTGGGGCTGGGGCTGTTCCGTTATTGCATAATTAATTTCATTCCCTGGCCTCCAGCTAGCTAGCGTACGTCTGGTCTGGTGTGATACATGGTGAATTCAGATTAGATATCTTGTGATGGAGTATGTATGTGAAGTAAGTACTCAACACAATTAATGTATGTATTATGGTCTTTTAATCCTACTGCCCATGAATTTGTTTTCTTCCCTTTATTTGGCCTCCAACGTAGTCATACAAAAGCCTTTTAGGTCAACATCAGTAGGAAATAGAAACACCAAAACATGAATGGTGGGTAGGGGGTAATTAATAAATTGAACAATGACATTTGTACCACTATATACATACATATATATGTATCTAGATGCCCAAATTAAAATCATTGCTTTCAAAGTTTATGCACCAACATTGGTGCATAAATTTTATTTTTCGAATCGAATCCGAATAATTCTATGTTCGTTTTTGGTTAATCTAAGTATTTCATATGTTCATTATGTTTTTTTATTCATTAATAATCATAGGGGAATAACTTGCCGCTTCTAACAATTATTTTGTAAATTTCACAAGGTCACTGTACATCATTTTTGTGTGAATTTTATCATTATATATTAACGTGAAAAAGGATATATATATATATATATATATATATATATCTTTTTTCACGTTAATATAAGACTCACCCAACTCACCTATATATACCCTTTTTTTTCTTTCTCCTCATTACACAAGTCCGTCGAAAAAACAGAAACGTGGATGGAAAAATTCTCGCTCTCTCTCATCTCAAAAACTGGTTCGCTCCCTCTCTCATCTCAAAAATTGGTAATTGATCTATTGAAAGAGAATCCGTCCCTTCTCGCTCTCTAAGCCTCAGGAATCTATGCATTTTCCCTCTCTCTTCGATAACAATCGACGGCTTCGCGAGAATCAGTCAGTTCTCCCTTCCTCGTCGATTCTAGACCAAGGTAACAAAATCAGAACTTTGGATGATGATTTTCTTGTTTTATGAGTTGAAATTAGGCTTAGATTCGTTTCAAGTTATGATTTAGTTTTCAATAATAGCCTTTTTAGGGCTTTTACTTAAAAAGGGCCAAACCCTATAATTTGCACAATTATTGTGTTCTCAAGATTAGGGCTTTTTGACTCTTAATTAAAATTTCAGTGACAATATTTTATTTTATGAACAAGGTGTTAAACAAAAATCAGTAAGTATATGAATTGACTCACTTTCGCAGCATTGCGAATTTTTTCCAAAATAGGGGCACGCATATGGAGTAATAGTTGTGGTAATAGTTTTTCACTTCAAAGATAATTTTGATCAACTTCAATTTATCTAATATTAATTTTGTCATTTATAAGAAGTATCCATGGTTGTTTTATAAGGATTCTTCTAGCTCTATTGGTATTATGAACTTGCTAATTGGTTCTATTCCATTTCAATGTCTTTTTCTGACTATATGCAATATATGGCATTGACATTTGCCCAACTTGTGATTTTTAGGTAACCAGTCACGAGACAAGCCTTTTAGCTAGATGTCGAAGAGTTTATTAATCGTGTTACGAGACAAGCCTGAATTCTTGGTTATTGATTTTAATCATGTTATTGTAGATGGAATAAATATTGTTATTTGGGTTCATTAAATTTTGGTGTTAGTTTATTGTAACCTTGTTCAAGAAGGACATGTAATCATGATATGCTTTCGAGTTTATATTGTGGAATTATAACATTACTGAGTTGATACGCAATTTTCTGACCATCTCCAGCCAATGAGTATCAACATTTCTCCCTTTGGAAGAGATGTCATGAACATTATATTATTATTATCAGATGGTTTCAAGCTTAAACCAATTGAATACAAGTCATTAGAAATTTACACATGCCAATACGAAGTTGTGAGAGCATGTGGTTTGTTCTAACTAAGTTTATATCATCACCAGAGCAAGAGGTTAAATTCCCCAACCTGAACTTGACCGAGCATATATCTAATTTGGTCTGCGACAGTTCTTAGAAACAAAAACTTAGTCTTTGATAAGAGAGCAGTTTATAGAACTGATATGACCCAGTTTTATTCCAGCATAATTTTTTTGTTATATATGTATTTATCAAAAATATAACACTACACTTTCCCTTCTCTATCATGTTAATTTTTTTGTTCCATACCTGCACCTTTCTTCCCAAAATTTGAAAATCCAAAGAAAATATTCAACATTGCATTCAACCATATACCAAAAAATACAAAACCAATTCAATTCAATTATTATTAAATGAAGAACTAAATTAGCTGCTGACATTATAAATAGATAATTTGCAGATCTGAAAGTTACATAACACAAACTTCCTTTCAGTTCAGCCGACAATACTAAATGTGCATAGTTTTTCCCGAGACAAAGAAAATGCCAAATAGCACTAACATCAGGTTTCAGAAGGCAGCAAAATCTAGCAGTCCATAAATAATAACTAAAATGACAGCAGTACAAAAACCAGCAATATGTTTATCCCATAGTTGCTGCAGATCCAGATCCTGTCATGAGCAACAACAAAAAAAATAACCAAGTAAATACCAAATATGATGAAAAAGTGAACCAATTCGCATAATCCATTGATATTGATATAAATTTAATACACTTGGATGAATATTATCATTACCTCAGAATTTAGAAATCTCATTTGGATCACTATAATTATTAGTTACACTTGGATCCTGAGTAGCATAATCGTTTGATTCTCCAGTTCTACATTTAAACAATTAGCAAAGTTAAAATTAAATAAATACCAAAATCAATTTTAAATAAATAACAAAGTTAAAATAAGTAAATTTGCTTACAAATTATTAAGCATCGGACAATTTCTTTTATCGTGTGTCACACCAATTTGCTTACAACGTCTACTCTTTGCTTTTTTACTTTCCCCAAAGCCTTTTCTTTGCCACCCTTCAACCTTTTGCCACACCCTTTTACTTGCACGTGGTTCGGCTCAATATAACTATGTTCATAAGTAGAAGTCATGTCAACTGACTTGGATGCACTAATTCCACCATACTCCACTTCCTTGTTTCTTTCAGAATCATTCTTACGTATAATTTTCTTGATCTTTTCATATCCATTATCTAAATATTCTTTTAATACATTTGTGGCTTCTTCACTTGTGAGAGCACTATCAATCAAATCTAAAGAACGTTGAATCAATTGACTCTGCAAGAGTAAGTATGACTTGTCATCTTTTATCGCCACACCATTATCATCAATTACATCACTTGATTTTGCTATCTTTGTCCACCTATTTAAAATGTATTTTGTCGATAACTTGTTAAGAACATGAAACTTATTCAAGTAAGCTAGTACATGCCGACATAGGATTCCCAAACTCTCAAATTTTTTGCAAGTGCATGTTGAATAATCCCAAGATTTGTCATAATGAATTTCTCTTACATTACATTTTGTGGCATCCCTTCGCCAAACCTTATATACATGGTAGTTGACATCCTCCTTCAAAAGTTTAAACTTATAATTCAAGGTCTCAAACATCTCATCTTCAAATTTATAATACATAGAGTATGTATAAATGTTAACCATTTGACTTAAGAAATGATTGGAAATTTTTATTTTCGGTCTCTCAATCAAATCTTTGTTATTTGATTCCAACTCTAAATGTCGTTGATGTTGAAGGCCCCGACCAAATTGAATCATAAAATCCACTAATGAATTTCCTTTAGAAACAAATCTTTTAAAAAATGAATGAGAACTCTCCGCTCGTTGGCTACTTGACATGCCGGCTGAGAAAATATGATTAACATGTGCGGGTACCCATCTACAACGGATATCATACATTGATTGTAGCCATTTATTAGTAGTCAACCCACTTTTCTCCACCAGTTCCACCCAAGTTGAGTCAAACTTTTCCACTGTCTCTGAATTCCAAATGCAATCTGAAAACTCTTTATAATAAGTATTGTATTTTACTGAGTCAATCTTCTCTGCAAATTTGGTCAAAATGTGCCAACTAATATACCTATAAAATGTATTAGGCATGATCTGTGAAATGGCATTTGTCATAGCCGGATCCTGATCAGTGATAATCATCTTAGGTGCATCACCTGGCATTGCTTCCAAAAAGCACTTGAATAGCCAAACAAAAGTATCTATGGTCTCATCACTTAAGAAAGCACAACCAAATACAATAGTTTGACCGTGGTTATTAACCCCCAGTAGTGGTGCAAATATCATTCCGTAACGATTAGTGTTGTACGTGGTATCAAAAATGACAACATCGCCAAAAAATCTATAAGCCCGTCTAGAAGTTGCATCGGCCCAAAAACAACGAGTAATCCTTTTTTCAACGTTTGTGTCAATTGTAAAAGTGAATGCAGGATTCTTTTGTTGTTCTAACTTCAAGTACTCATTCAACATATCGCCATCTTGTCCCTTCAGTTCATTACAATTGTCTCTTTTAAAGTTATACAAATCTCGTTACGTGCAACCAATATTTTCAATACCTCCTGCCTGCACTGCAAGAAAGTTGAATTGTTGGCATTGTGGTATATTCACCATGCCAAGTTGTTGACTCAAACATTTTTGGACAGATGACACATTACGATGCGATCGTAAAAAATGCCTCTTATGTGGAGTTGACAATGGGTGACAATGGCCCTCATCAGTTATGGTAACTACACACAAGTCATTTCTTTTAACCACTATCATTCTTGCACTACAACCTTCTTTAATAGATCCACGTTTTCTTTTTGTATCCACATCGGTAAATAGTTTTCCCTCCTTTTTTCTCCAGTATGCTTTCGCACACTAAAACCAGCATGCATTGCATATGTATTGTAAAAAGTGTGAGCGTCATCTAATGTTTAAAATTCTTGACCTAGCTTAGGCGTAAACTCATCGGCTACTTGAGGATAGTAGACAACCGTTTTAACATTGTTTACATCCAACCCTTCTTCACTCAAGTCATCCCTCTCCATTTTCATTTCTATTTCTGCATTATCCCCAAAACTAACTATCTCATGGTTCATGACATCCATTTTTAAAAATTCTGCCTATAATAAATTTAAATAGATAATTAGGTCCACACTCAATAGAAATAATGTAACAAGCATTAATACAGTAAGGCACAAAAGATAATATTTTAAAAAACATTTTCATTTATATGCACTGTAAATGCATATAACATATTAACATGGAATGTGTGCTACAGGAACAAGACATGAGGGATGAGTTCACTTGTTTTTTTTTATTAAATGCACCTCAACACCCATGCACACTAAATTGGAGCCTGCTTAATAATTAGCAGTACTGTCTATTCTATTGAAAATGATAAAAATAAATTTTTTTTTATTACATGTGGAAATAATTTTGATACTAATACCACAAACACACTTCATTATTTAGTTGATTATAATAGCACTCCACATTTTATCTCAGTTGTGATATAAAGAAATTTTGTTCCATCTTATTATCTTTGAAGTGAAAAACTATTACCACAACTATTGCTTCATATGCGTGCCCCTGTTTTGAAAAAAATTCGCAATGCTGCGAAAGTGAGTCCATTCATATAGTTACTGATTTTTGTTTAACACCTTGTTCATAAAATAAAATATTGTCACTGAAATTATAATTAAGAGTCAAAAAGCCCTAATCTTGAGAACACAATAATTGTGCAAATTATAGGGTTTGGCCCTTTTTAAGTAAAAGCCCTAAAAAGGCTATTATTGAAAACTAAATCATAACTTGAAACGAATCTAAGCCTAATTTCAACTCATAAAACAAGAAAATCATCACCCAAAGTTCTGATTTTGTTACCTTGGTCTAGAATCGACGAGAAAGGGAGAACTGGCTGATTCTCGCGAAGCCGTCGATTGCTAGCGAAGAGAGAGGGAAAAGGCAGAGATTCCTGAAGCTTAGAGAGCGAGAAGGGACCGATTCTCTTTCAATAGATCAATTACCAATTTTTGAGATGAGAGAGGGAGCGAACCAGTTTTTGAGATGAGAGAGGGAGCGAGAATTTTCCCATCCGAGTTTCTGTTTTTTCGACTGACTTGTGTAATGAGGAGAGAGAAAAAAAGAGAGGGTATATATAAGTGAGTTGGGTGAGTCTTTTATTGAGTGAGCTTAAAACTCTTATTATATATATATATATATATATATATATATATATATTAAAATTGACCGAATACCAGACCTGCAATCTGATTATGAAAATTTAATACTACCTCCATTCCATAATAACTGTCTTTTTAGAAGAAAAAATTTGTTCCAATTTATTTGTCGTTTACAACTTTCTAGGAGAATAAATTATTTATTTTCCTATGTTACCCCTAACTTTTCTCATTGTCCCAAGAAATTTTCTCTCTTGTATTAATAGTTTTTAGTTTCTCATAAAGGGGTAGTGATGGAATTTCTTACAAATTTTAATTCTTAAATGATAGTATTAAATGAGTTTCTTAATCTATGTGCATCAAGCTAAAAAGACAGTTATTATGGAATGGAGGTAGTATAAAGTAGGCTTGTAGAGTGATGCAAAATTTAGGATAATATTTAAAAATGCGCAAGCCTACTCGTAAGAAGTTACTACTAAGTTAGGATATCCTCTATATATACATGTTGGCATCTCATTTTCCAAGCTCAAGTTAAATTGATATTGCTCGGGGGGTGAATGATTTAAAGGAATCTGGTGGTGGGCCATTGATGAATTAATATTAACTTTATATATACTACGTACTAAATTATTAATTGTTACAAAATTATATATATGGGATAATATAATATATGAGGTTGACATTTTCTTTTGTCTTCATTTTATGGTTTTAATTAACAAGGGGATGAAGGCATTCGATGCATCCGCTTTCTTTTAAAAACTGTCAACAAAATAGGGGTTTAATAATGCACCGGATATGCCAGTTATTATTATTATATATTATGGATGTGATATTTGATTTAGCGTAGGATATATATCTTTTGGTCAAAATTAGAGCAAAAGGTTCAAAATTTAATTGAATTTTTATTACTTTTACGTAATTTATATAAAGTCAAAATGCATATATTAAGTCAAATTACGTAATTTTTATGTCATTGTAGATGTTTTATTTCTATTTTTTTTAACTTAAGTAACTAGGATATATATATATATATATATATATATATATATATATATATATATGATTTTATATAACCTTTGTTTGTTATTGAAAAAGAAAAAAAAACGAAAAAGACGAAGATGAAATGTGCATGTTTAGCAACAAAAAAAAACAGATGAAATGGCCACGCATGCATGCATGCAATTGAGAACAAAGGGCAAATATTGTGAGAATATATATATATATATATATATATACACACGAGAATGGGAGGGGAGTTATTGATATCATCGTTATTCCCTTTTGCTGCAGACTGCAGTGTAGTTTCATCAAATCATTCATCAACAAACATGGAGAGAGGGAAAGTGAAGGAGGGTTAAATCTTTTTTGAGTGCTCTCATTTAGAATACCACTCCAGAATCATCCCCAACTGTTTAGGCCAATAGGGGGACACTGAGATCTGATTTCCTTACCCTTTTTTTTCAAATTATGGTCATGACCTTTATTTCTGAAATATTTTTTATAACTCCCTTCATTATAAAATTATATATAGATTTATTTTTGTTTTTAATAATTACAAATTACAAAATTTAAAATATATTTATATTTTTAAATTAAAAAATAACATGAATTTAATTTGATTCATGAAAAATATTTAGAGTGGAAGAGAAACTAGCTGGAGTAAAAACAAGGGCCTAGGCCTAATAATTACCCTCACCCGTGTGTAAGTTCAAACTTTTACAATAACAAAATAATGTGCGTTAGTTTAAATTAACACCCAAAAAAAACTAGCAAGAGTGGTGGGTCCGTCGGAGGATGAATAGTAAAATTGTCTACTCCACAAGGGGCCACCACGTCTACTACTTCCATTCCCTCTTCCCTTCCTTCCTTCCTCCCTCTTTTTTCTTTCCTCTTCTTTTCTCTCTCATCTCTCCCTCTCTAGGATTCTCACTCTCTCTTTCCTTCATCAATTTTCTTTTCTATTCTTTTCTTCTACGTCCCATCATCTTCCCCACCCCCCCTCTCTCTCTCTCTCCACATTTTATCCCCAAAACAGTATCCTTCATTCATACCAAAGAAAAAAAACCTCAAAAAGTGTCACAAAAATCGAAAGTAACAGAAAATCCTCTTTTCCCGTGACAAATCCTCCCCCTCTCATCCCTACAATTAATTTCACACTATCAAATACATGCACATACCCAACTATTAGATTATCATATACAAACAAAGAATTGCATTCATCATCCAATTAATTAACAAAAATTCAAACATTCTTAAATGGATTCAGCATCCGGAGGAGGAGGAGGCCGGCCACCCAACCCAAGTAAATTAGGAGAGGGTCCATCATCAGCTGCGGCGCCGTTAGATAGTGGCGGTGGCGGGTCAACACCATCTTCGACGGCGCCACCGAGTCGGTACGAGTCACAGAAGCGGCGTGACTGGAACACCTTCCTACAGTACCTTAGAAACCACAAGCCGCCGTTAACGCTGGCCAGGTGTAGCGGCGCGCACGTGCTCGAGTTCCTCAAGTACCTCGACCAGTTCGGGAAGACGAAGGTGCACGTGACCGGCTGCCCCTATTTCGGTCACCCGAACCCTCCGGCGCCATGCGCCTGCCAGCTCAAGCAGGCTTGGGGCAGCCTTGACGCGCTCATCGGACGGCTCAGAGCCGCATACGAGGAGAACGGCGGCCGCCCCGAATCTAACCCGTTTGGCGCCAGAGCCGTTAGGATATACTTAAGGGAGGTGAGAGAAAGTCAAGCCAAGGCTAGGGGTATACCTTATGAGAAGAAGAAGCGAAAACGGCAGACAATTGTCCCGGCGCCTGCCGAATCGGGACTGCCAGCAGTTAGCTATATTACCCACGTGGGTGACAGTAGTGGCGGCAGTGGTAGTGGTGGTGGTGGGGATGTTGGTGGTATAATTGTTTCTCCTCCTACTTGAACAGTATAATTTTACTAGTTTACTAATAGTAAAATTAAATTTAGTAATATTCTTCTTTTCATATTCTTCTTTTTGTTATTATTTTTTGATGTTACTAACTCTTTAAATTGTGATTATGAGTTACTGTTAGTAGTACATAATTCTCGATTCTAGCTAGTATATAATTGGGATCAAAAACATTAAAAAACTTTTGTAATTAGATTTTTCTCTTAACTGGCAAGCATGATCTAAGTGACTTATGAACTCAAAAACAAATTAAGGCAATCACTTAATATCATTTTCGTCGTCTGTTACAATATAAAAATATTTAGTTCTATATTGAACAATTTGAGAAAATTATGTATAGATAATATATACGATAATAAACTCTTTTTATGATCAATTAATTTTGAGTTAGAGAACTTAATTAATATATATATATATATATATATATATATATATATATATATATATATATATATATATATATCATGGCCACAGTTTATATTTGTAAAAACTTAAATTTTGTCATGGTCTTCTTGCTGTTTCCAACAAATCCACCGGGTGAACTGCATGATTGATTAATACCTATTCCTCTAATTAAGTAGTTATGTTTATTTCAAGTTGCCATCATTATGCTTTATATATAATTATGGACCTGCCCTATTTTTTTTTGGTTTCCTATATAGATCATAAGTTTGGTTCAGCAGATTAATTATATATACTTGACACTTAATCATTTAACTTCACATATTGTTGTTCTTTTGGGTCTGTATATATATTATAATGATTATACTAAGTTGGGAACTGATATTATATGTATTTTTAATATTTTTATACAGTTCTTTTTTACATAAACATACAATTAATTCCATTTTTATATAAGAAAAAATTATATAAAATATTAAAAATAAATATAAAAATAGTGTTTCTTACCATATGTATTTCCTTTACATGCATGTCTTATATTGAGGTCTACATTTTGGTTTTCTGGTGTAATATATATATACTAGCTGGATCCCGTGCATCCGGCACTGTATGGGCAGTGAGATTTATATCAAACTTAGAACGGCCTAGATGATTTATTAAGTAAGCGGGAAATTCAAAATCATTATTAGATAGATAGATGTATGGACGGTGTGATTTATCTCAAACTTTGGACGGCCCAGATGATTTATTGAGTGAGCGGGAAATTCAAAATCATTTGTATTTTATTAGATAGACAGATGCAGTAAATATGAATATCTTGCAAGCGAATGAGTGTAGCCAAATGTACAACTACTAGCTGGGTCCCGTGCCTCCGACACTGTATGGACAATATGATTTATCTCAAACTTTGAACGACCAAAATAATTTATTGAGTGGGCGGAAAATTTAAAGTTATTTGTATTTTATTAAATTATTATTAGATAGATAGATGTATTTTATTAGATAGATGTATGAAGTGAGATTTATCCCAAATTTTGGACGGCCCAGATGATTTATTAAGTGAGCGGAAAATTCAAAATCATTTGTATTTTATTAGATAGATAGATAGATTCATATGGTCCCTGACGCAGGTGCTGCATACGTGGGTTTCCATATGACAGTGTACTAGTAAAATCACTTCTCAGGTGCCTCCTTTATGAGTAGTATATCTGTCTACTACTGAATCTTTCGTTTTGGATTTTGGGTCCTTCAATCAGCTAATTAGGATTAAAATGGAGTATGTAGATTCTCTATCTCTTTGTCTCTTTCCCCGCACTTATTTTTTTGTCCCTCCACTTAAATTTTGACGTCTATTCTCTTACTTAACATTAATTAATTTTAAAATTAAATAAAAAAATATGTGTCAAAATTTAAGTGGAGGGACACAAGAAAAACATGAAATTTAAGGACAAAGGATATGCTCTCCATTTTTATGATTATTCGTCTTTTGGAGATTTCAAAAATTTTGGACAGGAATTATATATGGTCCAAGTTAAATGTAATTAAAAAAAATCAATATAGAAATAAGTTGCACACACACACATATATATATATATATATTATAGTAATTTTAATAAGAAAAAATTAAAAAGAATCTATATTATATACAAATATAACCTTTTGTTTTAGATTGATTTGCCAACTTTATGGAGTCCGGATCGGAATTATGTACACTCCTAATTAATTCCTCTTATTATGCGGGGAAATTGAAAGGAACGTTTCTTTTTGGGTAAAAATAACAAATAGATAAAGGGATATGGGTATAACTTACAAGCATCAATGGTCGATGGAGGAGGAAAAATAATGCTATGCCTATGCTGATTGGTGGCCAGTCCAGATCAGACCAGACCAGACCAAATATATTATATTATATTTGAGGTAACCACGTACGCTCCACCACCTGAGTGTGAAAAGGACAAGTAGCCAACCTTTTCCATCTAGTATTTTTTTCCTACTTTTTAATAATTGCGCGCGGAGACCCACCAATCCCTACCATAAATAAATAAATAAGAAGCTTCCCATAACATTTTTTAATTTCTTTTGTCCCTTAATTAATATTAATACCCATTTCCAATGAAATCATAATGGAGTAATTAACCAACTCATTTATATTGATTGCCATACTAAAAAATACTACTACTACTACACCATTTCCTGTTTGGTTCTTCCACAGCCGACTTTTCGATTTTAGGAATATTTTTCATCTACTGGTAATTTTTAAACGTAGATATTAACTTTAATTCTCTCTGTGGCGAAGGAAAACTTTATTACTATATGTTTCTCTCTCATCCATCCATCCATCCATACTCCTATTTAATTTCTTCTGACCTCAAATCTTCAAAAAGTGAAATAGATAAAGTGGAAGAAAATACCTTTACTACAGCCTCAGATCTTTATGAATATTTAACTTTAATTGGACGTCTAGTCTAGTTTAAAATATTTCTCTTTAAAAACTAGTAGTATTTTTTATAGAGAATATACAATATATTAATAGCTGAGAAATACTAGTAAAATTATAGCTGTCAGAGTGTCAGTTGTCTTATTTTTACAGAAACAAGTAGTAACTCATAATTAGTACATAACAAGTAGTAACTCATAAGTACTCAACAGATAAGCTACCTGCAGTAGTAGTTGGTGTTAAGGGGGTCGGTTGCACGTAAAAATGAATCTTGTAACATATCATAGCAAGGAAGTCTTTTAAATAAAGGTACCTGATAATTTTATCTCTATCAACACATTAGATATTTTATCTTCCATTATTAACGCTTGTGATCGCTTGTACTGACTCTCACGCCTGAGCTATCCCCTGATGGTCGAAGTCGTCAAACTTTTGGTGTTGATCGTGTTTATCGTGCAAGATCAGGATGTCTTACGTGATTGGGACGTGGCAGAAGATCTTGTCGTTAACATTGGCGCTAAAAGGAGGGCTGTGTTCTAGTGTCCTTGAGTTTTCAATCACAATCTTTTCAGTTGTTCTACGTCGGAAGATGGCGAGGAGTAGAACTGTTACACCGGAGGGACAGCCGATGCCGAAGGAACAGCTTCCAAATATGAATCGGGGGGTTCTCGTTCGAAAGCCCATGGTGAAGCCCGAAGATGGTTGGTCTTTGCTGCTGACAAGGAGCGTGATCATGACCGAATGCGAGTAGAAGGCACCCCGCCTAGAACTCAACACCGAAGTGGTCAAGACGACAAGGCTGCCAAGCTGGCGAAGATGGCAAACGAAGCAAATAAAGTTTTGGAGGTTCTCTTGAAGCAGAGCGAGGATATAGCTGAGCAGATGCTTTGGATGGCAGAGCTGAGAGACGAGGCGTTCAATTATATCCAGTCTGAAAGACGTAGTAAGCCTAAAGATGGACAACCACGAGTTGGAAAGCAGTCTATACACTTTGAAGACATGTCTCAAGGTGATCCCCATGACCGAAGAAGACCAAGGAACCATACTCCTGATCATCCTAAGAGGGTACCTCACCCTATCGGTTCTCGGGATTATGGTCGCAGCAGACGAATAAGTTGATCCAGAGAGTATACACCTGAGAATACAAAGAAGGCACTCCGCCTTGTGTGTTCTCGCCACAGCGAAATGGCTCATCACCGAAGTAGATCCAGAAGTCACATTCCTGAGAATCCACTAAAGGCACACCGCCCTGTGAGTACTTGTCTTCGGAGAAATCCATCTAAAGCTGCAGGTTAGGATGGAAAGGGCCGGACCGTTCAGAAGAAACTTTGAGGAGATTTAGGTCCAAATCGGCAGAAGCAGAGTTCATGGACGCTGTGTGCAGACAGATATTCTACACCGAACAATCATTACAGCAGGCTGTCAGGTTCAGATTCAGCACACAAAATTCACCGGAGTTAGGAGGTTCAGTCGGACTCGCTGACCATTCGATGGTAGCCTTATTGGCAGGAGTATCCTCATGGGTTTGTTATACACTGCGTGGTAAACAAATTCCATAGTCCTTTTAATATTGTTTTACCGCGAGTGGTAAACAAATGCATCGAAGTAAGGAGGTTCGGTCGGACTCGCTGACCATTCGATGGTAGCCTTATCGGCAGGAGTGTCCTCATGGATTTGTTATACCCTATGTGGTAAACAAATTTCATAGTCCTTTTAATATTATTTTACCGTGAGTGGTAAACCAATGCACCGAAGTAAGGAGGTTCGGTCGGACTCGCTGACCATTCGATGGTAGCCTTATTGGCAGGAGTGTCCTTATGAATTTGTTTTACCCCGTGTGGTGAACAAATTCCACGGTCCTTATATATTTGTTATACCATGCGTGGTAGACAAATGTCCTTATATCTTTGTTATACCCTGCGTGATAGACAAATGTCATTATATACTTGTTCTACCCCGTGTGGTAAACAAGATCTCGATGGTGCAAGGAGGATCGACTGGATTCATCTTATTTGCATGATCTGTCTCACACTTCGGTAACGATAAGTATGCATTACTTTATTTTGTTCAAGTGTTGAGTTCGGTTCATTATGTCTGGTCTATGATATTCTTTAACTTAATTGATTATATGATCTGTTTGTTTACCCTGGTTCACAATTTAAGTTAAGTTCAAAAGCATCTTATACAGTTTAAAGTTGATTAATGCTGAATTATTGACGAGAAATGTTCACCCATAAGTAATAAGGCATGAAGTTGATATTTCATTAATATTAACTGTTCACAAAAAGTTAGAATTTTTACAGAAAGTTCTACAACTAAAGATAAAAGGGAGGTCATCTTTAGGCTTCTTCCTTGTCATCATCGCTGACTAAAGAGTTTAAAAGAGATGGATCTACCTTGATCGCGACAAGCTTTTTCTTGCCTTTACTTCGGCAGATTTCATATCCTTTGGCATACATATGGACGATCTCATCGTTCAGCTCGGCGGATTTTCTGTATGCTGTCTGGATTTCCTTACGAAGGTCTTCGGTCAGTGGCGGACCCAAATTCCTAAGGGCCCAAAGCTCTTTGAGCTCTTTTTCAAGCTTCTGACGATGTGTCAGATGCTTTGATTCTTTAGCTTGGATCTACATTTATATCAATGATGACCCGACTTCAGAATGGCGTTCTCCCTTCGGGCGGCATCCTCTTCGGCTTCTTTGTATTTGGGACAGAGGCACCCGAAGATAGCGTTTGCCTGCAAATGACCATTATTAGTCAATCAGTTCGAATTGATGGGCAGCGATGTAAATGGATAAGTCCAACTATCAAATTCCTTTAGTCCGATATTTCATTCCTTCGCCCATCATGTCCATGATGGAACTATTGCCGAACCGATGATCATCGGTATCACGAACACATGTTATTAGAGGTCAACATGGGAATTTCTCATTGGATTCTGGCAGAGAGTGAGGGATCTCATCGATATGCGCTCTACTTGTTCTTCGGGCTCTTTGTCGGAAACCACGATTTCAACCAGGGTGTTCGAAGGAAGATCGACTTCTATGGGAGGTACTTGTGACTCTTTGGCGGTTGGAGGAGTTATTTGGATTTTTCTCTTTTTTGCACGAAGGACTCGGGTCCGTTCGCCAAGGGGCGTATCGAGGAAGCACTCGTTGTAAGTCTGTGTGATGGGGTGTTTTGATTTTCAGCCAGTTTACTTTCTTTGGCAAGGTTGGCTTGTCCCTTCAGTGGGAGTTGATTCTGTGGTTTGGGCTTCGGTAGTTAAAGTGTAACGCCCCCAAAATTAGGTATACATCACCCATCTTGAGTCGTCAGATACATGGTACAGAATTCAAATACAACTTACTAATACCACTGTCGTGTATAATACGACAAAATACAACTGTGAGTTTGAATACAATAATTGTCTACTAGAGATCATACAAACTCAAAAGGAGTCCTCAATACAATTATTGTCACACTATTTCACAGAATAGTGAGGACTACTAATGCTATCCTCTGGACCATTACTCCGTTCCCCGACTCGTCCCTGCTATGTTCTCATTTCCTGAAGAGAACAGTGAAAGAAAGGGTGAGCTCAACTAGCCCAGTAAGAAATATTATGACTAAGATAATGCAGAATAAATTATCGTTAGCCTTCAACAGTATTAAACTGATAAAATATAACAACATCAAGTTTAACAGCAGCGGATCAAGCAATCCATTAAAAGAGTCAAGTAGAGAATAGAATCTACTATCTTTTATGATTTAAAAAGTTTTTAATCACTTTTATCGCTGAGACTCAGCTAAAAAAATAATCCACATCATCCCTGCACTACGGCCAAGGATACTCATTAGGGTCAAGACCACAAATTCCATGCACTACGGGCCAAGGATATTTGTGTATTCATCAATGGTCATGATCATGCCAACAACTGTCCATCAATGCACTACGGCAAATGAGACTTTTACCACATCATTTGTAACATTACGGTCATAATTACACCGAATAATCCCTGGTCATAATCATACCAAGTCCATCCATGCTCTACAGGCCACAGATGACTTTCAAAAATATAAATAAGAGGATGATGACAATGATATAAGAATTCAATAAAACAAGTTCAAGAATTATTTTATCCAGGAATTATTAACGTCCAAATTGTCAACACGATACTATTTTGTGGTGTAAAATTCAAGAATGATCAGAAGAATATTTCCATGAAAGGATACTGGATGAAGCGCAAATGTCAAGGATATTCCACTAATTTCATGGAGTATAGAAATCAAAGTTTTATCCAACTGAGTATAATAAAGAATGGAATAACAAAAGAAATCACCATGCATGCGATAGACCGCACAGACAGGTTATTCCAACAGAATAATAATAATGGAACCAGGTCAGGTGAAATTCACACCGACAGGATGTTCCAACAGAATAATAAAGACGGAACCAGGTCCGGTGTAAAACACACAGACAGGATGTTCCAACGGAATAATAATAAAGACGGAACCAGGTCCGGTGTAAAACACACAGACAGGATGTTCCAACGGAATAATAATAAAGACGGAACCAGGTCCGGTGTAAAACACACAGACAGGATGTTCCAACAGAATGATAGAAGAATGTCACCCAAGTATAGGGTAGACCGCGTATACAGGTTATTCCAACAGAATAATAAAAAATGGAATAACAACAGTTCTCTTCATGAATAAGAAAGAATAACACCCCTTACCGTAACAGAAACTGGATATGGGAAAAGAAAAGTTAAGTAGCAGAAAGCTTTTCTTCTATCTCTCTATAGTTTCTCTCTCTAGAGTTCAGTGAATTCGTAAGAAAATAATGAAGGAATGAGCTTCTATTTATAGGAAAATGGAATGCATAGTAACTAATCCATGAACGGTCCAGATTGATTTACTTTAATCTGACGGTCCATATTTAAAGAAAAATCTTTTAAATAAAATATAATATATTCTATTTATATAAAAAGATTTTTACTATGCAAACACTATGCAAAACACTATGCATAATAAAATATAATATATTCTATTTATAAAATAACTTTAATAAAGTATTCTGTTTTATATAAAAAGATGTTTCCGTTTTATTACGTTAATAATACGAATAAAACAAAACGTCATTATCGCTATAATAATTCATATTATTAATCGACAATAATTGAATCAAACTGAGCGGCTTCTCACATAAATATCAATAATCAATACCGTGTGCTACTATGCAACAACGCGTATTACTGTACTTTTACTACCCAGTAGTTCAACAGTATCAACGGTAAAACTTCCGCCGTTATTTTTAATAAAATATTTTTGTCGTTTTCTCAATCCGACAATAATTCTGTTGTGGGGTCCACCAATAATTTTGCCGTCGTACGAATATTCCCCGACAAAAAAAATATTCCCCGACCAAACGAATATTTTATAACAACTTGCGTACTTTGCAAAATTTATAAATATTACCCACAACTATAACATTATATCAAATTTCTTCCATAATATTCAAAAATAATAATTATAAAAATTCATCTTTATTTATAAAAACTGGGGTCTTACATAAAGGCTCTTCAGTTGATACTTCTGTAGAGGTCGGCGAAGATGAACCCTTTGTGTTGCTATTTGATGTTCACCAGATGAGCCTCGATAAGCTATATTTTGGGCCTTTATTGATCTTATTATAATTTCTTTTGCCCTGAACCAATGCCATTTATACTCTTTCATTAAACATCCTGTTTAATAAAAGACTGGGGGAAATGTTGGGCCATGATATTTTAGATATTGGGCCAAAGGGTTTGGGCCCGATGAGTTGGGTCCTCTTTGTTGGGTCGGGTCAGTGGGCTGACCCAGCAGATATTTAAATATCTTCACTTGGGTTTTGACCAGTGATGATGACAAAGATAATGACAAACTGATATCTTACATCACATTAATGAGGATTGGACAGTCGGCCAGCGGTGGACGAAAAGGATGGGATCAATAGGTAAGCTACCTGCAGTAGGTGGTGTCAAGGGGGTCGGTTGCACGCAAAAACGGATTTTGTAGTATATCATAGCAGAGAAGTCTTCTAAGTAAAGATAACTGATAATTTTATCTCTCAACACATGTCTTATGTGATTGCGACGTGACAGAAGATCTTGGCGTTAACAGGTAGTATTTAGTTCTCCTAATTTCTTCAATTGCATTTTCCTCTATAATAATAATAATTAACATTTGCAACATTATAATCTTAAACGTACTTTTCAAGAAATAAATATATATCCCACCCTAATGGTACAAAATCAATTCCTATATCTTAAAACACAACATTACATTCAATTCAATTGAATGAATTAATTTGGTTGGTCAAGTGATTTTGATAAACTTGGTGTTCTTAATTGTTTAATTAAGTCGGCCTGCCTAAAAAGGCTTGCGTCGACAGCAGGATTCGAACCTGCGCAGGACTAGCCCAACAGATTTCGAGTCTGTCTCCTTAACCACTCGGACATATCGACAACTGGTTTTGTTAGGATAATAAACATATTTTATACTATTAAAATAGCAATGTCTCTTTATGCTATTTATTTGATGGTTTTAATTTGTTAATAAAGTTAAAGCCAGAAAAAATGTCTAGCTCTCAAATTCAGTCATATGGCTTAAGCTCTAGAACCTGATCTATAAGTACTGGTGCAAGGACTTTCCCAATCACTCATTGAGGGTTCTAATAAATGCTTTATATTAATAACAGTACATTAGACCGACTCCTTGCAATAACATGTACGTACATGCATGGTGGATGTAACCATTGAAGTGGAAGCTACATAAACTTAAATGTTACTTGGGAGAACTCATCTTTCTTTCTTGTTGCACTCAGCATGCGTCCTTCACTCTTTTGTGATAATATATCCAATTTATTCACCAGTTTTCTAGTCTGGATGGTACGTACAAAGAATAAAGACGATGCAAAAGGCCTTGAAATCTTCATTGATAGTATATAATTGTGGTCGTAAACAAAAGTTTCAATGCAATAGATAAAAGGAAAGTAGTCAGATGTTCAGCACGTACATTAATTTATGAGTGGAAGTTGATAAAATTGCATATCTGTATATTGTATATCGTCAATAATGAGCACTAAAAAAATTATCTTCAATTTTCAAGGTCTAACATATATTCTTTTAAGTAAAATTATATAGTAATATTGATTCAAATGCTTTGGTTAGAGAAGAACATCATTTTCAGAATAAATAACATATATAAAGGCTAATGACACCATCAAGTTTGATCTGGAGACCAACAAGATCACTGACTTCATCAAATTTGATGTTGGTAATGTTGTCATGGGAAGGAATACTGGACGTGTTGGAATCATTAAGAACAGGGAGAAGCACAAGGGAAGCTTTGAGACCATCCACATCCAGGATTCCCTTGGTCTTGAGTTTGCTACTCGTCTCGGAAATGTGTTCACAATTGGTAAAAGGTACAAAGCCTAAGGGAAAAGGTATCAAGTTGACCATTATCCAAGAGGCACGTAGCAACCCAAGCGGTTGCCACTGCCTAGTGTAGCTTGTCATAAAATGAGTATCAAGTTGTCCATTATTTAAGAGTTTGAGGAAGAGACTTGCAGCAGCCTACGCAGACACTACCTAGTAGTGTATGTCATTAGCCTCAGTTCTAGGTTTAATATGGATTACTCAGAGACTTAGTTATACCATTTCATCCTTATGATCACTTTGATAAGCAGTTTTTGTTTTTTGCTTTTATGAGCAATCTTTTGGCATTAGTTAGATACATTTATTGTAGTGGTTCTTTGGTTCGTACTTTGTAGTCTTTTTTGACATTACAAGTTTGCATGTACAAGTGTTGGGACATAAAATAGAACATAATTTGAATTGCAGTATTTTTTTGCTGTTGGCAATTTCATTTTCCTACATGATACCTTATAAACAGGGTTGTTAGTAACTTCTCGTAAGAGTGTATCTTAATAAATCGCAGAGGATGTAGCTATAGATCTCATTGTACGTTATCTTGGTGTGTAATTTTTTTTATATGCCATCTGTGTTGGACCTAGGAGCAGCGAATTCTACCTCTGCCATATTTATGTAGTATGGGGATTCAAGATTTGGTCTCATTATTTAGTATTTAATTTTATGGTCTAGTAACCAAAATAGGTACGTTACAATAACTGAGATGTAAAAAAAGTTTCAAGTGCCCTACTTGTGAATTTAAATAAGTACTTTTCTGTGCACAAATACTATTACTCTACTGAATAGTTAAAATGTAGAAAGTTGGCAAATCTCATAAGTTTGAGCCAGTTAAGCTGCATATATTTTAGTTGTGCGATAAGTTAAACAGGAAAAATGGAAAAAGAATGACTACTCTCGCTTGCCACCAAATGACATGGTTCAATAAAATTTGTACCACAATAGAACTACGTGCAAAATTGATTAAAATTCATGATTCCATCACATTTCACAAGCTAGAATTTGAAGATCTACTCAAGAAAATTAGACACCAATTTGATTGTTGGACAAAAACTATTTACTTTCAGCTTCCGTGGACAAAAGGAGCATCCTACTACCATAAGTTTGTCCGACCTTTAAACTACTCACCATCTACTAAATGTTTATAGGCAGCGACTCCTGTTATGCTAATTACCTAATCTTTGAATCCCTCCAACAGTAAAAGCAGCCCCCGAGTAAATATCGATTTTTCTTATTGCGGAACTGAGGTTATACCTTAGGCTGCAACAAGACCAGCTAGAAGTTTCTGATCAAAGTCCCACACACCTGTAAATTGACAATCAAAACCCGCTTTAGTTAGGAAAAGTAAAAGATTAGGTGAATGTGTATTAGATTAATGTGTCAATATCTATATGCATGTCTGTGGGTGGAATAATCATTCATCTTACTTTAAATAAAATTACTCCAAACAGGTAAAAATTATATGGAGATTATAAGGGGATAAGTAAGTACCATGGCCTTTCCCCACCCTACGAAGCTGCGAAACATATTCTGACATCTTTTTTATGGCTTCAACCTGAAGTAAACAAGTGATAAGTTGATGAAAAAGAACTAATAGTCTCAATCATCTATCCTCGCAAGAGCATATCGAAAGATAGTACACTAAACGAATGTATGATTCCATAAAATTGTTTCACCTGTTCAACCAAGAATTCACTCTCAACAAAATCAGTTAGTTGCACATCATTGCTTTGGTCAGCTACCTACATGCCATCCAGAAAGAACACACACTTTATATGAACAATGCAAATCAGTAATTGACAGCTTCAAACACCACAGTTTGAAGAGAAATTGAAACTTTGACCCAAAGAAAAACCAATATTTTGAATTAAGTGGGTAGTTTATGAAAACAAAACTGAATCACATACCATCTACTAAAGCGGAGAATGGGATATGAAAGAGGTGAGTCAGTGGGAGGTCAATTTCTTTACCTTGTGTAAATTCAGAAGTTTCTCATTAGTTAATTTCTCCAGGGATAAAGCAAGCTCCATTGCTGAAATTTATTTTGCAAACTTTAGTAATTATCATCAAAATCTTGCAGATAGACTATACTTTTTAAACTAAAAGAGAGATTCTACAATAGGAAATTGACATTTCCACATGTATTTTGATATTTACACATGGTCTCACCTTCATGTGAGGGGACATGCGGAAATATCAAAAACACAAATTGAAACTATTAGTGCTCCCCTCTACAATATCCAGTCGCACAAGTGTGAGGCAAAATTTCTACAAGTTTTATTAGTGTTAAGAAGTAGAATCAATAGCACTAAAGGGTAAAATCAAACCACAAAGACTCATTGCAAGTTAGCAACTACCCTGGAAAAAAGAAAATAAAGAAAAGAAAATTCCCACCCACGGGGCTCTTTCAAGAACCACACTATGGGAAGTTAGAAGCATGAACAGTAAAACAAATGCATCGATAAAATAAACAAAAAACTGAAATTAATAAAATAATTCATCCTAACAATGTCACTTTATTAAGCAATACAAAGAATGATGAACTTTGTAAGCCCGTGTTTTTCTTGCAACAACATACTTCAAATTCCCTTTTGGTGTGCCCTTATTGCTTTATGTCTATGGATATAGATAAAACTAAATTTACAGTCCATGTTTAATTTATCCATGGTAATTCTATACACATTATCTACTCGTACACAAACTACCCTGTGAAACCCATGAAGCATAAGTATGCTTGCAACATACAGAAGTGATACATGCAAACTTAAACCTCATGGTAGTATAAATAATATGGAAATGAAACAGAGACATGCAAAAACACTAAAATATATGGCAAAACAAGATCCCCCCATCAATCCTCATCAATGCTGCAAATTGATATTGTTAACGCCAGGATTTTCTGCCACGTCCCAATCACGTAAGACGTCCTGATCCTGCACAGTAAACACGATAAACACCACAAGCTTGACGGCTGTTCCGTCGGGGGATAGCTCAGGCGTGAGAATTAGTATGTGTTCACAAGGTTAACTCAAGAGGATGATAATATCTAGTGTAATGAGAGAGATAATAATTCTCAATTGTGTGTGTATATATGAATGTAAAACGTACCTGTTTTACGAAGACTTCCTTGCTATAATACAAGACTCGGTTCCTTGTGCCACTGACCCCCCCTGACCCTACCCACTGCAGGTAGCTTATCCATTGCTTTTGGCTACTGTTCACACCGCTGGCCGGCATCTGATCTCATCCACATTAATGCATGGCAGGTACCTTGGTCAACTGTCATACTATATCATCATTACAAGTCAAAGATGGAGATATTTAAACATCTGTTGAGTTAGCCCACTGATCCGGCCCAACAAAGAGGACCCAACTGATCGAGCCCAACTGAAATGACCCGGTAGATTAACCAAGTAATTCGGCTCAAACTCTTTGGCCCAATATCTAAAATATCATGCCCCAACATTGCCCCCCAGTCTTTTATTAAACAAGATGTTTAATGAAAGAGTATAAATGACATCGGTTCAGGACAAAAGGAATTATAATAAGACCAATAAAGGCCCAAAATACGACTTACCGAAGCCCCTCGGGTGAACATCAAATAGCAACGTAAAGGATTCATCTTCGTCGACCTCTACAGAAGTACCAACTGAATCGCCTCTAACTACCGAAGCTCAAGCCATAGAATGAAATATCGGTTCGATAATAGCGTGCGTCCGTGGCACCGATGATCATCGTAAGGAGATAGTTCCATCATGGACATTGCTGCCCATCAATTCGAACTAATTGACCAATAATGGTCATTTGCAAGCAAACACTATCTTCGGGTGCCTCCGTCCCAAATATAAAGAAACCGAAAAGGATACCGAAGAAGATGCCGAAGAGAAATCCGAAGAGAAATCTGAAGAGAATGCCGAAGAGAAATCCGAAGAGAATGCCGAAGAGAAATCCGAAGAGAATGCCGAAGAGAAATACCGACTGAAGGGATAACGCCATTCGGAAGTCTGTGTTGGCGAAAGAAAGAATCAATCTTAATATTGCTCTCTTCAACAATGAATGCCTTCGGAAGGATATCGACAAGATCAAAGAAGAACTAAAATCGACCAAGGTCACTCCTCGGATCGTCACTGATATAAATGTCAATCTGTCAAGCTAAAGGATCAAAGCATCTGACACATCGTCATAAGCTCGAAGAAGATCTCAAAAGAGCTTCGGGCCCTAAAGAATTTGAGTCCGCCACTGACCGAAGACCTTTATAAGAAATCCAAGTAGCATATAGAAAATCCGCCGATCTGGACGATAAGATCGACCAGATACAACGCTGTAGTAGATGAAATCTGTTGAAGTAGATCCATATCTTTTAGACTCTTCAGATGGTGACGATGACAAGGAAGAAGCCTGAAGATGACCTCTCCTTATCCTTAGCTGTAGAACTTTCTGTAAAAATTCTAATTCTTACGTGAACAGTTAATATTTAATAAAACATCAACATCATGCCTTATTATTTCTTGTCAATAATGGATCATCAATCAACTTGAAAACTGTGCAAGTGCCTCTTATCTTAAACCGTTAGTCAATAATTAAGCAAATTATATAACAGTTAAGAACAATGATAATATAATCCGAACTCAACACTTGAACAAAATAAAGTAATGCATACTTATCGTTACCGAAGTGTGAGATCGGTCATGTGTGAAGTGAATTCGGCTGATCCTCCTTGCACCATCAAAATCTTGCTTACCACTCGAGGTAGAACAAGTATATAAGGACATTTGTTTACCACTCGGAGTGAAACAATTATACAAGGACCAAGATATAAGAACCAAGAAATAAGGATCAAGACATAAGGATCACGATATAAGGACCAAGATATAAGGATCAAGATATAAGGATCACGATATAAGGACCAAGATATAAGGATCAAAATATAAGGATCACGATATAAGAACCAAGATATAAGGATCAAGATATAAGGACCAAGATATAAGGATCAAGATATAAGGATCACGATATAAGGACCAATTGTGACCATTGATTTACCACCCTGATAAAATCAATATAGGATCCTTTGTCTACCACTCGGGGTAGAACAACAAATGGGCTGCCATCGAATGGCCAGCGAGTCCTACCATACCTCCTTACACCATAGTGACCATAGGACAAATAGGACCAGGACCAATAGTGACCATTGATTTACCACCCTGGTAAAATCAATATAGGATCCTTTGTCTACCACTCGGGGTAGAACAACAAATGGGCTGCCATCGAATGGCCAGCGAGTCCTACCATACCTCCTTACACCATAGTGACCATAGGACAAATAGGACCAGGACCAATAGTGAAAAAGTGAATGTGGATGAGCCACCGAAGTCTTTCTGTGCTGAATCCCCAGTTCTTTCAAGAATATCGCTGCCGAAGTGCTTTGTAGGTCAACAACTTCGGACCAATTAATCGCCACAAATGTCTTTGTGAACTTTCCGAAGAACATACTCTGCTTCGGATGGAGCCAAATGCCTGAGCAATGATGACGAAAAAGGTCTTTCGATAAAGATTCTCATCAATGAGAGCAAAATTGACACTCTTGTATTTGGACTACTTTGCCAGCATCTGATCCGAGGAAATGACACCATCTGTCGTCAAAGTTATAAGCATCTGTAGTGGCTAGCTTCGATAATGCATCAGCAATGGAATTGTTATTGTGATCGACCCCTTGATAGTCTGCTGTACTGATGTCCGAAACAGAATATCCATCTGCATGCAATGTCCACGAGCTCTGCTTCTGTTGAAGTACTGCAACGGCTTTGTCGGACTCCTCAGCTGCTTTCCATCTGGAGGTACAACTTTAGATGGATTTCCCCGAAGACAAGTTCCCACAGGGCGGGGTGCCCTTAATGGACTCTCGGGAGTGTGATTTCTGGATCTACTTCAGTGAAACTTTCTGTCACTGTGGTGAGGATACTCAAGGCAGAATGCCTTATTTGTATTCTGAGGTGCATGCTCCCTGGATCAGTTTCTTCGTCTGCTGCGACCATAATCCCAGAAGACCAATAGGGCGGAGTACCCTTCTCGGTCAATCAATCAGGAAAATGGCTGTTGGGTCTTCGTCTACTCTGCTTCGACCATAATCCCGAAGACCAATAGGGCAGAATACCCTTCTCGGTCAATCAATCGGGAAAATGGCTGTTGGGTCTTTGTCTACTCTGCTTCGACCATAATCCCGAAGATCAATAGGGCGGAATACCCTTCTCGGTCAATCAATCAGGAAAATGGCTGTTTGGTCTTCTTTGGTCATGAGAATCACCTTGAGACATGTCTTCAAAGTGTATAGACTGCTTTCCATCTCAAGGTTGTATATCTTTAGGCGTACCACATCTTTCAGACTGAACATAATTGAATATTTTGTCCCTCAGCTCGGCAATCCGAAGAATCCGCACAACTTTAACCTTGCTCTGCTCAGCTACATCCTTACTCCGCTCCAAGAGAACCTCCAAAGCTCTGTCTGCTTCGTCCACCATCTTCATCAGCCTGACCACTTCGGTGCTGAGTTCTAGGCGGGATGCCTTTTACTTGCCTTCGGCCATGATCATGCTCTTTGTCAGCAGCAAAGACCAACTATCTTCGGGCTTCGCCGGGGGATCTCGAACGAGAACCCCCTGATTTGTGCCATAACTTCCGATGTAAAACAACTGAAAATATTGTGATTGATAACTCAAGAACACTAGAAAAAGCCCTCCTTCTAGCGCCAATGTTAACGCCAGGATTTTCTGCCACGTCCCAATCACGTAAGACGTCCTGATCCTGCACAGTAAACACGATAAACACCACAAGCTTGACGGCTGTTCCGTCGGGGGATAGCTCAGGCGTGAGAATTAGTATGTGTTCACAAGGTTAACTCAAGAGGATGATAATATCTAGTGTAATGAGAGAGATAATAATTCTCAATTGTGTGTGTATATATGAATGTAAAACGTACCTGTTTTACGAAGACTTCCTTGCTATAATACAAGACTCGGTTCCTTGTGCCACTGACCCCCCCTGACCCTACCCACTGCAGGTAGCTTATCCATTGCTTTTGGCTACTGTTCACACCGCTGGCCGGCATCTGATCTCATCCACATTAATGCATGGCAGGTACCTTGGTCAACTGTCATACTATATCATCATTACAAGTCAAAGATGGAGATATTTAAACATCTGTTGAGTTAGCCCACTGATCCGGCCCAACAAAGAGGACCCAACTGATCGAGCCCAACTGAAATGACCCGGTAGATTAACCAAGTAATTCGGCTCAAACTCTTTGGCCCAATATCTAAAATATCATGCCCCAACATTGGCCAGCGGTGTGAACAGTAGCCAAAAGCAATGGATAAGCTACCTGCAGTGGGTAGGGTCAGGGGGGGTCAGTGGCACAAGGAACCGAGTCTTGTATTATAGCAAGGAAGTCTTCGTAAAACAGGTACGTTTTACATTCATATATACACACACAATTGAGAATTATTATCTCTCTCATTACACTAGATATTATCATCCTCTTGAGTTAACCTTGTGAACACATACTAATTCTCACGCCTGAGCTATCCCCCGACGGAACAGCCGTCAAGCTTGTGGTGTTTATCGTGTTTACTGTGCAGGATCAGGACGTCTTACGTGATTGGGACGTGGCAGAAAATCCTGGCGTTAACAGATATGATAATGCTGCTTTTTACCAGCCTACTGTTGCTAAACTGCCTAAGGACCCAGACGAAAGTAAAAAATGAATTTATAAGAAGAATGTTCATTTAATGTGAACTTTCAACATACTCTAACAAGATAGGTAGAGCCACATGCATGGGGTCACACCAAGATTGCACGTTCTTAGACTATACATGTAAGGTGTAGCTATATGCTAAAAGTATTATAGATAAGTTATATAAATCCTTCTGAAAGCAGGGGACAAGAAGCAAACCAAGCAAGAGTTACATCAAAGATAAATTTCACTGTAGATAAACAAAAACATAAGCTCATAATCATGCATCTGAGCAACTGTCTCGCACTGCACGATCTAAGCAAAATAGTGAGCTTATGACCTTGAGTTGCTTTATCTAAGGTCTAAATTGACATGTGCAGTTCACAGGGAAGATGGCGTTCAGAACCTTACCATACAATGCATCTCCCTTCTCAATGTGATCGTATTCCGACAAAGGCATCAGCATAGATTGCAGCCTGACTTTTCCGCCTCTTCTATTCTGAATAGCAGAGGTTTCAATTATCAGTGTTTACTGTAACTCTTATATGACTGAAGCTCTAATAGAAAACTGAACAGATTGTAAACACCTGGTACTCCATGAGCTTCTCAGCGTGCTGTCTCTCTTCTTTACTTGAATCCTTGAAAAATCTATTGATAACAGTCAATAAGAAACATATATTAAACAAGTGGTCTATAAGCACCCTATAAAAAAAAGGTTTGTTGGGTCATCAGAGGATTACTTGGCCAGTCCCTTGAGAGCAACATTATCTCTGTCGAAGTAGGCGTACATGGCATGGTAGACATAAGAGACATTGTACTCCACACTGTTATTCATCAGTTTAAAAATATGTGAATAACTTAAGCAGCCCATAAAATTTATCATGATGATACCCGAAAAGTAAGGGCAACATTGAGTTTCTCGCCAAGATTGATGAAGCAAAGAAGGTTGGCTTAGCAGAAGTAAAATTTAGCCCATTGTACTTTTATCCTCGATTGCAGAAATAAATTGATGCAACCAACACATACTATTATCCATTGCATTTTTTATAAAAAAATATATATTCATCGCTTGTTTACTGTGCCATCATCTGTAAACAACCAAGTCACTGACTTGATAACAAGAAATTAAGCATTTAATGTTTTTAAGCGAATAGTAGCGGTTGAACCACGTTGTTTGTTGAATATTTTGGTTCTAACATCCTCTTTCACACTTAAAACACTTTCACAAACAGCCAACTTTAACATATGAATTTACATATGTATTTGAAAGATCATTAGACAATTAGGTGAGCCAACTTAAAACAGATATGAAAATTTGAGAAATTAATAGGATGTCCAAATAGATTTGTGATTATGTTCTGTTTGGTTCGTTAGGAAATGCTGGAAACATGATCAAGAACTAACTGCAAACAGAGAAATGAAGATTTTAGAAAATATAGTAGGGAGAGAAAGCAAATTATACTCTTTTAGCTTCCTCTGTTGTCTACTTGTTAACTTTAAAACTAAAAAACGTTAGAAACAGGTAAAATATGCATATCTATTTACAAGTAGAACAGTATAGAAACAATATCATCAATGTTGGGTTACAACTAAGAAATAAAAATTGAATATGCAGGAAACGTGGTAAAACAACGAAATTAGGCCTGAGAACTATTCCGTTAGTCATCTGCTAGAAGGAAAATAACAAAGCCGAACAAACTCGTAAATAGTTATACACAACAAGTAATACGAAACAGATTCACACATTCCATCAACAGATGCAAATTCATGTATATATATAGATATATGTACAGAGAGAGAAAGTAGACGATACTTGATCTGTTCGTTAATGGCGTTCTCACACTCGTCGGAGTATTTATGGCGACCAAGCGATTGCTGAGGGACGGTGGGAAGGAGAAGCAGCTCCTTCTTCACTTCTTCGAATGGCTCGAAAACAACATCCAGAACAGCACGATTATTAGCCTCGTTCACAGCTTTAATGACGAACCTACCATTCACATTTCTCCCAAACAACTGCAAAGCGGATGAAGCGGAAACGTTGGAGCTCCGGAAGGCGTTGAGTGACGGAACGGAGGAGAGAGAGAGGCCGCAGTGGCTACTTTCTCTCTCTAGGGTTAGGAGGGAGATAGAAGGGGAAGACCTGAGCAGCATTGTTGGTTTGTAGAGAGAGAATGAAAAACGGGAAGGAGATGATGAGGCCATGAGGGCGTAACTTCGGGGAGAGTGATATTCGAAGGGAAAAGAAGATACGGGGGTAGTACTTTTTATTGACTAGCTGGAGAGGTATATTTGTGGCCGTTGGCTGAGGAAAATATAGACGGTCAAGATTGATGGAGCCTAACGAGCTCGTGGTTGGCTCGAGCTCGTGGTCCATCTGAAGAATTTTTCCTTGGGAAGCGTGTAGAAAGCATGAAATCCCGTGACGACTGTATTTTGGTAAATTTCAGATACATCCCTCAACTTTTATTATGAAAACAAAGATACTTCCTAAAGTTTGTAAAACTATAAAGATGTATATCATCCTCCCGGAATATAATTCGGTTTATTAAATGAAATTACATTTTAATCCTTATTTAAAAGTCAAGTTTTAATTTTTAAACATAACTTGTTTTCTTCAGGTGAGATCATGATCCTATATAGACTTGATAAAATCGGTCCAAGCCCACGGGTCGATCATATTCATATGTCAAAACGCAAATTTCGACCTTCATTTTTTCAGCTCATGAAAACTTTAGCCATTTTGACCGGCCCTACGATGGCTCAGTCCGTTTGGACTCGACCTATAAATATGTCAAAATTTAGTCATAAATCAATCAGAGCCCGCGGGTCGGGGCCGGCTCGCCTAGGGGTGGGCAAAATTTTCGGTTTTTTCGATTTTTGGACGAACCGGACCGGTCCGAACCGACCGGTTCGGTATAAATATAAACCGGTCCGGTTCGGTATAAAAAAACCGGTATATACCGGTTTTTCGGTACCGGTTTCGGTCCGCCACTTTTATGGTTCGGTATATACCGAACCGAACCGGTATATACCGGTTTTCTATTTTTTATTATTATTAATAATTTATTAATAATAATAATAATAAAATATTGATTATAATAATAATAATATTAATAAAAATAATAATAATAATAATAAAAATAATAAAATATTAATAAAAATAATAAAATAATAGTAAAAATAATAAAATAATAATAAAAATAATAATTATATTAATTTTCGGTAAAAACCGGTACCGAACCGGTACCGAACCGGTACCGCCGGTTCGGTAAACCGGTCCAACCGGTACCGGTATCGGTATCTAATTTAGACTGAATTCGGTAACCGGTTCGGTCCGGTTCGGACCGGTTCGGTCCGGTTAATTACCGGTGCCCACCCCTAGGCTCGCCCATCAAAACACAAGTTCTGAGCTTCACTTTTTCAACCCATCTAAACTTGGGTCGTTTTGGTCTGCCCGACCCATTTGCTAGGTGATCAAGTTTGGGGTTTAAACCTCACACTAACAAGAGCGTTTAGTATAGCTTATAATCAATCGATTAAACATACATATAATTAGTAGATAATTAATCTAAAATGAGTGGTCGTAGTGATATTAACCAACTATAAGCCATCGTATTATTTTCTAAGTAATTTTTTGCAAGGTTCTTTTTATCATCAAAATATTATTGTTAATTTAAAAAAAATAACTTGATTTTAAAACTACTTGTAATTTATTTTATAAAAATAATCACAAATTTCATGTTAGAACTTTTCATTATTTATTAAATCAACTATATTACTAATATATTTATACTTATTTGAATAATTTCACCTACCACATATCTTTACTTTTCTAAATTTTACTTTGTAACACTTGAAATAAGTGATAATTAATTTTTGTATACTAAATACATTTCACTATTTATTTTTTTAAATTAATTATAAACACAAACCATAACCAAAAGCATTAATTACAAATTAAGTTATTCCAAATGAATTTGGTTCCTCTCCATTACACATCCCCTCTAATTTTAATTAATACGCCATATTTTTATAGCTTTAGATAGGGGTGAGTATGGTGCGGTTTGAAACCCAAACTGCACACAAAATCGCTTAGGTGCGATTTGACAAATCCAAAGCTCCACATGAAACCGCTTGTAATTGGTGCAATTTCGATTCCAAAACCAATTGAAACAATAAATTTTTGTGCAATTTAGCATAACCCAATATTAAATATTACTTTGATAACACATACAATCTTACTTATAATATTTTGTCTAAACAAAAGCTAAATATAATTATAGAGTAATATGATTTAAATTATTAGAGTAGAATATATATTAGAGTAAACAAAAGCTAAATACAATCTCTTTTATGTGTGGTGATATTGGTAGATCATGGAGATCTACAAAGCAAACATTAGTTGCCACTTCATCTAATCATGTTGAAATACTTGCAATTTGAAACTCCCATATTCTTTAAGTATTGAAACTCATAATCTTTGAGTTTTAAAATCTCCAAATATTGATGTTGATGTACCTATAAATAGATGTATTGTAAAGAGAATGATACACATAAAAATATAATGAGAATACTCTCTTTTTTTATTAATTATTGTTCTTAATATTAGTATTCTTTTATAATAACAATGCATTTAATTTATAAATTTAAGAAAGTATTTTATATCTCATTTCGGCCAAGTAAAAGAAGGCCTAAACATAAGGCCCATGGCCAGGGCCCAAGTTGTCCACATAGTGCCAAGTCCAGGTGGCTTCCTCCCTATATATATATATATATAGAGTCCGGATCAGGTCCGGACTCCCGGATTTTATTAAAATCCGGATTTTTTTTTTTTTTTTTGCTTTTTTTTGAAACAACTAAAAAAAAATAAATTATGAAATTGGAATTTTTACATTATACAGTGTTTTGGGCGTGATTTGGATGCCTATAACAAAACATGTCTGTACAGTCTGGACAGACTGTACATATACATTGGTTGGTGTAGGTATTAAAAACACACCCAAAACACTGTATTATGGAAAAATTTCAGTTCCATAAATATTTTTTTTTTTAGTAGTTCTACAAAAAAAAAAAAAAAAAAGGTCCGAATTTTCTCCCGTCCGGGAGGTCCGGACCTGATCCTGTTTATATATATATATATATATATATATATATATATATATATATATATATATATATATATATATATAATAAAACAGAACCCATTTTAAATCTTTCATTTGACAAAGCACAAGGACGGTTCAGATTCATTCTAACTTAATTTTTTCAACTTAATCTAAAGGCTCATATTTCTTCCCGCCCAAATCAAATTAACTCATACATCATACTCTCTCTCATGTTCACACACAAAATCTTTCTCCCTCTTCTTTTCTTCACACACACACAAAAACAAATAATAATAGTACTAAAAATAAATATAATAATAATAATAATAATAATAGTACTAATAATAATTATAATAGTACTAATAATAGTAATAATAATAATAATAATTATTATTATAATAGTAATAGTAATGGTAATAGAAATAAAAATTATAATAATAATAATAATAATAATCTATATAATAAAGATTCTGATTCATTCTAATTGATTTGAGCTGGAAAGCACAAGTACGGTTCAGATTCATTCTAATTTTAATTCAAAATAATAATAATTATAATATAATAATAATATTATTATAATAGTAATAATAATAATAATAGTAATAAAGTAATAATAATTATAATAAAATTAATATTAATATTAATAATTATAATTACAATTATAATAATAATAGTAATAATAATAATAACAACAACAATAACAATAACAATAATAATAACAATAATAATTATTATTGTGGTGGTGTGGTGAATTATGATAATTTTTATTGATAATTGTAAGTTTTGTAGACACGTTTAATTTTTTTTGGATATCTATTTTTAAAGAAAATTAATTATTGTGGTAGTGTAGTAAATTATGATAATTATTATGTTTGATTTTAAATTGTAAAGAGTCTTTAGGTAATAAAGTATTTTTTGAATTTTAATCTAATTTTTTTGTTACGCAATTACACATTGTCCCTTATATTTTTAATGTTTTGAATTTTAGAATGTATGTACTGATTCTTACGTCAAGATGATTCTTTTTGCGGTTTATTATATTGTGTTTATTGTGCAGATGATATTTATCCAGCAGTAGATATCATGAAATATTATCTAATCGATTTAGAAACCAACTAAAAATCTAAAATAATTTGGTGGATATTTATTGTGGACTGCAATCACGAGCGAAAAGCCTCTCAGTGCTTGAATATAAAACCATTGTCAATTGAAACTTCAACCGCCAAATCTCTCTCAAAAATGGCACATCAAATTTCGCTCCCAAATTGAGAGTAAAGGTAATGTTTCTTCTCTCAATCTTCTGCTCTAAATTGCTTCCAACTGCTTTCATATCCCATTAATCGTCTCAGAAACTCCTAGTTTTGTGCTGAATTGATGACGGAACTTTACCCAGCCTCAGATGGTTACTATTGACATGAAATCGTTACTAGAAATTGGTATAATAAACTATATTCCCTCTGTCAGAAATCCGATGTTACTAAATCAAGCATTTTAGAAGAACTAGTCGATTTCAGTTAATCTCCCAACTCAATTTAAACAGCCGTACTGATATTTAGATGGAACCTAGGTTTAGCGACTCAGTAGCTTCTTTTAGAAAGAATGCACTCTTATTTTGGATGGAGTTATTTGTTTTGATCATTTATCAGTTGCTTGGGAACTGGTTAGAGGAAATATTTTCATTAAATCTGTTTATATCTTAGTGGTGTCTTGAAAATAAGATGGTAATCCGTAGCTGTTGTTATATACTCTGAGCTAGTTGTTTCTTAATCTAGCTTTGCTAAATTAGTCACAATAAGACATGTTTATAGAGATAGTATATATTGTATATATAATGTTTTCGTTGCTAAAGCAACTTTGTTATTTGTGCATTTCAAGGTTGATTGTCAATCAAACGATCACTGAATGCAAGATTGCTTACTGTTTAATCCTAAATACATGTGTTCTATATTTTTTTTAAACGTTATGTTTGTGACACTGAGGATATGTTTGTTTGCAAAAATGATGGGTGAGATGCAAGTATTTGTATTAATTTATTATCACTACAGACTATTTTATCTCATGATTAGTCCGTTATTTAATCATATGGACTATATTTTGTCATTTTTAAGGCCATTTGATGATCGATTATAATCCCAAGTGGAAATGTGGTATTATAAAATCCCCTTTTGAGGGATAAAATGACCTTAAAAATGATAACAAATATTCTACGGATTGAATAACGGACTAATACAAGTAAAACATCTATTTAGGAATAGACTTGAGACCAAACTATTTGTATTCTAATTGAGAGGTTATTACTAAATAGAGGTATTGGTACAAAATATTTTTCGAACACTCAAAAATATCCTCTTTAACAAAATATCAATAAGAACTCCCTAATAATTATTATTCAAAAAATATTTATGCAAAGTTAAAGAAAACATAAATTATTTAGATTTTTAAACTAGGAAAATATAGTCTTTTATAGAAAATGTAGTCTTTTATAGGAAAATGTAGTTCTTTATAGAAAATGTAGTTTTTTAAAATTAATATTGTCTCTCTCTCTCTCTCATATATATATATATTAAATTATTACTAGGTATAGTTTCTTAATACGAGACTTAAAAAGTATATAATATATTACAATTTAGAGGTTATTCCTATTTATAACTGGCCCAAATTGGGACCAATTTTTTTTTATAATATTGTAGAGGTTATTCATATATAGAGTATCCCTAAATAGGGATTTTACTGTAATGAGATAACATAGTGTTAATAAATTAGTACAAATAGCTCTATCCCACCATCTTTTTTGCAAACAAATGTAGCCTAAATGTCTTGGGTAATTTATAATAACTTCTAAGTTACAAGGGTGTATTTGGAGCAAGCAAAGTTCCATGCAATCATATATGTCGTATTGGCTATTGCTTGTTGTGCAGCTCTGTCTATTCTAGAATTCTTTCTTACAAAATGGTAAACAAAATTTGCAGTTTGGATTGAACTCCCTGCATTGGAAATTCAACGCCACTTTGTTCCGGAAACTGGACCCCAGGTAAGTGCCTCTTCAATCCCCCACCAGAAAGGTTGCTATTGTCAAAGATTGCTTCTAATCTCCACCATTTTATAATTGGAAAACCTTACATATCCCAAAACTCGAATCTTCCATGTCACCACTCTCATTTAATGTTTGCGTTGGAGCTCGCATGTTTTATTTCTTCTACGACGGTGAAAGATGTCTGTTTTTTTGTCATACTTTATTCATTAAGTTTAAAAAACACTAATAAACAAAGTTTACAAGGTTCTCATCCTGACTAAACTATCTTTTCTTCCTAGAGCGTAGGGGTTGAACTTGAAACAGAATACTGAAGGTGAACATATACGTTTTACGTGTTAATTCATTCGAGTAAATTCAACATAGATCGCATTTTTATATATTTTTCTAAACATAAACTTGTTTTATGAGACGAGTGTATGTAGAATCATATATCAAATTCATGACAACTAGAGAAAGGGTGCTGTTTTTCTTGAAATATAAGATTACAAATTTGAAATCACGTGGAGTGCATTAAATGCAAGAGAAAAGGAATCAATTTTAGGACTCTACAACTCTTATAATTTAATGTGAAGTAATTCACAAACCTCGTGATACATCAGTATGCGCAAGTAGAGATTGCTTTTAGGTGTTACATGTCTCGTGGAATATATTCCTTGCATACCAACATAATCGTAATTCAGACTGCTACAGCTTACTTAATCTCATGCATGTGACCTCAAGCTTACAGAATTATATCTCTATGTTATTTTAGTTTTGGTCTTCCGAAAGCAGATTTTTTTTTATTAATTATCTTGGCCTTAGCTTCATGTTGGATCTCATTAACTGGTTTGCAATAAATTCTTGGTGGAGTAGATTGATTATAATATTAATATCATTGTCGTTCTTAACTATTATTTTATGTAGAGATGAGGTTAGGATTTAGCATTCCACCATTGATGCAACATGGTCATGGATGGGTAAACTCATGTTTTTTGAGGTTTTAAATTTCATTTGTCAATAGTTTTTTCTTTAAAGTATTACACTGTATTTCCTATTCAGAGTCAAAGTTTAAGTGGTTTAGTAAACCAGAATGACAACAAGAACAACTTCAAGCTCTTATAGAGATGAATTCTGTGATAAAAGGAAAAAAAAATTGCAAGATTTTATTCAGTTTCTTATCTTTTTCTCCTTTTCTCTAGAAGTCCTTTATCTTAAAGACATTAGATAAAACTGGCAATTATAAGTATTTTGTCCTTGGGAATGATAGGTATAGCTCATGAAAATAAATTAGATTTTTGTTATGGTGATAGTAAATACTGCTTGGACTAAATTTTAGCTTAGATACTTTCTGGTGTCTTTCCGGGGCCAATATGAGATTACTAAATATTTGTTACAAATGTTACAACATCCTTAAATAAAAGGGTGTGTCTCTCTCTCGCTTCGTTTTTCTATTTTCTCATCAGGTTATGAGAGAGATAGACGCATGTTACATCTAAAATAATGTAATGAGGTAGTATTAATTATTTATCTTGTATTTGGTGATTTTGCACTTTCATTCATAGAGACATAAACTAAAATCTATATGCATAGAAATCAGCCCCACTCATTAAGATGTTTGCAAGGACCATTAAGTCCTTTATCCGGGATTAAAGAATTCAGAGTTGAGGTAAGCTGTTCCTTTGTTTTGGACATTAGAAAACAGAGGTAAGGTGTTCAGTGCTATCAGAAAGGAGTTGTATGCTATCGATGAATGGAAGTATATAACACAAATGTCTTTGTTCATGGTTGGAGATTGTTCTTGAGAAACAAGCCTTGTATGAAAGTCTTCTATTCATTAAAAAAAGAACATTGTGTTGCAGCTCGAAATGGTCAATTTGGTGTTTTCTGTGCCTTGCCTAGCATTAGATTGTTTAACTAAATTGGGGTGTGACCTTTGAGATATGTATGTATCATTCTTGTGCTTCCATGTGAATTTCCGCCAACAAACATTCATGTCTAGACCTTCGATCTTTCACACTACATTGCTATTTGCTAAACGGAATCCAACCCAATCTCTCTTTATATACATGTGTGTTTATATACAAAAATATATTTGTATATATATCATATCTACTTATTATTCCCTCCATCCGAAATAATGGCCATATTTGACTCTCTTTTTCCAAGCATAATAGGGTTTATCTAACTCAGACTTTGACATGATTTTTCTTAAAAATAAGTTTGAAGTTAATTTTGTTGGTAGGAAAAAAATATTAAAAGATTCACGTTTGTCTTAAATAAACCTTAATATAATGTTAAATGAAAATATCATTTCCGCTCTGGAGGGAGAATTTGTTAAATGTATACTTGCAATTTTTAGTACTATGCAATATATAAATGTTTCTGTTTCGTTTATAAAATAGTCAACACTTGAGTAATTAACAACTAAGCATTCCAGTATAGTATAGAGAGTCAAAGGTGAATGTGAAGACTAAAATATTGCATGGGGTAACCAATCTATCACGTGCCATGCGGTGGTCAATCTTCACCCTTGATTGATAACAATGTTATATTTTTAACAGCACATACAAACAGACCAAATTGCCCTTCACTGCTGCTGTGAGACCCCTTGATCCCGTACTCTAAAAATGTCAATTCCATGAGTAAATTGGCAGTTTTCTTCAAAGTCAAATATCTCCAACACCATTGCTTCCATTCTACTTATCATTGTTAATTATGGATACATTTGTTTAAACGAGGTGTCTTCAAATTAATTTACTTGTATTATGGATCCATTTTACACTTTAATCAACCATTATAAATAGGCTTACAAGCTTATTCTCTTCCAAGCTACCCTTTTGTTCTATCAGTACTATTCTCCTTCCTTTTTCTACATATCAGTTTATTATTCAATCTGTTTTTAGAACAAAATGGTTGGAAACTCACCTTGTGCCTCCTGTAAGTTGTTGAGACGTCGATGTGCCGAAGACTGCACCTTTGCCCCTTACTTCCCTCCCGATGACCCTCATAAGTTTGCCATTGTTCACAAAATATTTGGTGCTAGCAATGTCAGCAAAATGCTGCAGGTTTCTCTTTCTATATACATCCTAGAACTTAGATTTATTTATATGCGTATTGCGTATTTGGTACTGTTTTTGTTTTTACAAATTGCTCTATGTTTTGTTAGGAGCTTCCTTTTCATCAGAGGGGAGATGCTGTGAGCAGTTTAGTTTTTGAAGCAAATGCAAGAATGCGGGACCCGGTTTACGGGTGTGTTGGGGCAATCTCCTACTTGCAAAATCAGGTTTCTCAGCTACAAATGCAGCTTGCAGTTGCTCAAGCAGAGATATTATGCATCCAGATGCAGCAAGAGCCCAACATACCGACACAGATGGTCCCAGATGAGAAATCAGCTGTTATGCTATCGAGTAATAACTTGAATAACCTTTCACAGTATCTCAGTTTTGCTGCTTCTAGCAATGTAATCCAGGAACCATTAAAGAGAGAGTCTCTTTGGGCGTAACCTAGTTGATTAATTTCTTCTTAATGAAATGCTGAATCCTTTTCAAAGTTAATCATCTTTTTGATAATTTATTAGCAGATCAAGGGGGGTAACTAAAATAGAGTCAAACTCTGCCTTGTGAGATTTGAGTAGTATGGTTAACATTTTAGTTTTCAATATATATATATATACACGGTCCGTCGTTATATTTTAGTTAATCATCGTCGTCGCACATATAGCGACGGACGGACCGAATCGTCGCCTGGTCCGTCGCTAAAGGGGATATGCAAGGTATGTTAGATAAGGGTAATCTTAAGATCCGGACCGTATATCTATACCTTCCATGCCTTCATTTAGCGACGGACCAGGCGACGATTTGGTTCGTTGTTATATGTTGTCCGTCGCTAAAAGCTAAGACGACGGTTCTATATATAGCGACGGATCGAATCGTTATCCGGTCTGTCGCTAAAGGATGATAAGTTTAATATCCGGACCGTATATATATATATATATATATATGTGTGTGTGTGTGTGTGTGTGTGTGTGTGTGTGAACATCCATTGAAATATGAAGTGCATTTAACTGATGTGTTTCAATTTAGTCAACTATACCCTGCATTTGAATTGAATTTATTAATTATGCCATGCATCTTCACATTTTATTTTATTATTATTATTTAAATAAATTGTACACTAATAGAAATAATCAATTTATAATTCTACTATTAATAGAATTTAGGTAGCATGTGCGTATGGTATGTTTTGTCCATATCAGAATAGGAGTTGGAAAAGTGGTGAGTTAATTGAACATTTGCAGTTGAAAAATGTCAAAGCACATTGGCAGCCGAAATCCAAAAAACGTAGAGACAGTAGTTGGGATTAGAATTATTACCGATAGCATAAAGGCAACCTGTCAATGACGAAGACAATTTCTCGGATTATTCTGAGAAAACCCCATCCCCATCCCCATTCACTTTAATCGATTCATTAACCACAAAATAAATCGCAAAGCACCCCAATTGAAGATGAACACATGCCTGCCTTACTAACCGAGACAACAATTATACATAGTTAAATGCCCATGCCCATGAGCATGAGCTAATTGATTTCTACTACCGTGACAAAATATGATTACAATAAATAATTACTTTTAATTAGTTGATATTCTACCATATATATGTATATGGGTGGATCTAATAATTGTAACACGTCATTTTGAATTGAAAATTTCGTCCAAGAATCGTTTCCAGTATCAATACATGAACTATCTCTCTAAAAATTAAACTCCAGTTCAAAAAGCAAATAAATATAAATAATCCACTCTTTTTATATTAGTAAATTTGGCAACCCTGTAGTTGGCGTGATGCCCATTTTAGGGGGTGCAATTCTTCTAAATTTGGGCCTTATAAATTACATTAGGCTTCCTATAAGGTGCACCTATTCTATTGGGTGAAAAACTGAGGCTGCTTTTTTCCGTTGTCTATTATCCACTACTTTTTTCATGGTTTGCCATGGGCCTTACCTTAATCTTTTGTGGACTAACTCTCGTTGAGATAAGTCCGTTTTTATTACAACTTTTTGGGTCAAAAAAATTAAAAAAGTTGGATCAGTTGGGCGGGCGTTTATTAAATAAATAAAATCTTTTTTTTATAGTGTTTGTGGTGTGGAAATATCAATTTTTTATTTTTAAAAAATTGATAATAACTTGTATAGTGAGAAATAACTAGAATTTCGGTTACATGCACAGGCAACAATACATACATAGTATCTACAACAAATACTCCTCCAACAAAATTTAAGAAAAAGGATCAACTTTACTTGCATCACAGGAAAACCTATCATTTTAATTTCAGAAAAATTAATTTGTTCTTACCTTAATTAATAATTAATATTTTCTCACTAATAACTCATTAAACAAAACTCACTACTAAAAGTGAATAGAATGCCCGTAGAGATTAAAATAAAGTAAAGGAATTGTTAAATTTATAACGATATTTTTTATTATAAATTTAACAATTTTCACGACACTTTTAATTATTTCTGCAGTTTGCTAAAGTAATAGATGTGGAATATCCATGCACACATCACACACACACTAAATACCAAACTTTATGTGTCCCCCACCATTAGACGTCTGATTGGAAATCCATAAACCATTTAATAAGTTAGCCAAACAGTCCATTAAATGACGAGTGGACTACACCACTCCTTCCGTCTCCGCAAAAATTGGTTTACTTTCAATTTTCAAGTCAAAATTGATCTTTTTTTTAAATACAGGTAAAAATATTATAATCAAGTATTGAGTTATTCAGAATTAGTTCACAAAATTTATCAAATATAAAATAAAATTTGATTAAAACTCATTTAGTTATTGAGTTGAGCACAAACGAGAATTAAATTCCAACAGTTACAATTTTTCAAATAAAAATGATCTGAATATTAATGAAAATTATTTATATTTTAATTTAACTTGGAATCATTATTTTAGTCAAACAAATGGGAATCCAGCATGAAGTGTTTATTTATTTTAAGGACTTATCTAACGACTAACATGAGGCTAGGGAAGGGAGCATCTATTCTCGAACTAACACTAAAAAAACCAAATAAAGTATATCCTCTGGGCCAAAATACTACAGAAAGATGAAATGCAACGACTCTGCGAAAGACCCAATTTCACTATAACATTACTCCCTCCCTCCCTCCCTCCCTCCCTCCCTCCCTCTCTCTCCCTCTCTCACTTTCTCTCTCTAAATTGTCATGGCTTTGTGCGCAACAGACACGGCTCGAGAATTTTCCTGTCGCGACAGCCGAGCCGCGGCTCACCTAAAGCTCATATCAATCTTCGTCATCTTCTTCACCAGCGTCGTCGGCATCTCGCTGCCGGTGATGCTAGCGCGTTTCTTCCAAGGCAAGCCGGCTTACGACAAAGCCGTCCTCGTAGTCAAGTGCTTCGCGGCGGGCGTAATTCTCTCCACCTCACTCGTTCACGTGCTTCCCGATGCATTCAACGCTCTTGCCGACTGCCTGGTGGCATCGCACCACCCCTGGAAGGACTTCCCTTTCTCCGGCCTCGTCACGCTCGTCGGAGTTTTGATGGCAATGCTGGTTGACTTGACGGCGACTTCACACGTGGACAACCATAGTCATCACTCATCACAGGAGTGAGTATAAGCCGATCGGTTTGGAGGAGGAATTGAAGAGCGGTAACAAATTGTCGGCGGACAGCCATAGTCATCACCAGAGTGAGTATAAGCCGATCGGTTTGCAGGAGGAATTGAAGAGTGGGATTGATAAATTGTCGGCGGCAGAGGGCGGCGTGGAATTGGGCCGAAATGATGAGTCCCGGCAAGCGGAGGAGCTGGTGAAGTTGAAGCAGAGGCTGGTGTCGCAGGTGTTGGAGATTGGGATAATATTTCATTCGGTGATAATTGGGGTGACGATGGGGATGTCACAAAATCAGTGCACAATTAGGCCTCTCGTTGCGGCTTTAGCTTTTCATCAAATCTTTGAAGGTATGGGACTCGGTGGTTGCATTGCACAGGTAATTAATTAATTAGTTTATTTATCTATCATTATTCGTTTTAGAGCAATTATTTGATATATATATGATTATTGTTGTGTAATACATGTAAAATGATAGGGTAACTTAACTGCGTGTGAATTGTCATCATCACGTTTACGTTTATGTTTATGTTATGTTGCATCTCTGTTTAGTACTACTACTTTGAAAGGAGAGTCCGATTTCGTTTGTCACATAATAAATGTTATGCAGTTTTTAAGGTTACATAATTTATCTAAAGGTTATTTTAAAAATATGATATCTAATTTTTATTTCTATTGTTTTATAAACCAACTTTTTAAATAACATATTATTTGATAGTTTCATTAGATTTATTGTAATCACATAAATAATAAATAAATACCACTCATATTTATGAGAGTAAAGACTTGTATATAGAAACTATCATATTTAATATCAATTCCCAAAATAAAATTTCATTTTAATAGAATTTATCCCATCTCAACCTTAAAAGGGTTTTACGGAAATATTGTTCTATCTCACCTGGCTAGCTGAGCAAATTTTAATGATCGACATTTTGCAAATTCCACAACAACCTTCTATTATTCTTGGTAAAGATGTGAGTTTTGAAATTAATCATGCGCATAATGATTTATTCAATACACAATCCGCATTTTGATATTCAATAATAGTACTTTATTTTCTTAAGCATATATATATATATATATATATAGCGGTGATTTGGTATTGTTGAATGAGTCGTGCTATTCAGAATAACAATTTTTTCTCCATAATAAATATTAACATATGTCAATACATGAAATAAAAAAGAATTAAGAAGAGACGCACACTATCTTATGACTTTGAATTCCACATTAGTCGCAATTTAATTTGATCATGAGATTTATCGACATATATGTGAATATACCTACAATATTAGTAATAGCATATTAAGAAATATTTTCTTAAATAAATTTAAACTAAAATTGTCTGCTGAATTTAATTTTAGAAGAGTTGGATTATAATAATTAAAAATTCCCTTGGTTCATTAAAGTTGAAAGACTATTTGTAACAACCCGGGTCAAATCCCGAGTCCGGAACAAATCTTGGGTCAAATCCCAAGTCCGAATCGAATCAAATCCATCCAAATAAGGCCTCAAACCACTGGCCCAATAGTATCTTCTTGGGTCATCTAGCCCACCACTGGCTCCCAAAAGGTCATGACTTGAAGGTACTATTGGTAGTAACTTTATTTCCTCATATACAGACAGATTTTCCCCCTATCTTTCGATGTGGGACTGGGGGGTGTTACAAACTCCCCCACTTAAATTTCTGACGTCCCCGTCAGAACCGATCACACACACGGTCCAAAGATCTTTGCCTCTCTAGCCATTGTGGGATAATACCGGCTGGCTTCGTGTCCCCACCTCCGGACCTTCATCTCTCCATTGTGGGATAATACCACCAGCCTCCGTGTCCCCACCTCCGGCAACTCGATCGAATCCCGACCCGAGCTTTCGAGAGTCGGCTTTGATACCATATGTAACAACCCGGGTCAAATCCCGAGTCCGGAACAAATCTTGGGTCAAATCCCAAGTCCGAATCGAATCAAATCCATCCAAATAAGGCCTCAAACCACTGGCCCAATAGTATCTTCTTGGGTCATCTAGCCCACCACAGGCTCCCAAAAGGTCATGACTTGAAGGTACTATTGGTAGTAACTTTATTTCCTCATATACAGACATATTTTCCCCCTATCTTTCGATGTGGGACTGGGGTGTTACACTATTAGTGTATACGTATTTAATTTTGTGGTTGTGATGGTCTTAAAAGTCATTGAGATGGTAGAATTTGGAGGAGGAATTGGCACTGTATCACTTTATCCTTATTCAAAAATTATCACACATTTCTACGGAAGGATTTTAATAGTTGTATCATCTTGATCCTGTTTATATGAGATTTGTACGTAAATATCTTTCTCTTTTTTTTTCCATAGCCTTGAATTTTGTTAGCTGAAATCTAGCAGTATTATACTATATATATATATATATATATATATATATATATATATATATATATATATACAATGCAGGCGGGGTTCAGGTTTGGGACAACAGCGTACATGTGCTTCATGTTTTCAGTAACGACGCCGATGGGGATCGTGTTGGGAATGCTTGTGTTCTCGGTGACTGGTTACGATGACCATAGCCGTAATGCCCTGATTCTTGAAGGTTTGTTAGGCTCTTTATCTTCGGGTATACTTATCTACATGGCTCTTGTAACACCCCCTTCCCGAAAAGGAAAGGGAGGTCACGTGCAAAGCACAACGAACCTCAAAATAAGAAAATAGAACACTAACAACCTCAAAACATTAATAGTAATGATCCATTAATAGCGTACTAAATACAATTATCCAAATATAGTCAAAATAATCAAACTTAAAATTTGAAACAACCTAGATGGTCAAGGGCAACTCTCTCATCACACTAGCTAGCCCTGAATCACCCCTGCAAACCTACCGGAAGAAAAACATAGCATGAGCCAATTGCCCAGTACGAATACAGATATACAAAAGATATACAACTGATATACGAAAATAACTGAGACAAAATATTGAACAAAGCCTCAAGTGCAAATACGAACGAAAGTATAATATCCAAAGATCTGAATGGAATATATCTGAATCAACGTAATGAATATATCTGAATCAATGTAATTGACGGAACAAATAAAAGAATAAAGAAATAACGAACTGAAGTGACTAACTTAATGACTTGAACTGAACAGAAACCAACAAAACTAATTCAATAAAATAATAGGCTGAAACAAACGGCTGGAGTTATTTCATACCGAATGAGCTCAGAAATATACCTTGCCACACAGGCAAGTCAAACTAATGCCACACAGGCAAGTCAAATGATGCCACATAGGCAAGTCAAAACTATGCCACACAGGCAAGTCAAATGTTGCCACACAGGCAACCAAAATAATGCCACACAGGCACATCAAAACAATGCCACACAGGCAATCACACATTGGACCGCGAATCCAAATGTATGCAAATCGGATAGGTGTGTTTGGCACAACATCACCAATCCGCAGAACAGAAAACTAGGGTTAACCCATACGCCTCCCACAACAAAACACCAAATGGCCCACTTCCTCTGGAGCCCAAAACGGAGACGCCGTGGACTAATCACACCGCCACGGAAAGTGTCATGTCTCTCGTGCCAAGACGACATGCCTGTGGTACCCCCACAGGTGGTTATAGCTCAGGTATACCCTACAATATATTCTAACAAAAATACCATGTCACAACACATGCGACATAATACCAACAAAAGGGGTTCTATATGTACATGTTGAACCAAATAAAATTATGGTCATAAGGTCTCAAAAAGAAGGTAACAACATGTACCGCTCTACAATTATCAAAAATAAATATTAAACATGATAACCTAATTCAAAGAGTACAAATACGAGTCATGTGTATCAACTCCAAAATGAAACTAAAATATTTATTTCACAGGAAACAATTATGTGAAATAATAACGAAATTCGAACAAGCGACAAAACGAACAAAATAAATTTAATAAGAGTATCGCTGAAAGAGTACGGAATCCGTACCTGATACTTCCAAACCATTTATAGCACACTCCACAAAATTTTACCCTCAATTGCCAATGACATCAAATACAAATCGTTATTCGCAACCTAAACATATTAACCTCAAATTAAAAACAATCCAAACTAATAATTCCAAAGTAATTCATAATCTATTTAATATACATTTAATCATCGCCTTTTATCAATGATTAATACTCCAAAATTTATATTCCAAAAATAAAAACTCTTTAAATTCCCTCCGTTCAATTTAAATAATTTAATAAGATTTTATTACAATCCAATCATTAAATCAATACACTATTAAATTTATTATTAAAACTTTATAATTATGTCCACAAAATTAATTAATTCAAATTAATAAATATCAGTTCAATTGATTACCACTCCGATTATAAATTTTATGATCAGAAATTTATTATATATATATATATATAAAAGATAAAATAAGACAAACAAAGTTCATGCCTGCAAGAGTTGCAAGCCTAAACTATTTCACTAAGTATTACAGCAGCTTTTGTGCATCACGTTTTTTTGTTTTGTTTTTTTTTTTTTTTTTTTTTTTTTTAAGGAAACAAGCAATCATCAATTCACATACACAACATATAACCTACAAACTGTTTAATTAATTCACCGTGCCAATTAAATACAAGTTACTACCATTCATTACTAATAGTACCTTCGGAAATCAATTCATGGTAAGAGTTATGAATTGTGCCATAATTTTTCACATGATTGCTACTACATCCTTCATCACCACCAACACCGTCAGCAACAGAGCATGAAGATTCATCGGATGAAATATCAATCTGATCAGCAGTTGTCATTTTACTCTTCATGTCTATTAATTGCTACCAGCAAATCAGCCAAAGTGAGAAAGAGAGACACAATATGGCGTTAAGAGCTTCCCCTAACTCGTGTAATGCCACAAAATTTAGGTCTAACTATTATTTATTAATTTATTAACTCTCCTAATTTAAAAAGGATTTTAATATTACTCAAATACAAAATAGACTCAATTAAAATAAAAGCCCAAATTAATGTAATCACCTACTTATTATAAGTCACACAAATTAAATATAATTTGACCCAAACATAAGAAAAACCCAATTAAAATATGGATTTAAATATTTTTTTTTTTATTTTTTTTTTTTACCGGATATTACAGCTCTTGTGGATCTCATAGCTCTTGATTTCTTCCATAACAAGTTCATGAGTTCTCAACCACTCTTGAAGAAGGCTTCATTTATTGCCCTTCTTCTTGGCTCTATCTCCATGTCAATCCTTGCCCTTTGGGCTTAACAACTCCAATCAATATACTTATAAAAATATACTACATATTCAATCATCAAAACGTATATACGTACAGTCCGTCCGTCCGTCTTCAAAACATGATCAGTGCTAAAAACCGAGGAGGAGAATTAATACGAAATGAAAGATGAGAATCCCATCCCTTTTTGAGACGTAATGAATAAAGTAATCAAGGGTACGTACGTAAATGTAGTCATATCTATAGAGCAAAGCAAGAGTGGAGAATAATAAGTTGGATGGATTTAATTAGTCCCCTTTTAAATTTCTTCACTGTTGTCTATTGCATTTGAACTTGGGATATTTATTTGTTTCTGCTTTTTATAGCTAGGAAACCTTTGGATGTGTACGTATACCTAATTTCTTTTACCAATTAATTCCTGGTATGCTTATTGAAAATGGAGTAACTTATATAAATTAATATTGTTAGGACTAGAAAATTTTATTAATTTAGAGAGTTATTATTTTATCGATAAATTAATAATTTATTAATTTAAAGAGTGTTTTTCTATTCGGTGAATATAAATTTAATTACATTAAAATTATTGTATTTTATTGATGTTTATATCATACTTTTTTTTGATGAAATGTATCATACTTATTAAATTAATGTAATAATAGAATTCATTGTAAGTGATATTAATTATTTTTAATAATTAAATAATGTTCATTGTACCCACTTTTCAAATTACCTTCACATTTTATTTTTAAAAAAAATTATATTCATAGATTTGAATTTCAAGACAAAATATTATTTTGATGGGACCATATATTAAGGATGAAATTCAATTAGATTTGAATTTCAAAAAAAATTAAGGATGAAATTAAGATAGATTTGAATTTTAAGACAAAACAAACGAGAATAGAATCATATTTTACAAAATTACTCTAGATATATTTGTAATTTAAAAGAATTATTAATTTATGATTTTGATGGAACTATATATTATAAGTGTCTTTTTAAAAATTATTATTTTATCTCATTAGCCTAAGTCAAGACTGAAAAAAAATATTATTTTAGAGAGATTATTAATTTATCAAATATTAATTTATAGATGTTCTACTGTATTGTGTAGGTCAGATCTTTTATTCTACTCATTTCTTTTTTCTGCTTCACTGTTTTTTTTTTTTAATTTTGCTTGCATATGTGAGTTTGGGTGGGAAAATAAATGAAAAAGGAAAAGTTAAAATCATTCGGAAAAAGTGATGACAAGCAAATTAGTTTTCCTTAATGCTACTCCTTTTTTGTGCAAAAAGAGTAGTGTCTCAATTTTTTTATTGCCTTTTATTTAGTTATTAACAGATGTACTAAAACAACATATTTTTAATTAGGAATCAGGTGTTATATACAAAAACTTACTTAGGAAATATAAACAGGGGAAAAACTCGTGGTCCCGTAGCTCAGTTGGTTACAGCGTTGGTCTTATGAGCCGAAGGTCGCGGGTTCGAGCCCCGCCGGGACCATATATTTTTTATTTCTATTTTTTTATCATTACTTTATACCAACCATTTTATTTTTTTTTCCTTTATCAAGCACTTTGTAATTGAGGTTCTTCAAATGTTGTGTTTAAGTATACTATGTAATTCACTTGTTCAACTCCTTTTTTTTTTTTCTAATTTAGTTGTTCAAATGTTGCTTTAATTTGTAACTCACTTGTTCAAATTGTTTAAGTGATAAAAAAAATAAAAAATCAATTGGCATGGCTCTAATCATTGGCACAAATTTGTTCATCGTATTTTCTTGTTCAAATTTAAGAAAGAACAACACTTGTTGATTGACTACTTGTAGCAAGAAATCCTCCTCCCAAGTATATTATAAAGAGGGGGTTGGATGAGTAGCTCCAAAATATAACAAGTCTAACATGAGATTTTATTCAAATTAACAAAGTTGGTTATTTTTCTCAAATATAAATTACATAATTATAATAATACATGTTCAAATTCAATATATATATATATATATATATATATATGACATTAATATTTTTTATGACAATTCTTTTACTTTATTATAAGATTGATCTTTCTTATAATAATCTTAAAAAAATTATAATTGAATTATTTTAATAAATAAAAAATATATAGCTCGTGCTTCGCACCGGTGGGAATAAATAAATAATGAGTAATAAATGAGTTTTAATTTGGACATAAGGAAAGGGAAAATTGAGCATTCTTTCCAAATCCAAAGGGAACCAGAATAGAAAAACACAAACAGTAATATAAGGATCGATGGATTATTAAACCTTGAAGTGCAGCTAGGGGTGTGCATTTTTTTCAATTTTTTCGGTTTGTGGATGAATCGGACCAGTCCGAACCGGCCGGTTCGGTATAAATATCAAGCGGTTCAATTTTGGTACAAAAAACCGGTACGTACCGGTTAAACGATACCAATTTCGATTTCTTGTTTTCTTGGTTCGGTATAAACCGGACCGGACCGATTCGTATCGGTTTTCTAATTTTTTTATTATTAATAAATAATTATTAATAATAATGATAATAATAATGATAATAATAATAATAATAAAATAATAATAATAAAAAAATAAATAATAATTATATTAATTTTCGGTAAAAACCGATACCGGACAGGTACCGCCGGTTCGGTATACCGGTCCAACCGATACCGGTATCAAGATTTGGTCTATTTCGGTTCCGGTTCGGTACCGGTAAAAACCGGTTGAACACCCCTAAGTGCAGCTACTAGGCTTTTTATTTCCCTCCAATCTATCTAACTGACAAACACATTAACCGAAGACAAACCTAGAACCTTGAATGTTTGAACTTTGAAGGGGCAAACTCAAGAAAATGCATACATATTATCAGAATACATCATTTGAACACTTGAGAGCTTCCATTGCATTCAAAAATAGTTAAAACATGAGATACACAACCCCAACAATAGTTTTACAATAACATTACCAAGTCCCAATCTACCAAAGTCCAAAAACAGACTACTTCTATGACCTTTTAATCATAACACCAATGTTAATAGGACAAGAAACAATCTGAAACTTTCAAATTTATCTCCCAAACTAAGCTAGCATTTGAGTTGGTATCTCACTGCCTCATCTTTACAGCATGTTTCACTGTCTTTATACCTCACTGTCCTCACTATTGATCTAGCTATACTGATTTTGACATCTGACTATCAGTTTTCTCATTGCCATCAACTGTTTTTGCTGGCCTGCGACCCTTGTCTGGACCACCAATTACACCCCATGCCTCGAATTGCCTTTGTCGAGCTCTTGCCCTCTCTTTCTCTTCTTCAGACTTCGACGAGTAACAGTATGGACAACAAACCCCATACTCCCACTCTGGAGTCTCCATGTCAGCATCACTCACCGGTTGTTTGCACCCATAGCAAAGCTTGAAAGTTCCTTGCACCAACCCGTGCTCAACTGAGACTCGTTTGTCAAACACAAAGCATTCACCCTCCCAAAGACTCTCTGTCTTTGGGACTTCCTCCAGATATTTCAGAATCCCACCTTCCAGATGATAGACCTGGAAATGAAAAGATGGAAACAAAAACTAACCACTAGAAGAGCTACATACAGATGGACTCTGCAATATAATAGACATGAAGGTAAACACCCTGCAAAAGTGCATTATAAAGATTTGGAATTGTCAAACTATATTATTCCTCCACACTGCTTTACTTTCAGTTTTGGGTTGTCTCAAAAGGTGCATCTGTTTTAGGATTCTAATAGTCATAATTTGACTGGACTAGATTACCCTTCTATAAATTAAAGAAATAAGTATGTAGACCCCGTTATTTGATTAGCAAGCTTGAAAGGGGGCGAATATTAATGGGATAAGATGGTCTACTTTTCTTTCCTTGGACTTTGTACTACGAGCGTGTATTAGCACTCAAATAGAGGCACTCAGAACGTCTACCAAATGCCAGTGTTCTAAAAAGTGCTATGGGACCTAGGAAATGGAGGGAGCATTAAGAGCCTAGGCCTTGAACTTTTTCCGAGGTGGCTTACATAAGCAGCATAATTTTAAAATAACTTTATATCTTTAATAAAACTAGAAATATTATTTTGTTTTTGTAATAAAATTAAGATTATATTTGTGAAAAGTAGAAGTTTAGGGATTGATTCAAAATATTGTCAAACAATGGGGAACATAAAATGAAGAGACTTTTGGAGCAGTGAATCTGATAATAGAGCTTGCAAGATAGATTACCTCTTTGAAACCTTTGCTAAGGAGGAGACTTGTAGCCTTCTCACACCTAATTCCACCTGTACAGTACATTGCAACTCGTGGTGGTACTTTTGCTCCTTTTTCTTCAATTCGCTTTATGCTTCCGGATGAACCATTACTCTGTTTTTGGTCTTCGGTTTGATCAGGCTGATACTGATCATCCACCCAAGATGGAAATTCCCTAAAAGCAGTGGTATTTGGATTAACAGCTCCTTTGAACTTACCGATTCTAGTTTCATAGTCATTGCGCACATCAATAACAACCTACATTTTCAATATCAAAATTACTTAACCATCAATTGCCCAGAGAAAAAAACAATATTTTCATGAACTACAGACTATGAGTGCATTGAAACCCTCCGCAAGTGCACTTAATATAAGAACTGCACCTTATAACTTTGAATAGGATTGGTGTGTGAATGTCATATTGCACTAATCAGTATGTTAATTTTGACTTTTAATTTTTGTCATAGTTGACACCAAGTGAAGAATAATAACTCTGAGATCATGGGGTTTGATACAACAGAACTCCAATCCTTCTTCTGATCCTGATTGACAATGGTTGCCAAAGACCAAACCCCAACCAACAAGGAATTATGTTTGGAATTAATTTTTAATTGTAGAATAATGTAAAGGTAATATATAAGCTTTTAGTATATTTCTGCTCAATTTCTGGAACTGCATCTAATTAAGGACTTTAGAAGACATAATAATAAAAGTATTTCTAAACCACTTAAAGCAGATTAAAATTGATGCGTGTCAAAGCAAAGGGACCTATCTGTTTGAGGGCTTCAGAAAACATAATGATCATGAGATTTCTAAAACAAGTGAAGTAGATTAAATTTATGGTGTCCAAAGCATGGTAACCAAATCAGAAGTGCTCTTCTCCACAAGGAAATTTCAAATTGGGATGAACTAGTAGAGATAATTGGTAAAATAGTGGATCAACTCAAGTAGAAATAATGTAAAATATTAAATAGCTTGGATAACAAATACACAAATAAATGAAGATGTGTATTCACCAACTTGTATTGATTAAGAGACTTACTGTATCTGGATCACTAATCAGCGAATTCCAATCCTTCGGACTTACATACTTTCCAACTCTTTCAATAGGTGAAACGGAAGGCATTCCAAGGGAAACTATCTGCTCAAACACAAAATAAATAAATAACAGATAAGATTGTCTAATAGAAACTAAGAAGACACAAATCCACATTTCCTTGTAAATAACAACACCAGGCTCCACTGATCTGGCCTAGTGAAACAGACCTCTTTCTTCAACTTGACTCTGACATGATCCCATCGGAAAGGTGCATCTTCTCCCGCAGAAAGAGGAGAGCTGCTTGTGTGCCCATGATGAATAGCTTCTTCTTCAGGGCTCACGGGTGTCTCCACTTGTCTAAGCCCCTTAAGACGTTCATCACTTTGAATGAATCCAATTACTTTCTCTACTGATTCTTGTGTCCCACATATGCTGCCATTGATTCCCTCTGGTGCAAGTATAATACCACCTGAAACACGCTGAAAGGTATCAGCTTGGTGAGGCACACACAAGATCAGATAGAATGTAATTAACAAGACTAAAGAGTAGCTTGCAAACACATAATCTTCTTTAAAAGGAACAAACCGCTGATAATGTGAGATTAAATTGATAATTGGCTCTGCTATTATCTGACTATTCAAATGACCACACTATAACAAGTTGACAACAACATAATCAAACGGAGAAATAACAACGGAAATCCATAACCTACATGGCCTCATAAGATTTTCATAACATTAAGTCACTGTCAACATTCTCTTCCACATTATTTATGGCTTCAGGTCTTCAAGCTCAAATCTTCTTGAAATAAGCTCATATTTTCTTGTATGTTTATCGAACATTAATAATCAATTTAAATACTAAAGACTTTTACATATCAAGTAACTAAGCTGCCTCATTTGTGTTCCTCTGTACCTCATTCCTTAATCAATTATTTTACCATTTGAATTGGGTAAGGCACAAACTCAAAATGTGATTTGGATATCACAAGTACTGATGACAGATTGACCGGATCAGAATTTATCATCAATTTATCGACTCGAGTGTCAAGTGTTCAACAAATGATTTCAAATAATTGGGTTGAATTTTATTCAAGGATGTTTGAAATGGAGCTCAATTTAAGCGAACTGCGACGGAAGGATAAACTACATGATTTGGGTCTTCTAGATCTAACATATACTGTCAAATTAAAATCAAAATGGGCTGACCCAATTTGCTATTTAATATTAATGTGGGTCATGGATGTTATAATAGCCAAGTCAGCCATGCATGGGCCACGGTTTTGTTCTCCAAAATGGGCAGCAGGTTAACATTAATATGATGCAATGCATGAAGCATGTCAGCAGAGACTCTTTCATATTATTTATCATGTGGGCTTGCAAATTAATTCACATATTGGCATCACAGCTTTCACGCAACAATGGATTACGTGGCAAAGGATTTTATTTTTATTTGGATTCTTAATTTTAAATTCTATTGTAATTAGGATTTGTTTTAAATTAGAATTCTTTTCCAAATTGATTTCTATTAGGGTTATAGTTTATAAATTCCTATTAGGATTTGGATTGTTTTGAGTAGTATAAATAGAGGTCCAAGTTATGTAATCAAACACATTATACATTATTTTTTATTCAATATAATTGAGAGTTTATTCTCTACTTTTGGTTCTTTGAAGAATTCCTAAGAAATTAGTAGTTTCTTAGTTTTTTTCTTTGAGATTCAATTTGACTTATCATACAACAATTCATAGTTGTGTGTGGCGTCCTCTACCGCATCAATCGTCGATTGTACCGAGATTACCGCTTCAATATAAGCGAGGGGTCAAGGTGTCGTTGGTGTCCATTCAACGCAGATTTCCAAACGCGAGCAATTGTACCAAGATTACCGTCTAAAGTATAGACGAGGGGTTAAGGTGTTGCAAGCAATTCACCCAACAACTGTGCTAGAAACGGTCCGGGCGACGACCACCTCACGCAAGCGTGCCGTGGAGTCTATCATTTGGTATCAGAGCCAAGCCTTCTTCTAGCGAGTTACCTATCTTTAATTTTCTGTCGAAATATATATTGCAAAAAAAATATTAAAAAAAAAAAAAAAAAAAAAGCCAAAAAAAAAAGAGAGCAAAAAAAAAAGGAAGAAAAAAAAAATTCAAAATTTGTTGTCATTGTGCTAACTAAACTTGTAGCACACCATCAAACCATCAAATTCCAACGACGATTTCATACCGTTCCATCATCATCAATTCTGAAACGGCACTACAATTTACAAATCTGAGACATACAAGAGGAGTACAAGGCAATCGATCGGTGATTTAATTTTGTGGTATTTTGATAGTCACACCATCAATAATTTTGTTTCGTGATAAGTACTTTTTGAATTAATTAGTAAAACCAAGAATTTTGCTAGGGAATTCAATAAGAACCTATTAGAGAGAATATTTGAGGTAAAAGGCTTAGTGGTGAGATTAATCGAGGGTAAAAGCCAATTTATTGAGAATATACACGAGTGAACCATTGATTCGAGCGAAACACGTAAGGGAGTGTGTGAGGAAATTTTTATCTACTAACCTTTGTTTTGCAGCAAACATGTATGGCTACAAGTATGAAAGTTCTTATGGGTTTCGAAGGAATACTTTCCATGGCAATATTGATACAGAGGCATATATGAGATGGGAGAGAAAAATGGAGCGAGAATTTGACTCTCATGATTACTCCGAGAGGAGGAAGATCAGACGAGCAGTTCAAGAGTTCTCCGATCATACAATTATATAGTGGCAGCTTAGCAAACAAAAACATGGGGAGCGTCCGTTCGAACATGGGCAGAATTAAAAACAGCAATGAGAAAGCGCTTTGCTCCAGTACAGCGTGACAGGAGGGAGGAGTATACATCTCAAAGACATGTAGAGCAACCTTCAAGGCGATTTACAGTTGACAATAATAGGAGGGTTCACACACAAGTAAACAAGGAAGATTATTGGATGCAGTTACAATATACTTCTAAGGCGCAAAAGAAACAAGATCAACGGGGGGAAGTGGAAGAAATTATAGAATATGCGGTCCAAGGAGAGTTATTGGGTTCGAGTGTTCAAGATGAAATCCATGGTCAAAAGCAAGATGGTGAACATCCGAAAGAAAGTAATCAAGGAGACGAGTTTGTAAAAGAAAATGCATGTGGAAAAGATCGACAAAAACAAATTGTTCAAAAGGTTGATAATGTAAAAGAAAAAAGTGAAAAGAGTGAGAATGAAAAGAAAAGAGAGATTGAGAAAAAAGAGAATGAAAAGAGTGACCTTGAAAATAAACGAGAGAAAAACAAACGAGAGGGTGAGCATAAAGAAGAGAGCGAAGAAATATGTGACTATAAAAAAGATAGTGAGTTGAAAAGTGAGTTATATTTTGAAAAGCCAATGACTGTACATTCGTACAAGACGGCGCTTTTGAATACTAACACTAATGATTCTTCTTTGTCTAGTTTTGTTTTGTCTCTTGTACAGGTTATTGATGAAATACCCCGTAATATCATTCCGTACCGATCAGCTGATAGTATTCCCGAGGAGACGACGGAGTTACCAAGGCGAGTTGGAGAGTTGGTGAAAGTGGGTATCGTGAGAGAAGACATGAGTTCATGTGTTGATTATGAGATCATAGTATCTACGGAGGATGGAACCACGAGTTTGTTCGTCGATTTTGAATTGGTAAACAAGTATCGTTATTCTTTTCTTTATTTAGATAATATGTTTGATAAATTGCATAGTTCTTATGTTTTATCTACATGTGATAATAATCATGTGATGACAATGCCTAATCAATTTAGCATGAAATATTGTGATAAATGGAAAATTGTTTTAGCATGTGAGTTATATAGGTGGTTAGTTATTTCTGTTAGATTAACTGATGCATCTAGTGTTTTCATGAGTTATTTAAAACATGTTTTGCATGCTTCCGTTGGAAGATTTGTTGTTAGCTATTTTGAGGGTAAAATCATCTTTATCATGAACTACGGTGGATATTTGATTTATGTTGAGTTAGTTTATGATCATGATATATTTTCTCGTTTTCAATGTGCTTACTTGCATGAAAATAATTCTAGATTTTCTTATCCAAATATTGACTTAGGGTTTCATGCTAGTCAATCTTTACATAAATTGTTGTTAGTTGATAATGGTAGTGATCATGTTTTTCCGATCGAAAAATTTTTATTGCATGATTTACTATCATCTGGTATTGATTTGAAAAGTGTTTATCATCAAGATGGATTGAGATATAAGTTATTTGCATGTTTAGGCAGTTCACTTGGATTAGCTAAGACATTGCATAATTTCATGGGTTTGTTGGATCATAGTTTGCATTCTTTAATGGGAGAATTTGTTAATATCTATTTTGATGATATTCTGATTTTTGTCAATATTTTGAGAAATTCTTTAGCATGTGTTGAGTTTGTTTGTGATCATCGTCGATATGCTATTGAATTTTCAATTTATGATTGCAACCTTTTTATTCCGTTGGTGCTATTATGTGATTTTGATTGTGTTAATGTCAATGGAAGGAGAAAGGTTGGTAGTGTTTTGCAGATTCGTGATAGGATCATATTCATCGAGGGAAACATGGATCGTGCAATTCAATTCGATCAATGCATTGAGAGTTTACAGGGAAGTATTTTGAATATTGTTTTAGTAGACTATGCATGTGATTTTAATTTATTTGAGTCCTTTGTGAATAGACAAAAAAAACATATTGATTTGTTTTGTTTCGTGTTTAATCCAGGAATTCAAGAGAGTTTGCGTGAGAAGCATGACGAATTTCAAGTATTGATATTTGACCCAGGATCATTGACGTGGTTATGTTTGAAAATGATCGAGATCATAAGATTTTCGTTTGATCCGGGAATTCGCCATTGGGAAAATCTATCACATGAAGAGTTTTTCATTTTGATATTTGATCCAGGAGGAGTTGGAACTTTTCAATTTCTTGATTGCGTTGCTGATATTGAATCATATTTGTGGACAAATCCTTTTTAAGGAGAGTGGATGCCAGATTTGAGGACAAATCCTTTTGAAGAGAAGAGGAATGATGACAGATTGACCGGGTCAGAATTTATCATCAATTTATCGACTCGAGTGTCAAGTGTTCAACAAATGATTTCAAATAATTGGGTTGAACTTTATTCAAGGATGTTTGAAATGGAGCTCAATTTAAGCGAACTGCGACGGAAGGATAAACTACATGATTTGGGTCTTCTAGATCTAACATATACTGTCAAATTAAAATCAAAATGGGCTGACCCAATTTGCTATTTAATATTAATGTGGGTCATGGATGTTATAATAGCCAAGTCAGCCATGCATGGGCCACGGTTTTGTTCTCCAAAATGGGTAGCAGGTTAACATTAATATGATGCAATGCATGAAGCATGTCAGCAGAGACTCTTTCATATTATTTATCATGTGGGCTTGCAAATTAATTCACATATTGGCATCACAGCTTTCACGCAACAATGGATTACGTGGCAAAGGATTTTATTTTTATTTGGATTCTTAATTTTAAATTCTATTGTAATTAGGATTTGTTTTAAATTAGAATTCTTTTCCAAATTGATTTCTATTAGGGTTATAGTTTATAAATTCCTATTAGGATTTGGATTGTTTTGAGTAGTATAAATAGAGGTCCAAGTTATGTAATCAAACACATTATACATTATTTTTTATTCAATATAATTGAGAGTTTATTCTCTACTTTTGGTTCTTTGAAGAATTCCTAAGAAATTAGTAGTTTCTTAGTTTTTTTCTTTGAGATTCAATTTGACTTATCATACAACAATTCATAGTTGTGTGTGGCGTCCTCTACCGCATCAATCGTCGATTATACCGAGATTACCGCTTCAATATAAGCGAGGGGTCAAGGTGTTGTTGGTGTCCATTCAACGCAGATTTCCAAACGCGAGCAATTGTACCAAGATTACCGTCTAAAGTATAGACGAGGGGTTAAGGTGTTGCAAGCAATTCACCCAACAACTGTGCTAGAAACGGTCCGGGCGACGACCACCTCACGCAAGCGTGCCGTGGAGTCTATCAAGTACATAAACAAATAAACCATGATATAACATCTGAAAAGCATTCCGGTACCAAAATGAATGCAACTCAAAAAACACATCGAAATGCTCTTAAATAGTCAGTTTGAGAGTTGCACCAAAACCATGAAAATTATTAGGAAAATGCTTAGATAGGATGCTGAAACCACATTATAACACATTATAAAACAATTTTGCTCTAAACATCTCACAAGCAAGATAAGTACTTCCAAAATCACCAAAACATAAAGAAAAATAACACATTTACATTTTGAAATAAGAAATCAAACGTCATCGCAAATTCTCAACGAAATACTAAACAGTAACAATCCGAATTCCACACTATAAGTTTTTTCCATTTGAAGGTACACCTGTTTCCAATTCAAGTAATAACAATTAACAAGTACTCATATTTTCTTAATAAGGCAGTTTCCACAGCGACTTGCAGCCATGAAATTTTCTTGATACATGATCAAATCATAATTTTGAAACGTGAATGTTGAAATAATTGTACTTTTAGCACTGTGAAAAAGTTATCTCACTTAAAGAAAGCTTGCAAGAATCCCAAATGATCACTTCGTCCTATTTTAAATAAGCTGCTTCAAAACTATTTTTGCTTTAAGTAGTGCTGAGGCACCTCTAGATATTATAATTTATTAATATGTTTAACACAATTACAAAGTAATAGTGACAAATATAATATCTAAATATGTCATATGAGAGGATCACAGAGTATAAAAATAAAACATAACACATACATTACATTATTAAAAAATATATATATAAATGGGGGAATTTACCAGCTGCTCGCAGAGGTGTTTCAATGGCGCTCGTAAATCGGCATGGTCATGGAAATCAGCGAATTTGTAAAAGGAAACCACCACGAGTGTAGACTCTGGATCAATATTGTTTTCTTCTTCGGTGAAACTCGACTGCACTGAGTTCGATATGGAAATGGAGTTCGTAACTGAATTAGTAGTAGACAAGTTTTTTGAGATTGTGAACTTTTGAGGACTGAATGCCATCTTGGGATTCGAGAGGATTGTGAGATTACGGCTTCTGGAAGATGGCAATGATTCTGACGAAGCAGATTTCATCCGTAGGTGTGAGCTAGGGTTAGGGTTTGAGACTGATAGCAACCCCAGTGAAGCTGCTGCTGCTGTTTTTCTTCTTATCAACATCCAAGGCCTCTCTTTTATTTGTTTGTTTTGGCTGCAACTGAATTGGTTCATTATAATTGCAACTCACCTGTTCCCAAAAATACAAATCTTTTATAAATCATTTTATCTGAGGGGATTTTAAAAATAAGAGAAATATTTTTTTTTATTTTAAAATATTAAACTATAAAATCACATAAAGTTGTTAATATGTCCCCTGGCGTATATTTTTGTGAAATAATCTATCTAATAAAACACAAATGATTTTGAATTTCCCGCTCATTCAATAAATCATCTGGGCCGTCCAAAGTTTGGGATAAATCTCACCATTCATCTATCTATCTATCTAATAAAACACAAATGATTTTGAATTTCCCGCTCATTCAATAAATCATCTGGGCCGTCCAAAGTTTGGGATAAATCTCACCATTCATCTATCTAATAAAATACAATCTATCTAATTCTATCTATCTATATCTATATTCTATATATTTAATTATATCTAATAAAATACAAATAATTTTGAATTCTCCGCTCACTCAATAAATTATCTAGGACGTCCAAAATTTGGGATAAATCCCACCATCCATCTATCTAATAAAATACAAATAATTTTGAATTTCTCGCTCACTCAATAAATCATTTGGGTCGTCTAAATTTTGGAATAAATCCCAACGTCTATAGTGCCGGAGACACGGGACTGTTGCTAGTTTAATTATAAGAGGAGAATCTGGGGGTTCATGTTAGCACTAAGCCACTAAATTATAATATACACGCTAATAATTTATCTTTTCTAATGACATTGTTAATGTCATAATTTTTATAAAAATCTCTCTTTTAACTATTTTTTGTTAAAATTAGTCAATATATACCTATCATGTGAATATTTAAGAGGTAAACTAGCATGTTTGAAGTGACGATTTTGTCCTCTATTTAGAGAAAATATATTTGAGTTTAAAATTTTATTACTTCACCTTTTTAACCATCCACATGATATGTTATATGTATATGATTTTATCTATTTTAACCAACATTATTTAAAGTAAATAATTTTATAAAATAAATAAATAAATAAATAATGATTACGCTTTTGGAGATTGTATTCTTAATTATTTCAATTAAGGGTTTAAATTTTTTTGTTTACATTTGGGATTGTCTTCTCAATTTTTTTAATTAGAAGATTAATTTTTTTTTCTATTACTTTTAATTGATAATGTCGCGTTAAAAAATTGATGACATAAAAGCGACACGTGACTACAAAATATTTATGTATAATATTGAGTCTAATTTTAACAGTTATTCAAAATAAAATTTTGTTCAAAAATATTGAATATAAGACCATCATTAATTTTAAAAAATAATTTTAATGACAATTTTACCCTTTTTAATCTATCTAATAAAACACAAATGATTTTGAATTTCCCGCTCATTCAATAAATCATCTGGGCCGTCCAAAATTTGGGATAAATCTCACCATTCATCTATCTAATAAAATACAATCTATCTAATTCTATCTATCTATATCTATATTCTATATATTTAATTATATCTAATAAAATACAAATAATTTTGAATCTATCTAATAAAACACAAATGATTTTGAATTTCCCGCTCATTCAATAAATCATCTGGGCCGTCCAAAGTTTGGGATAAATCTCACCATTCATCTATCTAATAAAATACAATCTATCTAATTCTATCTATCTATATCTATATTCTATATATTTAATTATATCTAATAAAATACAAATAATTTTGAATTCTCCGCTCACTCAATAAATTATCTAGGACGTCCAAAATTTGGGATAAATCCCACCATCCATCTATCTAATAAAATACAAATAATTTTGAATTTCTCGCTCACTCAATAAATCATTTGGGTCGTCTAAATTTTGGAATAAATCCCAACGTCTATAGTGCCGGAGACACGGGACTGTTGCTAGTTTAATTATAAGAGGAGAATCTGGGGGTTCATGTTAGCACTAAGCCACTAAATTATAATATACACGCTAATAATTTATCTTTTCTAATGACATTGTTAATGTCATAATTTTTATAAAAATCTCTCTTTTAACTATTTTTTGTTAAAATTAGTCAATATATACCTATCATGTGAATATTTAAGAGGTAAACTAGCATGTTTGAAGTGACGATTTTGTCCTCTATTTAGAGAAAATATATTTGAGTTTAAAATTTTATTACTTCACCTTTTTAACCATCCACATGATATGTTATATGTATATGATTTTATCTATTTTAACCAACATTATTTAAAGTAAATAATTTTATAAAATAAATAAATAAATAAATAATGATTACGCTTTTGGAGATTGTATTCTTAATTATTTCAATTAAGGGTTTAAATTTTTTTGTTTACATTTGGGATTGTCTTCTCAATTTTTTTAATTAGAAGATTAATTTTTTTTTCTATTACTTTTAATTGATAATGTCGCGTTAAAAAATTGATGACATAAAAGCGACACGTGACTACAAAATATTTATGTATAATATTGAGTCTAATTTTAACAGTTATTCAAAATAAAATTTTGTTCAAAAATATTGAATATAAGACCATCATTAATTTTAAAAAATAATTTTAATGACAATTTTACCCTTTTTAATCTATCTAATAAAACACAAATGATTTTGAATTTCCCGCTCATTCAATAAATCATCTGGGCCGTCCAAAATTTGGGATAAATCTCACCATTCATCTATCTAATAAAATACAATCTATCTAATTCTATCTATCTATATCTATATTCTATATATTTAATTATATCTAATAAAATACAAATAATTTTGAATTCTCCGCTCACTCAATAAATTATCTAGGACGTCCAAAATTTGGGATAAATCCCACCATCCATCTATCTAATAAAATACAAATAATTTTGAATTTCTCGCTCACTCAATAAATCATTTGGGTCGTCTAAATTTTGGAATAAATCCCAACGTCTATAGTGCCGGAGACACGGGACTGTTGCTAGTTTAATTATAAGAGGAGAATCTGGGGGTTCATGTTAGCACTAAGCCACTAAATTATAATATACACGCTAATAATTTATCTTTTCTAATGACATTGTTAATGTCATAATTTTTATAAAAATCTCTCTTTTAACTATTTTTTGTTAAAATTAGTCAATATATACCTATCATGTGAATATTTAAGAGGTAAACTAGCATGTTTGAAGTGACGATTTTGTCCTCTATTTAGAGAAAATATATTTGAGTTTAAAATTTTATTACTTCACCTTTTTAACCATCCACATGATATGTTATATGTATATGATTTTATCTATTTTAACCAACATTATTTAAAGTAAATAATTTTATAAAATAAATAAATAAATAAATAATGATTACGCTTTTGGAGATTGTATTCTTAATTATTTCAATTAAGGGTTTAAATTTTTTTGTTTACATTTGGGATTGTCTTCTCAATTTTTTTAATTAGAAGATTAATTTTTTTTTCTATTACTTTTAATTGATAATGTCGCGTTAAAAAATTGATGACATAAAAGCGACACGTGACTACAAAATATTTATGTATAATATTGAGTCTAATTTTAACAGTTATTCAAAATAAAATTTTGTTCAAAAATATTGAATATAAGACCATCATTAATTTTAAAAAATAATTTTAATGACAATTTTACCCTTTTTAATATAAAAAAATAATTATATTAATTATTGATGACTATGAAATAAATTTAAGTTCATGCTATTAATTTATATTTAGGCCTTGTTTTTTAATATCAAAATTGTCATTATATTGATTATTAATGATTATGAAATAACAATATTTTAATTAGTAGTACATTTACGCATTTAAAATATTTATCATTATATTGATTATTGATGATTTTTTTTAAGTTGAGTTTGTAATATATTAAATTTAATTTTAAAAATTAGTAATGGTTTATATTTATTCTTTTTGGTATTAAATCAATGGAATAAATGTTAAAATGATACTTAATATTATATATAAGTATTTTTTAGCACATGTCGCCTACTATGTTATCAATTTATGACGTGATATTATTAATTAGACGTAATAATAAAAATTAAAACTTTAATTATCTTATTGAAAAAATTGAATAGACAATCCCAAAGTGAAAAAAAAAGAATTTAGTCCCTCAATTGAAAAATTGAAAAGTTAATCCTCTAATTGAGAAAAATAATAATTAAACGTTCAATATATTAATCGCCTATTTTTTTATAATTTATTTTATTTGGACCAATTATTATACATAAAATTTTTATTTACATAAATTTAGTAATATTAAAGTTTAATTTCTTAAAAATTATATTGGTTTGATCTAATAGTTAATTAATTATATTGTAGGTATAATATTGAAGTTTAAATTGAAAAATGTAAAAAAATTAAGTAAATATTTAAAATGTATTTAAACCGAATTGTAACGAGGAATCTAAATAGTCGTTACAAAGAAATAAATAAATAAACTAAAGATTCAATTCATTAAACCCCACCACTGCAACACACACAAAAAAAAACACTGTTTTCGGGTATAAATCAATCTTACATTTTCATCCCAAATCAACACAAAATTAACATCATTTACTCGAAGTTCCTTTATTTTTCCCTTTAATACGACGTGCTGTTTGTCTGATGCTGATTTGATTTGATTTGGAAACCCCGCAGATAAACCGAATTTTCATATCTCTCGCTGTCTGAGCTCCGGTGAGAGATATAGCTCGATAGAAAGAGGAAGATGCTGAAATTCCTCAAAGGCGTCGTAGCCGGATCTGGCACCGGCCTGAAAGATCTGCCATACAACATCGGCGAACCATATTCTTCCGCTTGGGGCTCTTGGACTCACTCTCGTGGCACATCCAAGGTTATTCCCACATTCTCTCTCCTTTTGTTTGACATAAATTCCACTGATCTTCTTTGCTAGTATACCGAATTCGTTTAGTATTTGTTTGACTCATAAAATGTACTTTTAGATTTTAACTGTTTCATAATTTCGTAGGATTTATGGATAGTGACTGTTTAGGGCTCTTCAATTTGCTAAATTATGATACACTTTATTAATATGATTGAGTTAGTTTGTGCCTTTACATAAGTTAATTTTATAATATCCTGTTTCTCTCCCTCTACACAACCGAACAGAGTATGTTCCCTCAAAACTTCCCACCACACTTATTAATGCTTACTTGTTACTGATTGATTAAAATTCTGTATGAGAAAAACACTTGCTCTTTTATTGATTAAAATTCTGTATGAGAAAGGAGGTAATATACTTCTACCTTTACATATATTGTCTTTTGAATATATGGCTATATTGCATTTCTTTTTATAATACCACATTAGCACAACTAAAAGAAACGATAAGATACTCAAATAAAAATCTCAATCTCAGTTTCTAGTTTAATTTCAGACAGATGCTCTACCCTGTCCCCATTTTCCAAATCAGAGTGAGAGAAGAAAAAAAGGATAATAACTTTAGATCTAACTTGTAACAAACTGCCAATCAGGCTACTAGTTGGATTTTATCTGCATCTATAACTTCTCACCTCCACTAGCTACAGAATCAAATATTTACACTGCCTGTATATACTTGGTGTGTTTAGATGTTTATGGGAATTCATAGAGCCCTTTTTTGGCTTAAGCTGAAAAATGGGTTTGTTGATCTGAAAATGATTTAACTAGAATTAATAATAGGGGTCAATTTTTAAAATTTTCTATAAAAACTGGCAGTTTCAATAATTGACAATTTTGAAAAAGGATATCGATTTCTATAGTTGGCACTGGAAGATTAGTCTGCTTGCACAAAAATGGGGAATTCAGCTTTGGTGGATTTGAAGTATGCCACAACATAAAAGGGGCCAGAGTTGTAAGATCTAATTGTCTAATTGACCAGATATATGCTCGGTGAATCAGCAGTATTCCCATGTACGGAATAAAGCTGAGTTCATTTGCCAACCAATCAAAAGAAATTATTCGGCATCTAAGTTCAGATATGAAATTCATTGGCCTACTTGCCTAAGTAGTTGACCTTCTCCATTTGAAAGTCCATCTATCTTTTTTGTGTTTTTCTTTTCACATATTCAAAAGCTGGTTCTCACCCCCACTTTTTTGCCTAAGAATTCGACGGCACCATCATCTTGCTTGGCTCATCATGTTGTTATGTCTACAATTTTCATTCACGATTCTGTCATTCTCACTTTTGGAAGGACGAGAGGGCTTAGAATGAATTCTTTGAGGGCCCATATTTATATTAGATGGAGGAAAAACTCTATTTATATGGAGAGGGGGGGATCCCATATAGCCATAACCAACTTTATCAAAAAAGATATTGCTTCTTCATGGATTGAATCCACCGTTATTGATATACAATCAGCGTACTTCACTGAACTTTATGTTCTCTATCTGAAGGACATTAGCAGAAGTTGTCAATCTCTCAATCTGAAAGTTCATGCTTCCATATGGAAGTTAATCTCTCTATTTTTGACACTTTGGATTCCATTTTCAATCAGTTTTACCATCCAAGATGTTTTCCTTATTAGAAGAACCCAGTGGCACCATGGTCATAGATGGGTTCTAGGATCGCTTATGTGGTTCTGCTCTCATAAATTGTAGTCTTCTTGGTAAATTGCTCCTAATACTTATCTGAATATTCATGATGTTTTGCAGAGGCATGATAGTGAAACCATAACAATCTTGCCACCCCTGCTTATAGATCTCCAAACCTCTGTGCTCTCTAGCTGGATTCCAATTTTCTAACTATGCACCTAAGCTTTATGATTCATGGAGATTGATTATTTTTCATATTCACATTACTTTAGAATCTTGAAACTTGTGATATAAATTTTCTTACTCACTTTTCATTCTCTGTATATTTTTGATGCAAGTTGATTGACTTCTAATTATTTTTTGTTTCTCCAGGATGATGGATCTCCAGTGTCAGTATTTTCTCTTTCAGGGAGTAGTGTTAATGATGGGCATTTAGCTGCAGGGCGTAATGGTGTCAAGCGTCTTCGAACGGTAATCACTAATGGGATGTAAAACCAAAAAATAAAGGATAGCCTTTAATGGATTTCTGTTAGAATTATAAGTTTCACTACATATGCTTTTATATCTCCTTTTTATATTTGATAAGTAGATGGTTTTATATCTATTTCCTCTTCATTCATGGAGTTTGATTCACAGTTATAATTTCAATTTTAAATATGGCATATATTATATTTGCCGGCTTTTGCTAACCTTTATTTTGCCTTTCTTGCTATTTTACTGTAGATAGAATTGTTTATTATAGTTGAATCATTTAGGATTTCGTGTAGGTCCTGAATTAAAAACATACTCATAGGGACAAATTTTGGCATGAACCTAAATATATTGAATTTCTTTGTTTTATAAGTTATTGTGTCCAACTTTAGTCATATCAAAGTGATTCTAATTTTTCTATCACTTGTTCAATACTATATACACAGTACAATTTATGCATATTTGTAAGTAATTTTCAGAAATGGGGTTGTTGTACCATTGTTCTTTTTAAAAATGACCTTTTTGGTTTTAATTTGACATTTTTTTTCTGTCATAAGCTCTATAATGACTGTATCATCAGAATTTCCCACTTTTGTTGAAGCATATCTATCTTAGCTGGTAGTTTTTTTTTGGGAAACAGAGAGAATATAAAATTAGGGTTTTAAGAAACTTTGGGTTTTATTATTATAGTTTTTTTTAGCTTTGAGAGTCTGCAAGGCAGAATCAAATACATTACAAGGTTTGCTGCTAAAGTGCATGTGTTGGTATTCAAGAACACATAATCGTGCTTAAGATATAGAATTTAATTATTCTTGAACTTTCTGCAGTCTTTATAGTTAAATAATTTTTTTAAAATTGGGCAATTTCCCCATTCTAGTGATTGATTTTATTTTTTAATTTCAGATATTCTGAATTACTGATGTTAAAATTTATTTTGGCTTCTCTCAGGTCAGGCATCCAAATATTTTGTCGTTCCTTCACAGTACTGAGGCTGAAACTTTTGATGGCTCTTCTACAAAGGTTACTATCTATATTGTCACTGAACCAGTTATGCCACTATCAGAGAAGATCAAGGAATTAAGATTAGAAGGTACACAAAGGTATATAAAATTTATTCATTGGCTTTGTTGTTTACTTGGTTCCAATTTCTTGCACTTGATAATTAGTTTTACTTTGTTGTTCACTTGTTATATCCTGTTATCCACTGCATGTGATTCTGTATAAGATTATATTTAGTCCTTGTACGCAAGATTTTTTATTTGAACTGCACCTCAAGTTTGATTGGTAGGAGCAAGCATACATGTTGTAAGACCTTTTCCCTGTCCTGGTTGAGGTTGTTTTATCTCGTTGTCTATTTTTCTCTTTCTATTTGCTACAGCTGTAGCTCTCCCTTATATTTCTTTTGTATATTCCTTTGTTTTATTGTGACTAAATCTTTACATCCATGGCTTATGGTTAAGTTGCCCAAACTAGCCCTTCGCTTAATAATAAAAACCTTGTTCTTTTTTATTGATGTAGTCTGGACATTGCTTATCTATTTCTTCTCTATTGGTGTATTGTGGTTGAGAGTGGCAGAGTGCACTAATAAATGGCAGGTTAATAAGCAAGTAATAGAGAAGCAGAATAGTTGAGTGTGTGGATTTCTTTTGGTTGTTCATTTTGTATCTTTCTTGGCAGGGATGAGTATTATGCATGGGGACTGCATCGGATAGCCAAAGCTGTGAGCTTTCTTAATAACGATTGTAAACTTGTAAGTATATTCAATTGAAGTTTCATTTTTTGTAATTTTATGAAATGACATGACCACTAAAGACAGGAAAAATATAGAAATGGGTTTAATTATTTTTTTAAATCTTAGTAGATTCATTTGAAAAAGAGCTGTATATGTGCACCTTATAATTGATTCTTTCACTATAGTATGTAGGTAAAATAGCTTTCACGTTTTACACAATTCAAGCTTTTATTGTTACACTCTGTTGGTTGGAGTGATTTTGCATCATTTTGCACCAACATGTTTATTTTGTCACACTTGATATACGAGTAGAATATTAATCTACTCCAGTTTCTTCTATTTCCATGTCATTTTATTTGATAAGTAGACTTTCTAGTTTGACCCATTATCCATGAAGGCAACGGAAGTTTGCTCTACATATGCTTAGTGAGAATATCATCTCAATCTCTCTCCCTTTTTCTGTTTTACGTAATTTCCTGCTTCTATAATTGTGTCTCAATTTCCAAAGAGATGATTTAAATTGACTTTTCTTTTATCCCTCCTTGTCTCTTCCTCTCTCCCCCCCTCCTTATTATTGACAAGTAGTATTTTTACAGGTTCATGGAAATGTTTGTTTGGAAAGTGTCGTTGTTACTCAAACTTTGGACTGGAAGCTGCACGCTTTTGATGTTCTATCAGAGTTTGACGGGAATAATGAAGCGGCTTCCATGGGACCAATGCTGGTAATCTGTGTTCGGATGCAATCATTGGCTTTAGTTTCTTTTTAACTTTCGATGTGATACATTTTTGTTTTATTTCATGATTTTCAAGCCCGAGATAGATATATAACTAATTTCAACCAGGGCAAACTTTAAATGGATGAAATGCTTGAGAAACATATTATACAGTTTTAGATCTCAAATGGACAATTATTACCCGCTGTTGAAACATGAGAACTTTTGAAATAGATTGATGTTTTGGAAATGATGTAGTTTCCCTTTTCTGAATTAAAGAGTACTTCAGGTGTATTTATACAGTGAATTTTCCTAATTTTCTGGGATGATTTTAATAACTTTGGCATGTCTATGCATACTTATTTACTCAACCAAGTTTGTGAAGACTAAATTTATTTTTATTTATTAACGAGGTTCTTTGACATTGTCAAGTTTAATGATGGATATCAATAGTCATTTATAGATAAGTTTGGCTTCCCTCTCTCATTCAAAATTCAATCTTTCACCCAGCAATATGAATGGCTTGTTGGTCCACAATACAAACCGATGGAGTTGGTAAAATCTGACTGGACAACAATTAGAAAATCTCCACCTTGGGCTATTGATTCTTGGGGCCTGGGTAAGTCCTTCAGTTTGTATGGAATGTTGTTTTATCATTTTGGTTGCCATACGAATACAGGATTATTTAAATGCTTAAACAATCATGTTCTTGACCTGTAGGAGCAGTACTTTGTAGTCTCTCTTGATTATTTTAAACATATTTATTTTTCCCTGTTTATGTTTATGTGGTATGTATAAATGCAAACTATTTAAGTTTTTTAATTCTTAGGTTGTCTTATTCTCGAACTTTTCTCTGGTACAAAGTTGAGCAAAACAGAGGAGCTACGTAATACTGCTTCTATACCAAAGGTGAGCTTATTATATTTGTTGACAGAACATGAGTTCTTGTTGGCCCATTTTAATTTGTCATTTTTGAGCTAGAAAATGCCTGAGGGCGTGCATTCGCTCTCACTTTTAGTTTGACTGCTTTGTCTTATGTCGTATGAAAGATTCATTTTCATTTGCATCTGTCTATTTCTTGTCTCACAGTCTCTACTTCCAGATTATCAGCGGCTCTTGAGCTCTATGCCTTCTCGCAGGTTGAATTCATCAAAGCTTGCGGAAAATTGTGGCAAGTTATTCTCCTTCTTATGCTTGAGTTTATTTGTCGAAAATATTTATGAATAGTTGTTAAGCTAGATTTTTTTTGGAAGCTTCAGAAAATGCGTTTTTTGATAGTTTAGGCAGCTATTAGTTTCTTGAGTGAATGTATATGGATTAGTTTAATGTTATTAGTTGTAACACAAGCTATGGAATGTTATTGTGTCCCTCGAGGACATCTGATAAAATTCAAACTGTAGGTTCACTTTAATTTGATATGTGATACTCCCTCCGTCCCTTAATATAAGACGTTTTAGAGAAGTTTTTTTGTCCTTTAATATATAACGTTTTAGAATTCCAAGTAAGCATTAATTGCTTAATTTCCAATATTATCCTAAGTATTAAATATAACTTTGGTTCTCTCACTATTTTTTGCCCAATAAATAGCAATCTCTTTTTCCAATACAAGGGTAATATAGACATTTGATATTATATTTAATGCTATACTATCATTTCATTAATATTTGTGCACAACTCTAAAAAGTCTTATATTAAGGGATGGAGGGAATATATCCGTACTAGTAAATTAACTATCAGACATTAGTTCGTTCAAAGTTGGGTTAGACTAATTTCAGAAAATTGTATGCTTACAAATAATTGGACTTGTTTGGTTCAGTTATATTGATCTTCATGATAGTGATATGTTTTAAGTAAATCATGATAGTTTCTTTTGTTTTCTCTTTACACCACCTTGTTTTTAGGTTCAAGCTTGATATACTTGTTTTTTCTCCCACTTCTTGTGGTAATAGTATTTACTGATGTGCAGATAACACCAAGAAGCAACATATCATATGAAAAGAAAAAAAAATTGACTGCAAAATATCTTTTAAATTCTCATTGTCATATTCCCTTGTGTACTTCACAGGGCTAATTTTCTATGATTTTTTTGGTCATATTTGTATTCTCCAATTGACCGATCTCTGAAATCATATGCTCATTTTTATTTATTTATTTAAAATTTTTATATTTAAATTAATCTTACTGAAAGGATCAAAACAGCTAGTTATTAATGGAATTCCTTGTCGGTTCTCAGTGAAATACTCGTTTAAGTCCTATGAATTCATTTGTTTATTTCCCTCTTACCATTTTGTATATTGGCCATTTGTTCTTCATATTTTTGAAGGACCTTCACCTTCACCTGTTTCAAAATTATCTTTTGTGTTTGTTAAATTTGTTTAATTTATACTCAAATGTGTAATACATATGCTGGCAGAATATTTCCAAAATAAGTTGGTGGATACCATTCATTTCATGGAAATTCTCAATTTGAAGGACAGTGTTGAGAAAGATACATTTTTCCGTAAGCTGCCTACTCTAGCTGAGCAGCTTCCTCGCCAAATTGTTCTGAAAAAGGTTTCCCTTAAATTATTTATGCAAAAGATTTTACTTCAACTAATGATTTTAATAACTAATTACTCTATCTTATGGTCTTCACAGCTACTTCCTTTACTATCTTCTGCCTTAGAATTTGGTTCAGCTGCAGCACCTGCTTTGACTGCATTTTTGAAAATGGGTGCTTGGCTTTCTGCAGAAGAATTTAGTGTCAAGGTCATATTCTTCTAATACATTATCTGGTTGCGTTTTTGTTTTAGGTTACTGGTTTGATTAATTACTGTCGTCCTTTTTATTGTGGATGTCTTTGATGCGGCTTTATGTTAAAATCCTTGCTTCTATATGTAGGTATTACCAACAATAGTGAAGCTTTTTGGTTCCAATGACCGAGCTATCCGAGTTAGTCTCCTGCAGCATATTGATCAATTTGGGGAGTCATTGTCATCACAAATAGTTGACGAGCAAGTATGTGGTTAGCCCAGAATAATTTTCTTTTTACTTAATGATAGATTTGGTTGTGATATATTTCTGGTGATGCGTTTGATCAGGTTTATCCTCATGTTTCTACTGGGTTTTCCGATACATCTGCTTTTCTCAGGGAATTAACACTTAAATCCATGCTTGTACTTGCTCCTAAGGTACATGCATAATCTTTACCCTAATATTTGTCTTCTTGTTTTCTCATGGACTTGTTGAGGCCATAACCTTATCCAGTATTAGGCTTGTGGCTTGTCGAATTTGAAATAGCTGGTTTTGTAATGCTGTTTGCATCTTTGGGAAATGTAATTCAAAGTGCTGTATGCATGAAGTAGACTGTAGCTAAAAAATTAAAAAATAGTGTACTTGTAAAGGGGACAAAAGACGGAACAACCCAAGGAGGAAAAGAGAACTTTCTATCTATAACTTCTTTTAAGGGATGTTGACGCAAATAATCCACAACTTATTTCAAGCCTATAGGCTCACTTGTTACTATTTTTTATCGTTACCATAGTGATATCTGCTGCATCTCAATTATGATTTTGTACTTCTATGTTGGAGTTAATCTATTCTATTGTTTTATTAGCTAAAGTGCTAATCGATATCATTGGTAAATTACATGGACTTACCTCCAAGTAAAGCAATTGAGTTTGCTTCTATTTTAAAAAGGAGATAGGCTTAATTTTACTCTTTAAGCTTTTCTGCTTAGTTTGGTTGTGCCCAGCTCAAGCATAAATTGCTTGAAGACCACGTGTTAAGGAATTCAATGATAAATCTCTAATCTTTAACACAAGGAGGTTGCGAGTATGATTCTCTTTGTGCTTTTTTCCCAAGTGATTTGTGGTAGGTATTGTTGCTTCACCTCCAAAGCTGCTTTTGCGATCAAGGCACTTGGATCAAATGAGAAAGAATAATTGATTTGGTCCATTTACTTATCAAACAAATATATACTTATATATGTATATGTTAACGCCAAGATCTTCTCCAACGTCCCAATCACGTAAGACGCCCTGATCCTGCACAGTAAACATGATAAACACCACAAGCTTGACGGCCGGACCGCCGGGGGATAGCTCAGGCGTGAGAGTCAGTATACGTGTTCACAAGGTTAACAATGGGGGATGTAATGTCTAGTGTATTGAGAGAGATAATAATTCTCAGTTGTGTATATGTGAATATGAATGTTAACCTGAACGTACCTGGTTGTGAAGACTTGGTTGATAGGTTATACTCTCTTGCCAGGTTTACCGTGCCACTGACCCTCCTGACACCTGTTAATCCCATCCCCTCTGTCCACCGCTGGCCAACTGTCCAATCCTTATTAATGCCATGTAAGATATCAGTCAGCCATATCTTTGTCATCATCACCGGCTTAGAACCCAAGTGAAGATATTTAAATATATGATGGGTCGACCCACTGATTTGGTCCGATACTATAAGGATTTAACAAAGATAATAAAGTGACTAGGCCCAATAATGTCAACACCCAATAGTGAAGACCCAATGGACTAACTGAATAAGTAGGCCCAATCCATTCGGCCCAATAGGAGAAATATCACGGCCCAACATTGCCCCCTAGTTTTTTATTAAACAGGAGGTTTAATAGGAAACTTAAATGGCATCGGTTCAGGACAAAATGAATTATAATAAGACCAATAAAAGCCCAAAATACGGTTTACCGAAGTCCATCTGATGAACATCAAATAGCAACATAAAGGGTTCATCTTCGCCGACCTCTACAGAAGTACCAATTGAAGAGCTTTCAACTACCGAAGCTCAAACCATAGAATGAAATTCCGGTTCGGAAATAATTCCATCACGGACCTGATGGATGAAGGAATGAAATACCGGACTAAAGGAATTCGACAGTTTTGATTTATTCATTCACTTCGCTGCCCATCAATTTGAAATGATTGACTAACAATGGTCATCTGCAGGCAAACGCTAATTCGTGTGTCTCCGTCTCAAATACAAAGAAGCTGAAAAGGATACCGTAGAGAATGCCGAAGAGAATACCGAAGAGAATGCCGAAGAAAATGCCGAAGAGAATACCGAAGCCGAAGGGAGAAAGCCATTCTGAAGTTTGTGTTGACAAAAGAAAGAAGCAACCTTGACATTGTTCTCCTCAACAATGAGTGCCTTCGGAAGGACCTCGACAAGGTCAAAAAAAGAGTTGGAGATGACCAGGGCCACATCGAGTCATCACAGATATAAATGTCGACCTGCTTCCGAAGAATGAAATTTTGATGAAGAAGAATGAAGATCTGACCGAGTCTAATCAGAGTCGGGCGAAACAAAATAACAATATCCACGCTAAAGAGGCAAGATATATAGCACTTCGTCAAAAGCTTGAAGAGGAACTCCGAGAACTTCGGGCCCTTAGGAACTTGGGTCCGCCACTGACCGAAGATCTGTGTGAGGAGATCCAGGCAGAATACAGAAAATCCGCCGATCTGAACGATGAGATCGTCCATATGTAATGCCGAAGTAGATGAAATCTGGTGAAGTAAAGGCAAGAAAAAGCTCGGGCCAAGGTAGATCCATTTCTTCTAGACTCTTCAGATGGTGACGATGATAAGGAAGAAGCCTGAAGATGACCTCTCCTTATCTTTAGCTGTAGAACTTTCTGTAAAAATTCTAACTTGTTGTGAACAGTTAATATTAAAATATCAACTTCATGCCTTATTACTTCTGAGTGAACATTTCTTGTCAGTAATTGATCATCAATCAACTTGAAAACTGTGCAAGTGCCTCTTATCTTAAACCGTTAGTCAATAATCAAGCAAATTATATAACAGTTAAGAACAATGATAATATAATCTGAACTCAACATTTGAACAAAATAAAGTAATGCATACTTATCGTTACCGAAGTGTGAGACAGGTCTGCTTCATTGGGAATTTGTTTACCCCAAAAGGCCTAACAAAACCAAAATATGACATTCGCCTACCACGAAGGGCCTGACGAAGTCTAAAGAACGACAGTTGTCTACCACGAAAGGCCTGACAAGGTCTGAAGGACAACGCTTGCCTACTCCGAAGGGCCTGACAAGGTCTAAGTGTCGACAATTGCCTACCACGCAGGGCCTGACAACGTCTTAAGGATGACACTTGCCTACCACGAAGGGCCTGACAAGGTCTAAGTGTCGACAATTGCCTACCACGTAGGGCCTGACAACGTCTTAGGGATGACAGTTGCCTACCACGAAGCGCCAATGTTAACGCCAAGATCTTCTCCAACGTCCCAATCACGTAAGACGCCCTGATCCTGCACAGTAAACACGATAAACACCACAAGCTTGACGGCCGGACCGCCGGGGATAGCTCAGGCGTGAGAGTCAGTATACGTGTTCACAAGGTTAACAATGGAGGATGTAATGTCTAGTGTATTGAGAGAGATAATAATTCTCAGTTGTGTATATGTGAATATGAATGTTAACCTGAACGTACCTGAAGACTTGGTTGATAGGTTATACTCTCTTGTCTGGTTTACCGTGCCACTGACCCTCCTGACACCTGTTAATCCCATCCCCTCTGTCCACCGCTAGCCAACTGTCCAATCCTTATTAATGCCATGTAAGATATCAGTCAGCCATATCATTGTCATCATCACCGGCTCAGAACCCAAGTGAAGATATTTAAATATATGATGGGTCGACCCACTGATTTGGTCTGATACTATAAGGACTTAACAAAGATAATAAAGTGACTAGGCCCAATAATGTCTACACCCAATAGTGAAGACCCAATGGACTAACTGAATAAGTAGGCTCAATCCATTCGGCCTAATAGGAGAAATATCACGGCCCAACAGTATATATATATATATATATTATCCATTTCATTTCAGAGAAAAATAGTCTAATGGTTGACAGTGTTGGACATAGCGAAAGCCTCTGGAGTAGTTCAACTACAACTTAAGTTAACTAAAGCATAAATGAAAACCATTACTTCTAGTTTTTAATGTGTATATATATACATACTTTATCCATTTCATTTCAGAGAAAAATAGCCTAATGGTTGACATAGTGTTGGACATAGCGAAAGCCTCTGGAGTAGTTCAACTACAGCTTAAGTTAACTAAAGCATAAATGAAAACCATTACTTCTAGTTTTTAATAATTCAGCCACTTCAAGTTGTTCACATCCAGAAGACAGTCCTTGATGATTATCACATCAGTAACTAGTTGAGCTTTCTTACTCCTGTTCATCAAGAACTTTTTTTTGATTTTTGTTTATAGAAGATGGGTTATTATGTGCATTTGTAGTGAGGTGTGTGTTTTGTTCCTCCAGGGTATTTGGACTGAGGGTTTTAGTGATACGTACTTGCCTCCCCAATTTCTTTGAGACAGTGTCCATGGGGATTGGGGGGCTGTCCTTAATTAAGGATTTCCCCCACATTTGCTTTTGTTTGTTTTGGTGGTTGTCTTGTCCTCCACTGATGCTGTCTTTTCCAATTTAATAGGTTTCTTGTTGTATCTAAAAAATAGATAACATTGTTATAGAACTGATGAAAAGACGAAATAGATAAAAGTGACTTGGAGCACTTCGTTAGTGTAGATTTTGAAACACATGATGAGTGAAAACCTGAAGTACCATAATATGGCTGTTAGACAAATTATGCTTTTACATTGAAGTTTGGGTGCTCAAAAGTATGTTTTTTTATCTGATGTGACCTGTGGGTAACTTAAGGATGTTGAAAACCTATCTAAAGATTGAGATACCATCAATTGATTGTGTTTTTTGAGTTCTCTTTAATTGCTAGTTTTCTTCACTCGTGATTCCAGCTGTCTCAACGGACTATATCCGGGTCATTATTGAAGTTTCTTTCAAAGTTACAGGTATTGTACCCAGCCTTCATCACTTGTTTGTATATAAAGTCATTTGTCTTCATTACTGTTCAACTTTCTTGACGTAGTTTTTGATTTTCCCCCCTTTTAATAGTCCTTTATGCTTTGCAGTTTTTCGTTTTTTCATTCTTGTAAGTGATGCAGGTTGATGAAGAACCAGCAATTAGAACAAACACCACCATACTACTAGGAAATATTGCCAGTCATCTTAATGAAGGGGTTAGTAACAGCTTGCTTTTTATTCTTTTCCAATTGATGGTAAGTTTCCACATAGTAATATTTATTAGATGGTCAGACTTGGTAGTATATACTCCTTCAAATTCTAGTCTTTGGCATTCTATAATCTCTAGTGAAATATATTTCAAGAATATAGCATTTATGCATAAATGGCTACTGATGAATTTGACGGAAATTGCAGACACGGAAAAGAGTTCTGATAAATGCATTTACTGTTCGTGCTTTGCGTGATACCTTCTCTCCGGCCCGGGGCGCAGGTTGAATATAATAATTTTGAGTTAGTTTTCCACTAACATTTGTTTATATCCCCTCTCTCTCTCTCTCTAATAAGGAAGATAAAAATATGATCTAGCGCATTTTATGGTTGCAGGAATTATGGCTCTATGTGCCACCAGTTCTTATTATGATTCAACCGAGATTGCAGCTCGTATTTTGCCAAATGTTGTTGTACTTACTATTGATCCTGACAGGTTATCTCTAGGACTGATGAATTTGTCGTTTTACTTTTTCTCCCTTGATCCATGTGTAAACAAATGTTCTCCCTCCCCCCTTTGTTGGTTTTCATATTTACTATGTTCACGATATTGGCTTTCATATTTTCTTTCCTTGTATGTTATCTACGTATCTTGTGTTGATGAAAAATAATTGGACCTTGGCCTAATGGCCTGATGTTTCTTAATGCAACTTTGACATGCTCTCCTTTGATAAATTAGCCATCTTGTTCGTGAAGCAAGTATGAAATACTAATATTGTCATTGATAAAAAAATAGGATTCAAATCTTCAATTTTTTGTAGTTGTAAGTTGTAACAGAAGAAGCACGTTAAATATCAGGAAGTATTACCTGTTCTTAGAAATGGTTATACTGACTGTTGTGATACTTTTGTAAATTTGCTTCAGTAGAAACAAAACTTACTATTTTTGTCTTGTTTAGTGTTTATATTTGTCTTGGGAATGTTTAGTTTGCAATGCATTTCCACAGTTCCTATATATTTTCTCTCTTCATAGCGCCCCCCAACTCTAGTATCTGTTCTTCTGATAGAGATTCTAATTCGTGAAGCTTCAACTTTTATTATCAATAATTTGAATTGTAGAGAGGCAAAGGATTTTTCTTCTCTCACTCTCCTCGATTCCTGTTCACTCTCCTATCTCCTGATAGACATGTTTGAACTTTAGAGTTGTCAGAAACCTTTGCAAATCCTTATTTGGCTTTGCTCTCCTTATTGGCAACTGGTCTTCTTCTTGCTTCCCGCATATTTCTTCTAAAATGCCTTTCTGATGATTAAAGCTTCCTTTGGCCTTTGATTCTGAAAAAATCTCAACTCTCAACATCAATGATTTGCTTCAGAAAATAGGCCTTTCAAGTTCTCATCTCCGCCGCCTCTCCCAAAAGATGTATGCGCATGTAGAGTTGTGAGTCTCACTCTCACCTTCTTAATGATTGTCCCTTTTGGAGGTTATGCTGTCGTCTTTTTTGAAGTTTCTGGTGGGGACTGGATTTGCCCTTATTTGATTATCAACTTGCTGAGGGTTAGGTTTCATGGTTCTTAGCCTAGTAAGGACACATGATTCTATGGAGTTGTGAACGGAATGTAATGCTTGATTTTTAGTGAGCATAATAATTATATGCCTATTTACACTTTTGTCTGGTTAAATTTCTTTTCTTGTTTCTTTAAGGTCATTGACGTTGGGTGCTTTTTGAGGAGTTACTATATCAGATCTACATAAGGGGATTGAGTTCTTTTTAAGGAGTAACTTCATTGGACTTAAATAAAATAAAAATTGGGGAAGTCCTTCATGAGTGATTTTTTGTTTTATTTATTTATGTAATTTTGGTCTCAGTAGGACCTCGTCCTCTATGTATTCATTCTCCTTTGTAATAAAATCTTCCCTTTTCTTAAATGCAAAAATTAGAACACTAATATTAGAAGATGAAATTGTGAAACTTGATGCTAAAAAGAATCTTGTGAAGGCTAATTTTCCTTCCTAGTCATTTGTGTGGTTGTCAGTCATCGAATTCAAAATATTTGTCCTTGTCCAAAGACTTGTGTAGCTATGTATGCTACACAAGTACATGCTATTGGTTTATGTGTCTGGTGTTACATCTGCACAACTGCATTTCTTTATTTCAATTGACTTAATTTAATTTTTATATCAAATAAGTTCTTGTTTTAGTTTTCTTTAAATAATTGAACCCATATTTTATCACTGTTTCCATGGATGTGCCTTACCGATGGAGATGGAAAATAAGAACTATTATCATTAGTTAGTGCGGGTACTTCAAATTCTATGAAGTTATACTAATGCTGAGATTTGTTGCTCAGTTACATCTTGGTTATTGCGGGTACTTCAAATCAATATTTAGACTTTTGTTTACCTGGTAAAAATGCAACATCTCTCTTGTAATATTGATTTCACCCTACTGGCACACAGTCTTGACCCTTGATACTCCTCATACATTTGTTTGTGTTCTTTTTCTTTCTTTTCTTCTATGGTTTGCTGTACTTGTTTCTAACGTCGAAGCTCTTCTATATTTCATAATGAAAAGTAAATTGTTTAGTACTTTTATATGCGAGAGTTTTTGACTATCTGTTTCCCATTTAGTTTATCAGAAAAGTAATCTTTCAGTTACAGAACTTGTTTTCTCCCTTTTTTACATGGCACAGCGATGTTCGATCAAAGGCCTTCCAAGCTGTTGACCAATTTTTGCAGATCCTGAAACAATTCCATGAGAAGGTCAGCTGTTATGTTCTTATTTTGGTAGCTGTGTTACTCTTGTAAATATTGCCAATTTGCTAGGGCGAATGTGTAAAGCTCAAGTACATATGAATCTCCTGTTTGAGCCTTGCAAAATTAGGTTCTACTTTCGTAACAAATCCAGCTCAAGGTCCTTGTATGAAAGAGCATGGGTTCGGATACCATTTCGACATATTAGATCCTTAGGGATTACCTCTCAAAAGGAAAAACATGAACCAATCTCTTTCCTTTCACCAAACTTGCCGCCACAGTGGTATTTTTTTATTTTAGTTTTTATGATGAGACGTGTGTCCTCCCCCTCTCCCCCACCCCCCCCCCCAAAAAAAAAAGAAAAAAAAAATAAAAATAATCTTCTTTTCACGCTAGCATACATGGTTATTGTATGTGCTATTTTCCTAATCCAATCACACCACTGGAGCCTCTTTAGGTGAGTTTCTTCTGTGAGGAATTTCTCTTATGCCTTGGAAGCAGCTCCTGCTTGCTATAGGTGAGCCAAAGGGATTATAATATACAGATTTCTCATTAATGATTCCTGCAATTTTGACAAATTTGATTTATTTTTGTCATCTCGGGTTTACATAATGTGTATGTTTAAAATAGGCAACAGCTTCTGGCAGAGTGTATGAACTTTCAAGGTGGAATATGTGTATATTGTCCACAGTCCACCTTTAGGAATTTAGTTTCTGATAATATAAGTGACATTTTAAACAAGATTTGGGAGTGAAGAAACCCCATCATGACTTTTAACAGCTGATTCAAATGTAAATTATTATTTCTATGCCAAGAAGAAAATAAAAAATTGAAAATTTTCTGAATATTTTTTTCTGTAAATAGTAAGACATGTTCTTTGTGTGGTCCTTTACAGACAGCTGGCGGGGATTCTAGTGGGGCTTCAAGCATGGGAATTCCATCAATACAAGGAAATTCAAGTTTACTTGGGTATGCTAATTTAAACTTTCATCGTGTTTACTTCATATGACCTTGTATCACAAATTTTATATATTTGTACTGCCATTTCATGCAATAGTTTTTTTATTGGTTTCTCAAACATGGTAATATTTAGGTTTCTTGTCATTTTTCTTCCTTTATCTTTTCTTCATTGATTATAAAGCTTTACTTTGAACTCATAATTCATGTTAGTGAGAACTATTAAATCATAGGTTTCGTTAGAACTGAACTAGTTATAGTTTTTAGTTTCTATTTATTTATAACTTTAATTTTTTTTCCCTGATTTATAACTTTTATAACTTTAATGTTTCTATTCAAAGTTTTGTGTTGGCATTATGGTTACAATGCAGGTGGGCCATGAGTTCGTTGACTCTCAAAGGCAAACCTTCTGAACAAACTCCACATGCTCCTGCAAATTCCAGTGAACATATTACTTCTACAGCATCCAATGCCAACTCAGGCAAGCATATTACTCATTCATTTTTCTCATTTTGCCTGAATGTGATGCAATCTGTTTTAAATTTTCGAATGATTCATTTGCTTTGCATGCCAGACATGGAAAATTGTTCTGTGGGTTTAACTACAATAATTATACTGATTTCTGTTATCTAGACTAGTCACCGTTGCCACACATGATGTGCGTGATCAAAAAAGAAAATAATATTAAAAAACTACTGGAGTGTAAGACAAAGGGACATACAAGATAAACTTGAAAAACCTGAGAGAACACGATATGAAAAGGTGTAGGTGGTTATTTTGGGTCTTTAATTTTGTCATTAACTGTCAGACAAAAAGGTGTACTGGTGTAGACTTGTAGTACTGTAATTGTCCATGATAATAAATTTGTGAGAAATGGAGAAAAATGGGGAATAGGATTAAGATAGAGTGGGATATTAAAATTAAGGGATGAAAAATATTATCCTTGCTTTTAGATTAAAGAAAATATATATATATGACAAGTGAGCCATAGCTAAAGTTGGCTATGGAGTGTTATTCTTTAGTTTATATTGTCACCCTCAGACCTTGCTATTTGTGAGAAAGCACAAGGTAAAGAATTTCTTTTGTGGGAAGTTTTTGCAAAGTTAAATGACTAATTTAACCATAGTGATGTCATTTTTATCATTTGAATATATAGTGGGTCCCTCCACTAACTAAAACTTTTTGTGGTTAATATTCTTGGAGTACTGTTAACTATGGTTTTCAGACCCGGACCGGTCATCGAACCGGAAAAGGTACTAGCTGAATGGGTCACTAGTTCAATCAGTGGTCGGACCGTTAATTAAATATATTAATTATTATTATATAATAATAATTAATATATTTATGTAAAATTATTCAATTTATCTACAAAAATTGAAGGATGCCTCGCACTATAATAAACACACTTCTGCAAAACTAAGAACCCAACCCACACATACAAAAAGTAGAAGAAAAACTTTGCAAATCCAAAGCCAACTACACCAACCCATATCATCCACATTCCAAACCCAAGCTCCCAAACAGCCCCCACCAACACTACTTTTTACCATCGAGTTTCGTGCTTACATGTCAAAATTACATTTACATTTGCCGGCTAAAGAGGGGGGGTCCTTGATCAGTTGCTTTAGTCAATTGTTATCAGACTTTGAAATATATGAGTAACTTAAGAATAATATATATGAATTGATTGGTAGTCCAAAAAACATTTGCTACAGATGTTGTATCCATTTACTTAATTTATGTGAACGTTTGGTTGGTCCTAGTAGGTATGTTGAGGCTTCTCTCTCCTACCCATCTTCTGTCTCTTCACCATCATTCCATATTCTCTCTATGCTTTCAACACAACCATCATAACCTTCTTCATCACATGGCTTTCAAACTTCAAGCTTCTCGTCTTCTGCTTCATTCATGGTCCACTTTCATCCCATCCGTTCATCCTAAAATCATTCCTCTTTTTCATCTCCATAGTTTCTCTCCCCATCAGAATCTCAAGCATTAACCCCAAAAGCATCTCCGAAAAACCTCAAAAAATTGCCTATAAATCTGGCAACAGAGTTCTTTGGATTCGCAATATTGGTGCAAGATTTGTATAATTATAAACAAAAATTACACCAAAAGTGTTGTATTCTTGCTTGTGCTTCTTCCTGATAGGCATTTTGATTGCTTTATCGAGCGCAATGGTTCGAGCCCTACTAGGGCTAGGGCTCAAGCCGCCGTCCGATGAGCCTTATCTTTCCACTGAAGAAGCATAACAGAAGTGAGAAGTCTAAATGACTAATTTTTTTTAAGCAGGAACCGGGCAAATCAGTTACCGGTTCACTTGGTCAAGCGGTTGAACCGTCGGGTTTCCGGGTCTGGACAGGTTTTAGTATAAACCGGTTAAATGGTCCAAACCGGACCGGAGTGTGGATTGGTTTCGGTTTTTACCGGTTCGACCGGCGGTCCGGTCCAGGTCTAAAAACTATGCTATCAACCGTACATTTCATAGGGGTCAATTAGGAAATCAAATAAAAATTTGAAAATTTCATAAGCTTTGTGCAAGAAGTTATCTAGCAATATTTATGGAAAGGAGGACGGTGTAGTTTCTATTGTCACTTTTTAATGGAGAAAATGACGGGGATTTTTTTTTTGTTTTTTTTTTTTTGGGGGGGGGGGGGGTTGTTCTGGTAGGGATGGTCAATTTGTTTCTGCTTTGATAATGATTATATTAGGATCTATGTATTATTACTTCTATCTTTCCGTATGTTGATACATTTATTTTGAGTCAATAACTGATATCACGTTGTGAATACCATAGTGACAGATACTGCAACAACAGTCCATTTAAGTTCAATCACAGATATAGTTGATCAACCTGCACCTGTGTCCCCAACATCAACTGATGGTTGGGGAGAACTAGATAACGGAATTCATGAAGATGATGGGAGTGACAAAGAAGGGTGGGATGATATTGAACCACTTGAGGATCCAAAGCCATCTCCAGCTCTTGCCAATATCCAAGCAGCTCAAAAGAGGCCTGTCTCGCAGCCAAAACAAGGTATTGCAGTACCTAACTTGCAAAAACTTAGAAGTCAGCTGCACATGGATTGTGCATCATTTGCTGTTTCCCTGTGTGTGAGTTTCATGAAATTAGTGTTCAAAATTAGGGCCATTAAAAGCATGACTGTTCAGGCTATATTGTTTGTTTGAGTTGTGGCCGTGCATGCATAGATTTCATTTGCATGTGAAATTTAAATCTATAATATCTACATTTATTCCAACTTCTCTAATGTGTCTCTACTCGTGCTATTGAGTTTCTAATGGGAGATTCCTTGTTGATGCAGTTTCAAATTTAATACCCAAAAGTACAGGCCATGTGCACAAAGACGAGGACGATGATTTGTGGGGCTCCATAGCTGCCCCTGCCCCAAGATCGGCATCAAAACCTTTGACAGTGAAAACAACAGTGGCACCTGATAATGATGACCCATGGGCTGCTATTGCAGCTCCACCACCTACCACCAGGGCCAAGCCTTTATCAGCTGGACGAGGAAGGGGATCTAAACCTGCTGCTTCAAAATTGGGTGCTCAAAGGATAAACCGGTCTTCATCTGGGATGTGAATTACATAGTTTATGTTTTTAGTAAAAATTATAGTCAAGAATCAAGACTGAGTGAAGATTAATAGGTACTCTGTATATTTTGTCTTCTGGTGATTTAAAAGTTAATTTGAGAAAAGCAATGTACGTTTGTAAAATTATTTTTTCCCCATCAACTATCATTCTTTCTATCAGCTCTCAGGAGTAGACATACATGATTTTGTATGGTACGTACTCTTTCCAGTTCCAGTTCCAGTTCCTCAACTTTTATCATTGTTATGAATTGCTCTTAATTATTTTCGATATAGGGATTCTAGTTTTAAGCTAAAGTCCATAAGCTTTTAGATATCTTGTTTAACAACTGATCTAAACCAAGTCTTTTTTACTAAAGAATATCTTTCTTATAATTACAATCAAATCGTTTGTTAAATTCAGTACGACGAATTACAACTTTTGGTAACGGCATCAAAAACAATATTATTGCAATCCAAGGGTTTTGAACAGAGGCCAGGACTTTGATTAAGCTATGACAACATCAATTAAAAGAATATATATATATATATATTACTGTGAAATATTAAAACTAAAGCATGATGCACGTGCCTGCCTGTGCCTTTCAAGATGATTAATTAATATTAATATAAAATACACTAAAACATAATGTTACAAAATAATATGTTCTATTTTAGAATCATACTATCCGATCCCCATTTTAAAATATTATATCACTTACCAACAGTAAGTATTTTAAGTTTTCGAACAAAAGTACCAAGCTTTTACACGTTGCAAAAAAAAAAATCTAATCCCCTCGTATCATTTTTAAGATACAGGATACTATAATTATAACCGTAATGTTACGTTTGGATTGAAGTAATGAAAGTGAAAATGAAATGAAAAAAATGTGTTTTGTTGTGATTGGAATGTATTGAACCATTCTTATCCTTCCCAAATCCATGAATTTTATTTCTTGGAGGAGTAAGAGTATGGAATAACTCATTACAACTAAAACGGAATGAATCACTACAAGAAAAAGCCTTATTTCCGACGGAATTTTCTCTCGGAACTAAGCCTATTCAATCGGAAATAGGTTATTTCCGACAGAATATTCCGTCGAAAATTCGATCGTATATATGCGCGTCGAAGATATCATCCGTCATAAATTCCGTCAATCATAAGCTATCTACAACTGAATAAATAAGACAAAACTTTCCGTCGAGTATAATATACCTTATTTTCGAAAGATATATTCTCTTGGAATTAAGTCTTCATTCCATTCTTTCAATTCATCAAACGTAACATAAAGAGTATATGGAGAGAGATGATAAATAATCCATCTCTAATTAAGTGGTCAAGAATACATATATATCACTTTAGACAAGACAAGGAGAGTTTTATTTAATGGTTAGAGCTCATCAAATGCAAACAGTTTGTAATTGATACACACTACTTAATTCTATATATACATACTTTAATGTTATACAATTATTTTTTAAAACTATTATTAGACGGAGTAGTAATTAATTTTTGGCCAAATTCCGCCCCTGGTTTTGATAGACAAGAATCCTAGTTTTTTTTTGGTTTTGAAAATATTAATCAAACCGTAATAAGCTTACTTCCACAGGTTGCACGGATTTCGTATAAGGTTGCTTTTTCTTCCAGAAATGCGTAAAAACTTGCTTGCGAAATTAAGGTACATGCGTGCATGCATGAATGACCAAAAGAAAGTAAGACTACTGCATGAGAAAATTTGTCACTTAAATTGGTTCGACAGATCACGTCAACTTGCGAGAGCTGAAACTGGAATTAATAATTGTCGGTCGCCAAATATATATGAGGCCTAACATTAAGCTGATCTACACGTTTCTTCCAAACCAAGAAAAGAAATGCACTTTTAAAAAAAGAAAAGAAAAAAAGCATGCATGTCAAGTGGCAAGGACAGAAGATTGGCGCCGATGGATTTGTGAAACTAGTATTAATTCTAGCTTGTTCAAAATATCTTGTCATTTCTTTAGCTAGCCCCCCTTAATTAATTAAGATATTACCACCACCACCACATTAATTAATTAATGTTGTTATTGAAGAAAGATATAGTCGCAGAATATAAATATATAATTTTGCATTTTATTTTTGAGTAAAAGTTTCATACTGTATATTAAGCGGTGTTCCGATCATTAATTAATGAGGTACTTATGTTGAATAAAATTACTATTATATTAGTTTAACACCATATACATTAATTGCGATTATATATATGATCAGATTTAAACTCTTTATTTTTTTGGCTTAATTAGTTAATTTCAATAAATGTTTAGAACAAGCTGCCTAAATTTTGATCTGTTAAAATAGAACAAATTAAGGAGATAGAGATGTACGTAGAAGACTGATCAATGAAAGTGAGTTGGCAGTTGTGTCTTCACTACTACAAAAATGGATACAAGTCCTTACAAGTTACAACCAACTTTTCATTCATAGCCGGCATATATATATGACCACTACTTATAGAGCTAATAGTATATATTAATATGCATGATCCATTACCCAAATTTCACCATCTCTTATTTTCTCATCACCCCCACAAAATAAAACCAATAATTTATTTTTCCCTCTTTCCACTATGGCTTCAGAGAACTTCGAACCATCTAACAAATACTTTACTCATTTAATAAGTTTTAATTTGAACTCCCACAGCCAAGGTTTTTTAGTCATAACTCTCTTCTCTTCTTCTCAGTTATCCTTCTTGTCAGTTTCCTAATATTGCATTATTTCTTTCATCCTGATACTAATAGTACTCATTTACCCACTAATATTGATATTGGTGAAGGCCAGCTGAGCTCTAGTACTAGTACAGTTGCCGTTCCTGCAATAGCTTTAGGGCTAGATGCTGCCACCATTAACAGCATACCTATTTTCTTGCACGGAGCCAGAATTAGTAGTGCAGTTATAGATATAAATATAGAAAGGGAGGAGTGCTCTATTTGTTTGGGATTTTTTGAAGATGATGAGATGGTTAAGGTGTTGCCCGAATGTCTCCATGCTTACCATTCTGATTGCGTTGACAAGTGGCTGAAAAATAGATCGAGTTGTCCTCTTTGTCGATCTTCCCTTGATTCTACTAGTAGTAATTAAATTATAGTAATCAATCACCATGCATGCCTTCTCTTCTCTTCTCTTCTCTTCTGTTTTATATATGTCACCTTCTGTTTTTGTCACTCACGCGAGGACTCACTTTTAAAATATATAACATTCCTCATCTTTATACGTCTATAGAAGGTGATCCATACAAAAGAAAATGATACGAATTAATATTTTATTATGATTATCTTTTTTTTATAAAAAAATATGTAATAATTAAGTTGAATTTTTTTACAATAATTTTATCCAATCTCATATATTTATATATTTGACAACTGTTATGAGACTCAAATTTTTCTCTCCTCTACCCCCCTCTCTCCTCGTGTTACATGAGTTTTTAAAGAGGAAGGTGATGGAACTCTACACAGGTTCAAGAGTAGTGTCATGGACACAAATTATACACAAAAAATTGTGTACAAACAATATAACAAAGAGAGAAAATTGAAACCTGTACTTACTATTGAATATTAATTTTACATATTTCTGCTGGTAAATAATACATGGATTCTACTCTTTATATCCAACTTTTTTTGTGTTAACTTAATGACCTTAATTATTTTGTGTTCTATTTTTTTCAATATAAACATTTTGTACCAAATTTTTTAACTTTGAATACGTATTCATGCAATGTAGACTATAATGCGACAAGATTACATTACAACATTTTAAATAGTGACAAATTAAACCAACGTGGAGTATCATTGGATTAATATCACGAGTTTTAATCAATTTATTCTAGGGTATTCTTGATATTTATAATTCAATTTCAACCATTGAGCAACTTGTGATTGTAAATATCTATAAAAAAAACAAATAACAATAAATTGCTGCAACTATAAGCAATAATCTGATACAAATATGATCGCCGTCTTGTATTTCTAATATCTAATCCTGCCGTGGGTCATTACCAGATAATTGACATGGTAAGAAGTTAGGTTTCTATGATGTAAAGATGGCCTCAGACAAGCTAGTGTAATCCAGGATTAATACCTTGCCCAAGTACTAATTGGGCTTCTCCGATTTGTCGTTGAAAGAGGTGAGTATAATATATAAAATAAGGAGGTGAACCTTTGAAATAAACTATATATATATATATATATATATATATATATATATATATATATAAACGATTATGTTAGTTTTTTGGTGAAGAAGCCTTCACATAATTTCATATATTTAAATGATTAATTTTTTATTTTTCACTTTATAATTAAAGAGTAATTTTAAAACTAACTAAACTGCATGTGATAAACTCGATCTCAAAATTAATAGTGATGTCAATAGAAATAAAAGAACATAGAAAAATAGATCAACTCAAATTTTTTTGCAAAACTTAAAATTTAGCTAATGTTTTTAAACTAAAAATCTATAAAAGTAAATAATAATAATAATAATGAAAATAATAACAACAACAATAATAATAATAACAATAACACAAACCTCTATCTAGTAGTAAATAAAACAACAATATTAATAATAACACAAACCTCTATCTAGTAGTAAATAAAGGATTAAATTAAAGTTGTGAATTAAAAATCTATAAATTTGGTTTTCCTTAAAAAGGAAATTTTCGGTCATATACATGCATGTTACAAAACAATAAGTTATAATTGTAAAATGGAAGTTCATAAAAGTTAAACAGTAAAACAAAAAGTAATTTTATATTCAGTAGCTATTGCAAAACAACATATAATAATTGTAATTTAAAATCTATAATTTTCTTAGTTATATGAGATTCTTTAATTAGTTTAAAACTTTTAATAGAACTATTAATATATATATGAAAAAACGGAGGTAAACAACTATGTAAATTTCAAATATACATAGTCTGACTGATAGTAGAGTAGTAGCTCTACTATTGTAAAAACGTAAAATAAATCTTCAGATAGTAGAGTGACGATCGTAGAGTGACTTAACTTCGATCGTAACTTGTATACATTTGAGAGTCTACATAACTTTGTAGCTCCATTAACTCCTACTGATGAAAATTTTAATTGTTCGCAAATACATTTTTATGAACAACTTAATTGCTATTTTTTATCAATAGCCATTGATATTTTATGGGACAACATTATTAGTTAGATATTAAAAGTAATAATGCTATTAAATTAATTTCTTTTGACATATATAACTTTACAAATGGCTTTATTATAAGTAAAAACTATATATTACTGCTATATAATTAAATTGTATTGCTAACGTACATTCCCAAAAACTTTAGAAACCTACATATTCCCGATCGACAAATTAACCAGAACCAGCTGACAACGAATCATCATGCATTAATTCATCCCTAAATATATTAATTCTCAAATAATACTCCTTCTGTTCTTTAATATAAGTCGTTTTAGAGAAATATTTTTGTTTCTAAATATAAGTCGTTTGAGAATTTCAAGTAAACATTAATTGCTTAGTTTCCAATTTTACCCCAAGTAATAAATATAACTTTGTTTCTCTCACTATTTTTTATACAATAAATAACACTCTTCTTCCAATATAAAGGTAAAATAGACAATTGATAGTATATTTAATGCTATACAATCATTTTCTTAATACTTGTGCACAACTCTAAAAGGACCTATATTAAGGAACGGATGGAGTATTTGGACTGATAACGATGAACGGAGTTATCATCCGTCATACATTAATTCTTCCAAATTTGGAACCTCAACGATAATCTCCATCCCTTCATTACTCACTCATAAGTCATAACCTAATAAAAGTATTTTTAACCGTAATAGCAAAAAAAACTGTTCAAATTGAAATTGAAGTTTGTTGACCTACGTGACAATTTGAAGAACTCTAATACATACTGATGCTCGACAAATTGGACACGTGGAATGCGAATGCAACCACATATCAATACACTCCACATGAAATGCATGCCCACATCTTGGTAATTTTCTCCCCACCTCTTCCTCTTCAAAAACAGTTAAACAGATGACACATTCCACCCCATTTTTACATTCATCTTTTTTGTACACACAAAGAGGCACCGATGCAATGGCCGATGATTCGAGGCCTTTACCTTTTGTAGGGGAAATTGAGAGACTAGTAGTATCAATTGCGAACGTGTGAAATTCATCAAAAAGGGAACCTAAAACGGGCATTGGGCGATTTCGTTGAGTTTGGCCTAAGAACCATTTGGCATAAACATGGAGCAATAAAACGAATAGGATTACTAAAAGTAAAGAAGTGATGGCGGCGAGCATGATGTTTCCGTCCAAAGAGAGGGCGTGGTGGACGAGGTTGGTGAGTGGATTGGAGGATGATGGTGGTGGCGGAGGAGTGGCCATGCATTTTAGTGGGACAAAATGATAATATATATACCAGTGATAGTGATAGTGATAGTGGTGGAAGGTACAAAAGAATTAATGGACATGTGGTATTTGAGCTAGCTAGGTACGTAGTTAATTTCTTGGGGGAGGATGATATGGTGAAGAATAGAAACGAAAACAATGAAATTCAAGAAGCTCATATGAGAAATAATGATAATAATTAATTAATTATTAGTACTAAAAGAGTGTACGTACCGTACATTTTATTTTGGGACAACGTTTACGTGAATATAAAGTCGTTGAAAAGGGAGGATTAAATTACGGCGACTGTGCCCTGGTTTCTTCCACATTGCTCGTTTGTTACCTAATCAAATGCTAGATAGATTTAATAACTTCATCTCTCTTATAGTTTTGTATGTATAGAGTGTGTGTGTGTATATATATATATATAGATTAATTAAATAATAAGGTCAATCAAAAGAGAATCCCTTTATCCAAGGAGCCGGAGGTATATAAGAGGTTCTCATGAAGATTGGGATCTTCATCACCTACTAAAATAAGATCATAACAATTCAATAACCCATTCCTCCTTCCAACTACTTTAAATAACAATTACCTATTGCTGCCGTCGCCTTCACGAGACCTTCATTTCAGAGCCCTCCCCCAATCTCACCCACACAGTTCATGAGAACCTCTTATATACCTCCGGCTCCTTGGATAAAGGGATTCTCTTTTGATTGACCTTATTATTTAATTAATCTCTCTCTCTCTCTATATATATACGGTCCGGATCAAGTGCATACCCCTCATCTTAATCACTCGTGCTCACTCCCTTTAACGACGGACCCGGCGACGGTTTCGGTCATACAACCATCGTCTATACTTTTAGCGACGGACAACATATAACGTCTCTAAAAGTATAGACGACGGTTGTATGACCGAAATAGTCGCCGGGTCCGTCGCTAAAGGGGAATGAACACGGGTGAGTAAGATAAGGGGTATGCACTTGATCCGGACCGTATATATATAGGGTCCGGTTTCTGTAAGGGAGCCCTTACTTTGTTAAAATGCGGACTTTTTTTTTTTAAACAACTAAATTTTTTTTTGATATTTTATGGAACTGAAATTTTTCCATAATACAGTGTTTTGGATGTGATTTGGATACGTATAACAAAACAAGTCTGTGCAGACTGTACATACATTATGTATATTTTTTGGTATAGGTATCCAAATCACGCCCAAAACATTGTATTATGGAAAAATTTCAGTTCCATAAAATATTAAAAAAAAAAGTCCACATTTTAACAAAGTAAAGAAGCCTTCACCTGATATGTTCTATTATTCTATATATATATATATATATATGTGTGTGTGTGTGTGTGTGTGTGTGCGTGCGTGTGTGCAAACACATTAAATATTTTTACATAATAATATATGGCTGTCTGGTAGGGTGTACAAGGGTCCTCCTTTAAGTCTTTGAGAGTTATTCACTTCAGGGGACCCATGTCATGTGACTTATTCTGAGAGAGCAGCAGCATCAGCAGCACAGTTGCACAATGCTCTCCCAAATGCAGACTTGGTCTCTCTATATATACCTAACATGATATTTTTTAACAATATTCTAAGAAAATGTTAATATGCGTAAAAAATTATTAAATCAAAGGTGAGTTCCATTATGGGACACGGAAGAAGAGGAATAAAAAGTTAGTTGGAATAGCGTCCACCTTTTCCTGCATGTTTTAGGCAGAGCTCGTGACCCACTTCAAAGGGGAAGGAAGGCTATGGCACACCTAAAAGGCGGACGAGTAACCGATGAGTAATTACTAATTAGGTGTTTGATACTATTCCAAACTAGCTAGCTAATTTCTTCAACTCTTATATGTAAACACACCACACAAGTTAACATATGAACCCCCCCCCCCTCCCCTCATTTTGAAGACACTTGAGTATTATAATTCAGAATGGTTTCAAATATGAGTTATAAAACTATACCATTCGATACCAAGGAAAAGATTAAATGATAAATGGCAATGAGACAAAACAAAGAAAACCAAAAACAAGAATGTGAGATGAAGATAGATAGATAGATAGATGGTACACTTGTATTTGAAGTATGTCTGTAACGTTAGAAATATGTCTCTTAAATGTTCCAAATTCTGTCGGTTAATGTCACATATTGAATTTATGAATTGAGGAATTGTGTCAGCATTATGAGTAAGCGAGTTACAATCAAATGGTTTCCTCGGCAAAATCAATCCATTAGCTTGTATCTTTTCTCTTGGACTCCAGTTACTCCCATTTGTATCTCTATTATGGTATGAAGTGGCATCTGAAAATGACTTGCACTTGATTAGATAAGAATTTAGCTGAGTAGATTGCTCTATGATTTTCCGATTACATGCAAGGTGGATTTGACACCATCACTACTAACAATAATATGTCAACATGTACAAATTACCAAAAATAGAATAAGCATTTGTAAGGGTCCACCAAGTTCTAATATAATTACCTTAAGCTAGATTGGATCATCTTGGTTATTGCATCCAAGTCATATTTTACTTACTGGTGTATAATATAGGCTAATACTAGTGGGAATCAATATCCTCTCTCTCTTGCCCGTGATGGTTATTTTCTATCAAAAGAAAGTAGTATATTGACCAAAAAATACCTCTATGTGTGGAATTTCTTTCAGAGGTCTGTCAGCAAAATAAGCATATAATGCTCTTAAAACCGCCTACATTAATGGAAGAATGCAAAAACAAGAAAATTATTACTTCATATTGACATAGAAGTGGAAGAAGGGGTGTGGGGAGAAATAATTCTGATCAAGGTGTATAACCTGGTGAGATACTACTACAACAGGTGCTCGCTGCCGTTCAAGCTCGATAATTACGGGCTCTAACCTGCAATAATACAAAAAAGTAATATACTGAACTAGTAGAACACATTGTTTTTCTTGAAAGAACTCTCTGTTCATTTAATTTGAGACTGCAAACCTCTGGATAACATCGAGATAAGATTCACCACGAGGATACCGATATCTCAATTTGTCCTTTTTACGTGACCTGAAATAGTAAAAACACCACAAATCTTATACCAAACTGAAACAGTTTTTAAAAATATTGAATTTGTCAATTAGCATTGCAGGCAAAGTGCTTAAAATGAAAAAGAGTATAATCTCACACTGTAGAAAAGTCTTTTAGACCCTATCTAATGACAAGAGTAAATACAGAATTAATGACAGTTCAAGTATTGCCTACTCTTAGTCACTTATGCTTTCCCCAATCTAATGTGAAGCTGTTAATATCAAAGACAACAGGTTTATTCACAGTTCAAGCTTTTGACTTTATATACCCAATTGATTTTTTCTTCGTTTTTTTTAATAAGAAAAACTTATTGCAAGCAAGAGTTGAACTTATAAGACTTATAAGTTTATAACTAGTGATGTTCATAAACAATTGGGTGTGCGTTTAAATTGTTTAGGGAATACAATTATCTAGAAGCTATGTTATCACGATATATGAATTCACTAACAAATTAAGCTATTGAGTGTCCTTCAAAGATAGAAAAAGTAACAAATATTGCTTGAATGTTTGAATTAAGAAAGAATTTCTAAGAAACAGGAAAAAAACTTTTCCAACAAAAGAAGAGAAAAGAATACATAAAATTATGAAGTATATATCATAACACCTGTCAAAGCATGAAAACTCTGCGCATAAAATTCTCTCTCAGATGGTAGGCACCAACTTTGTCTCAATTCTGTTTACAATTTAGAATGTCATGCATTCATTTTTATTTTCTCTTCAAAAAGTTTGCATCATATACTTGCATTATAATATGCACTACAGAAACTAGAAAAACTCGGTTCAGCCAAAAAGTTAAAGAATCATACTCGTATTCCTCAGGCATATTCTTCTTTATTTCTTCATATGTCATCCCATCACATACACCGGCATTTATCTCATCAAGCGCTCGCCATTGTATCTATAAAGAAACTGAAAAAACTGAAAAAACTCCCTAAACAAGATTGAAACTAATGGCTAAAAACATCTGTCCACTAAAATTTGTTGAAAAAAATCAATGCAATGGCCCTTTTTGATATTCATTCTTACCTTAGGGAATCCAACTATTGGGTTTGCTGTTAAAATTGTTCTCTGCAATGTGCTGGTCCATATCTAGGCAAAACCAGAAACATCTACTATCAGTGCTTGTTAATTCCATCGAGGATTAAACAAGTTTATGCTATAGCATTTTAAGAATTCATATGAAAACCAATATGGCTCAAAACTATTACAGCAACGGCACCTCCAAACTTCTTATATGATATGTGTTTCTATTAGTTACTGAATAGGATAGACATTGCTTACAGATGCTGCCCTTTCATTTTTCAGTCTCTTCTCCACAAAGTTAGCAAGTTTCTTTGCATAAAGCTCCCCAATATCACTGTCCAAGAAGTCAAAGGATTACACCAAATACCCTCACCTAAGAACAACAGTTCAAACCAAGTAAAATGCTGAAACAATAAAGACTATCACAGCACAAGTGAGTTTAGAAAATCAATTTACTTGACATATGAAGCACAAATCTTTGAGTAGATAGCTAATATGTAGACATGTAAGAAATGAAAAACATTTTACTCTCACGTGTAGTTTATATAAAGATAGGTTTCTAATTTGCTTATCCATGGCCTATGTCTCTTATATTCATACATAAAATAACAAATCCTTGTGCATTTTCTTGTCAATGTCGAAACCAAGATCAATGGTTTTACCATCTATCTTTTTCAGGTTTCCACTTTAAAATACTAAACTGTAATAACTGGAGCATCAGAAACTTCAAAAAGATGAGATGTATTTCCATTTCCAAACAAAACTAAGTGTGTGTGTGTGTGTGTGTGTGTATATTGTAATATATGTAACCCAAACGAAGGGACTTGAAGGATAAATATATTTTGTCAGAAATTTTGAGTGACAACAACATTTATTGCCATTTTTTGGAAAAGCTCTCACTGTCTTAAAACTAAAGCATTGTTTCCTGCAGTTGTGAAAGCTTGTGCTAATCTGCTTATAATTTCAAGGGCATATACTGGTTGCAGATAGTGGCAAAAGGTTAGATCTGTACCCAGCTCACCCCTCTTAGCAACCTTGATATCTAAAAGACTGGCCAATAACTCCTCTTTAAGTTGCATACATAATTCCATGACACCAACAAGTGCTTGAATTGGTAAAAATAGTTTAATAATAAAATGAGTTCATAGGCCACAACAAATTATGACAAAATCTTAACTCGGTTCAAGTCTCAGTCAGTAGGCTATCCAAGCAAAAGCATAAATATTTCAAAAGCAAATATAACATGTCATAAAGGAAAACGTGATATCAAGGAACTTCAAACTTCTGAATACATAACTAAGTGAGATAATTACTTTAAAATCTATAGAAAATAAAACCTTATAACAGTGTCACCCCCAATTCTGCCTCTAACATTATCTCGACTCTGCCCATGCCTAGTAAGCAAAATTGGACGAGGAGTCAGATGTGTATTCACCTGCAGGCAAAAGTTAAATGCAGGCAAAAGTTAAAGTTTGTGTTTACCAGTGAACTATAAGAACATATAAACTTGAAGATCAATTACTTGAACACTGCAAAGATACTTTCCTTTCTTTTTTTGACAAGTAACATTGCATAGATAGCAAATTAATTAATTAATGGAATTGCCAACTCGTTCTAGTGGTGCAAAATTGCTGGACCAGGTGCCAAACTTATTTTGAAAACAATAAACATTGTACTTAGAATACCTTTACATTGTTCATAATTTTTCATAATTGTATCGACTAAAATTAAATGGACTCATCTATTTTAAATTTGAAAATGTTTTGTAATGACTTTTAAAAAGTCCATATTCATCTTATATTTTGAAAACGAGGATTAATACTAACAATGTTAATATAGCAACAATAATTATAATAATAATAGTCTTGTAAGAAACAGACTGTTGAGTTCAGCAGAGGGAAATAAAACATAGCACAGCATACCAAGAAAAATACAATCCTCCCTGGAAGATAGCCACTGATATTGTTTACCTGAACAAAGAAAAGATATCTTATAAACAAAAAATGAAGTGTTATAATGGCATCTAATCAGACAGTAACATATGCCCTGATAACCCTATGACAGGTGTAAAAAAAATCTAGAAAACACATTGCTCCATTGAATGTAAGGAATAAATTATAAATTCAGTTTACTAAGTTGAGTGCGACAATTTACCCTAAAAAAAGAAGTTGAGCATTACATTTCCTATAGGAATAAATTAGTAAAGGGTGTGCAACTATAATGGATAACTTGGAAGAAAACACACACATACACATACACACACATAAGTTAACTAGTTAAGTCAAGATGCATCTTCATTCACGGTAAAAAAATTGTTATAATGTAAACATTTTTATAGTGTACATACAGTAACCCATTAACCACTTACAGATACTGAGCTCAAGTATTCTAGGACACCTCCCCAGATTTTATATGATACTCTAAAAACCAACCCCCTCAATGCAAAAGGAAAAACTAGAAAGTAATAGAAGCTTAAAAAAGGAATTTCAATGAAAGACGAGCTAAATGCGTAGCAATAATAATGCTATTTGGATTACTTGTATTTGTCCACCGTGGCCTTTGACCATATCGATCATTTTGATATAAGATCCTTCTTCTACTGGCTCATAAACCTCATAGCAAGAGAAAGAATTTGTCAGAATAATTTATAGCAGCCATCTAAGATAAATTTCAGTAATAGTCATTAATTATGTCAGGAAAATACTTTTTCATAATTCTCAAGTCGAGTTTTGAAGTCTTGATATCCTGCTTCGAAATCAGCTCTGTAGAATAACACCAGTTAATATATATATATATATGTACGTATATATATATATATATATATATATATATATATATGTACGTATATGTATATGAGCATGTACTTAACATTATTAAGATATTAAAACCTGATGGTTTAAGAAAAAAAAATCATACTCTTCTGCATAGTCAGGGCTTTGTTGAATTTTGAGGCGTATATTTCTTTCAATTATTTGCCGATCATTGCATATTGTTTCCAAAAAAATAATCTGTAAGGAAAACATATAACATTAACCACACGTGAATTTTGAGCAGTAAGACTATATTTTTTTTATTTCTTTTTTTCTGATAAAAGAAGAAATTTTATAAATAGAATAGAAAGGATAAAATAAATGGGGGACAAGAAGTCTACCCTTGGAAGACTAAAAAAACAAAAACAGAAGAGCACATAACAAATCATCAAGCTACTTTAAAGGATGTGAAGTAGCTACAAACAATTTATCTTTTTGTCCATAGTCCAAATATGAGGTTTAATTGACGTCACACTGATAAGTTATAATCTTACCCCATAATCATTACTCATCATAATAAACTTGTGTTCTTTTTAAAAAAAAAATTGTCATTCAGATGTACTTATGAGTTGGCCCATTTGTATCCATCTGCATTCATTGATCAGCTGAAAGATCAAACAGTGAACCAACACACCTACCTGATCCAGTCAACCCCAGCAGCTAACATTCTCGCCTGTGAGGATTTTATAATACCCTATAAGATTCTCCCTCAAAGATGAAGAGGGAGGAATTAATCACATACAAAGGGAACAATTTGAAGGTCTTGGTTTATATCCTAAAATCCAAACTTCACCGAGATAGAGTAGAACATACTGATACTAAGACAACCCCCTACCCTTATCCAATGGAGGGGAAACTAAGGCGCTCACCCACCTCAAATGTCGAGAGAGATATATATGTTGGGCAGGTTATGCTGACATCAATTGTCAGATACTCTGTTCCATTGCTTCAATCTCATTATCCCCTCCATCCCAAGCACCAGCAGAATATTGGGCAACCATTCTCAAATCACTCTGAACTTGCAGCACAGCTAACAACAAGTCAGGGACATAGATATGAGATTCTTCAAGACATGTCTACACAAATTTCAGAGTCTACAGCCAGCTACACTGTCATCTTAAGCGGGTCTTGTCCTCCCTCAGCCTGATCACATGCCATCATCAACTATGTTATGCAGGATGCAACCCAACATGACCTCGTATAGTTGTTAATATGATAAACTCAATAAATGACGAGTCCCACTCCCACCCTTGCACGCCTATGTCCTTCCTTCTGCCATGATGCAAACATTGACTTGACATGTGCAGAAGCTTTGGCATTGAGATATTTAAGTCTATGTTTTGTTGCAACGACTATCAAGGGATTTAACTATATAGTCCTTTCAACGAGTCACATCCTATGTTTGACTTTGACATCATTTTATTCCTAGACTTTTTAACCCTTTTTGGGTACTATCTAATACCACCTCCCCCAGTTATTGTATAATTCCCTATTAAATAACCACAATGGGGAAAAAGTCTCTCTATTTCCAGTAAAACCATGTATAATTCCCCTCTCAACGAGCATGTACCTACTTTTTAAAAGATAAAATAATACCAACAGATAATAATCCAAAATAACAATTTATCGGACTAGTCCCTTGGAAATATTCCTTGATAACAAACATGGTCTAAGTGTCATACTGATCATGGAATAAGTATCATACCTTGCATTTTCCTTCAGCCATTTTCATAAGCATATTCCTTCGCTGCCTTGTACTGTTTGTGGCATCAAATATTCCTACCTACACTAAATTAAAATCATCTTCAACAAAAGCATTCGGATAGGTCCCATAGTAACTTGTATTGATAACTTACTTGGCCACCACCTTCTTGTATCCAAGCTGTCATATCGTCCATTGCCAAGGCTGCTACCTACTAGCACGTGATGTATTAAAACTATGTGCAAAGAAAAATGTTAATACTGTGTATACAGTAATATGGAACATAATTTTAATATCTCAGAAAAATTTAATTGTTATAGCTGTGCTAGAAGGGATTAGTTTTAGTAGAAAGGTTGCAACATTGAGGAAAGAGCAAACGAAAGAATCAGCAAAGTAGGTTATGTTTAGATACAACATTGCTGACGATTAACAATAATATGCATCCGCTGAACGCCATATACAACAACCCATAATCTCAAACCGAACAGAGGTTCTGCCAAATATATTTTGTCCTCTTCTTGAAAAGAGGATCACCAATTATGTCAAAAAAATCTGTGTCGTTATCTTTGGAGTACTTAAAGAAGAAACTGTGAGTTTGGGTTACATAAAATGTAAACATCCATCCAATAAATTCCTCTGCATGTCCCCTGACTAGTTGGTAGCCTGTTAATATCATTATGTAATTAGGCAGTGTCAATTAACCAGCTTATTTTGGTTAACAGTTGGGGTTGAAACCAGAGAAAGACAACATTTCTTGGATGGATGTTCCAATATTCCCAGTCCCAGCTTCACAAAGTGCGATGAGTAATCTATTTATTGGGATTTCCATTTCTTCAGGAATCTCATGGATCTAGAGTCCAATGATATGGTATCTTTTTTAACTTGCTCTATTTTATTTAGATAGGCTCCTCCTCTGATAAGCGCATCTAAGCTTTATATCCAATTAGTAACATTTCTTGTAAGGATTATTTCTCTCTATTGAATTGTTTTGTCATACCTATTCAGTTCATATTGTCCAGCGACTGATAAAAAATTGGCGTTGCGGTTAACATAATTTTTTTATTTATAAACTAAATAAATTATATATATATTTTTTACAAGTATGAAGCAGAAAGCACCGAAATCCATGAGGGTTTACCCACCCCGTTTACATCATTCCTTTCTATTGCGCCTAAAATCTTTATTTCTGCTAATATTTCAAGTATTTCTATTTATGGTTCTTATGGAGCTACGTTGCAACAAATCTTCTTTTTTGGCAGCATTGCTTCTATGATCTTAAGAGCACTAGCCGCCATGGCCCAAACAAAAGTAAAAAACCTTCTACCTCATGGTTCAATTGGACATGTAGGTATTCGTACTAGTTTCTCATCTGGAACCATAGAAGAAATTCAATTACTACTAATTGGTCTCTTCATTCACCATAATTTCTGCATTATGGCAAACCCATGTCAAATATATAGCAGATTTGGGCGCTCTAGCCAAAACGAATCCTATTTCGTCTATTACCTTCTCCATTACTATGTTCTCATATGCAAGAATACCCCCAACTGGCTTTTGTAGCAAATTCTAATCCGAACTCGTATACTAATAAAAAAAACTTGTTACACATGTTTATAAGCTCATGAAACAGTTATCAACTTTTTAAAAATTTAATTAGCCATGGGCAATTGATCAATTTAACTAGAAAAAAAAGAGTTAGAAATGCATACTTTTCTAATTGACGTTAATAAGTTAATAATAAATAAGACATTAAGTACTCTTATTAAGCCTTTAAAAGAATGATTATACGTATATATATACTAAAAATATTCGCTTCTAATTGATATTAGTTGCATAAATATATATTAACAAGAATATATGAACACTTAAATAAAATTATAGAGAGAGAGAGAAAATATGATTAGTAATATGAGTGGAGTGATAAAAATAATTATCTATACAAATGATACAAATAAGAGAAAAGAGAACTGATAAGTTTTTACATCTTTTCAAATGTTAGAGAAAGTACGATTGTTTCAATACAAGGGAAAATAATACTTTCCAATTTTTTTAAAAGTAAGTTTACTAGTGGTCACTTTGTAATATATAGTGTTTTTTGGACTTCTGCACTATTGGCAATTAAACAATTTTAAAAGATATTTGGGGACTATTAAGTAAAATTACTTTTTAATGATAAAACTACTATTGCAGATTACTTTTATTAATCCCTACAGGGCCATAGCTCCTCCTTCTCCCCTTAGCTAAGTCACTACCATTGGCTTCTTACATTTGGAAGCCAAAATCTCTTTTAAAGCCAAGACTTTTGTGTGGTCTTTGGTTGACAAAGATTGAGTAGGTTTTTTTTTATCTCTGCCTAACCCAACTAGTTTAAGATAAAAGACAACAATAAGTTGTGTTGAATACTACTTATCTCTATCAGGATTGTATACCCTATAGGGTCCTATCATTGGATATGTGCGGATAGAGTAATGAAACTCATGTTCATTTATTTTCATTGTTCTAATGATTAGCGCTTGTGGAGCTTTATCTTTGTAGTGTTGGAGAAGTGGGTGCTCATACTTAGATTGAAGATGTGTTGTAATTTGCTTTCGAGAGTTTTGAAGAAATAAGGCTGCAAAAATACTTTGATAATGCGATTTCTTCTCAATTTTATGGGGAATTAGAATTGATGCTAGATTGTTTAAAGAGAGCTACTCATTGTCTAATTTGTTGAGGGCTAATGTTAATTTCTTGCATTTTTTTATCGGTTTATGCTATGAGGCCTTTAGGGTTCATATGTAACTGATTTTTGTAAAGATTGGAGAGCTACACTTTCTTAAGTGTTGTTATTGTCTTGTTTTACAGTAGTCTGATGGGGTGAAATGCTTTCCACCCTTTTTTACTATTATCCTCTATTTTCTAAAAAACAAATTTTTGTTAGAAAAAAAAAGGGAACGAAGATTATTCTGCTATAAAAACTCAAAGGGTGGCCCTTTCTTACTTTACTCTTTTACACTTCACAAAACATCTCTGCATGTGCTTTAGTATCTGCCTCTTAAAAAAGATGCAGATATTTAGCTCGACAGTGTATGACGGTATGAGCTCCTTTTTCCTTTTTATTTATTTTTTTGATACAAGGTTCCTCCATGTGGTCTTCTGAAATTTAAGAGAAAAATAACCATAAAAAAGGTGACTTTGGCATCAAAACATTGTGTTTGTTTAGATGTGAAATATTTACGGTTGAAAGTTTTTGAGGAAAGAATTTATTTCTTTCTCACTTTCTAATTGTTGATTTTTATTTTTATTTTTAAAAAAGAAAAGAAAGAGAGTGGATATCCAGTCCATTTGATATTAGAAATAAGAATGCATCACATGCGTTAAGTGAACCCGGGCAATTCCCTGGTGTTTTATTGAAAAATTTTCCTCAGGTGGAAAACATTAACTTTAATTAGTTAGTAGTATAAGAAAATTAATGCAGATGAGTGAATGCTTGCATGTACCATGTATAAATATAACCAATATATGCTTTTACAAACTGCAAGTATCTATATATGCATATATTTGCATGTTTTTATGTCAACTGTTTTACAGACAAGTTGTAAGCATTCAGTAGAATTCTCTTAAAAGATCCTTTTAAGTCATTTTCAAATTTTGTAAATTGCTTAAGAAAAAAAATAGAAGTCTAACTTATGCACGACAAATAAAAACAGAAAATGCTGAAACATGAAAAAAAAAAAATAGTGAAAATATATACTCTAGAGAATACTTTGAGGAGTAACCTATGACAAATAATATTTTCAACAAGTTTCGGTCTATCATGCAAATAAAAGGTCAAAGTTATGTCCATGATTCCTTTAACACGTTATCTTCTATACCTTGATATGGTGAACTAGAAGTCTCAAGCAAAAGCAGAGTTTTAGCTGCTCTTGTCTTTTATTAATTATACTATTGATTTCATAGTATATTTCTTGTGAAGCAAAATTTTTTATGGTGATCAGTTGCTCAGTGATTCATATTTCGGTTATTATATCTTCTAGAATTTCCAAATTTTCATTGAGTTCTGAAAATTTGTTAGTATCAACTTTTAAGGAAATCCACTAATAGCCTGATAACAAAGAAAAAACAAATGACAATCTTACGATATGCAATGTATCACAGAATCACGATAACCTACATAATCATTTATTTTACTATTAATCCACACGACTATAAAATATGAATATATTTTTTTGGGATAGTAGACATTTTTTAGTAGATACTCACCTCATTACGTGCCTCCATGCCTTCTGGATTGTCAGCTCGGAAAAAATCAGCAGACTGCATAAAACATGTGTGATCTATGAAGACATATATTGGAATTATCAAAAAAAAATCGGTAATAGAAAGGATAACAGATAGTCTCCATATAGGAATCCAAGCTTTAATTTTTTTTAATTTCTTTTTTTTGGGGAAGGGACAGAGTTGGCATGGGGGGCACTAAATTTTGATGTGGTTTTACAGATAGAACAACAAAATCTTCACAGGGGTTGAATCACTTGGTAGATAATCTTTCAACCCTAAGAAGAAAATTTCCTGATATTGTGGAAAATAGATGAAGTTGATTTGCATGTCAACAATACCTGATTAGTTCCATGTTTAAGTCTTCGGTACTGTTACAACCAAAACATAAGTTACATAATTTTCGTGTTTACATAAGTCTCAAAGGAGTATAAAGTTTATTTATGTAAGAATGTCAATCACCTTCCCAACATTGAAGTGTTTAGTTTCATGACCCAACCAACGAAGATACCTTGTAAGCTTGGCCGCAGTGAAAGTCTTTCCCCGAGCTGGCAAACCAACCTACAATACAAACAAATGTTAGATACCTATAAAAATGCAATTTGATGTTAAGAACCAGTTATGGAGTCAATTTCTTTAGAAGTCATAATTTAGTTAAAGAAGATGATAAAAGGAGCAGTGTTGGTGTACACACGATTTAAAGAAAAATGCCCGAGGACAGAAAATGATACACATAGGCTGACCACCAAGCCCTATCCATCCCACCAAACCTACCTATGACCCCAGGAGCATCTAAATATAGCAATTGTGCTCCCAACGACACTTGCCCAAAAATACCACAAAAGAATAAACATACCAGAATTTATTTATTTTTTGGTTGATGATTTTGTATTAAAACAAAGGCACCGAATAAATATTTCTTTTGCCAAAGAACTAAGCTCATAAAGAAAAACCAAATTTGAAGATATTCTCCTTGTCTTCAAAGCATTGACCATTTCTTCCTCTCCAAAATCCAGAAAAAACATTAAACAATGAGGATTCAAACCCCACCTCTTAGTTTTACAGTTTCCTTCGCTATGCGGTAAGTGCATGTTGCTTGGACATGGGAGCACTTGTCCAATTTACTGCTACTATTTGAAATGGAAATCAGATGCTACTTCACTATTTTTAAGAAGATGCTAACTAAACAAGCAGTTGACCAATTAAACATTTTCACGTTTTAAAAAGAACACTCAAATGCTTGGCAAATTAAATAAAACTCTGAGCTTATCTCAAAGATTTTTTCTATGAAAAAACCTTTATAAAAAATTCTAATCTTTTAAAAAAAGAAAGACAATTAGAAAGTTCTTCTTAATAAATCTAATTTATCAAGTTTCTTTATTCACTATCGAGAAGAAGAAAAAACTAACTATTAAGTATCATTTGTTTCTTATAATGTTTCACATTCTGGTAAACATTCCTCATTCTGTTTTTGTGATCTCAACGAGCCTTACCCTTGTTGTATTTGCTTTCCAAGGTGATCTCCACTGCAATTCACCCATGAAGCTCTATACAAAACCCAATTATAGTGACGCAATTCCATAAACTAACCTTCAACATGGAAAGAGTCACAACAATTTTCAAGAAGAGTTGGATTGAATAGGCAAAGATCAGGATCAGAGTCCCCCAATACCCCCAAACCCTGCCCTTAGAGAGAAAAAAATCCCAATCGATAAACTACTAAACCAATATATGTATGGTGGAACTCCCACAAAGATTAATTAACTTCCGGCAATTGATCCTCAATCCTGAAACCGCCTTAAAACACAACACAAATCACAAAGTATCTCAACTGAAAACCCATCTTGCAGTATTATTAACGAACAACAAATGGAAATAGTAACCAAAAAAACTTGTCCACTTGAATCCTGAATAAATAGAAGCCTAAACATACGATCAAACTAGAGAAAATTTCCCATTGGAACACCATTGATATAGACTGAAATTCTAATGAAGAAGTATATGCTCTATTCCCCACTCTATCAACCTCTACATAAAGGTCATCCTGTCCACGAAAGAACAGTAAAAACTCTCAATTAACTAGGTAATGCAGATTTTGCATAAACAATAGGTATCTGCACTTCCAAGATTTATCTTAAAAAAGTTCAAGCTTCAATTTTCAATCTCATCTAGTTTTACTAAAATAAGGAGGCAAAAGGATCCTTTTACAAGTTAAAAAAATATGACAAATGACTTGTCAGGAAAGTACCAGGACAATTGCCAAATGTCTATCCTCCTTTGGTCCAAGCATTTGATCAGCAACAGCTGCAGCTGCAACAGCTCCTGCCGCTGCTGGCATCGGATTCTAACAACCGAAAGAGTGCAGCAACATCAGGACAAAAACACAACTGAAGAGAGAGTAACTTTTTTACTTGCAAACTACTATGAAGGGAAAGAGACTTGTTGTACAAACCTTGGCTTCTGAATCAGGTTTAAGATCAATAGTAAAAGTAGTTGAACTGGCGGATTTTGCTAGTCTAGGAGATCCAACGCCCCTATCCACAAAGAGTCCCCTGTGACTATCTTGCTTTTGAAAAACTGAAAATGTTCCGACCGACTTTGATTCTACCATCCCAGAAGCTGAATACACCTTAGAAGGATCTGGGACTATGACTTCCAACTCCTATTCAAGTATTAGGTGAACAACTTTTAGATGAAGCATGAAGTTCCAAAAGAAAATAAAAGACAATGCTTCAATTGCAAATAAACAAAGACAACATGTAGATTTGGCATATTATGTTTTCATAAAACTATCGAATGGAGATATGCAACTCAACATCATAAGCACATTCAGAAATTATGTCTAATATGCTACTAACAGGTACAGCAATATTCAGGATCCAAATATGTAAGACCAGTATATTAGTTAATATATATAAAACAAAGAAATCATCACTCGGTTAACCTTTATAGTAGCTGGTCGATCAGTTGAAACACCACCATCCTTGTAGGAATAGGATGCGTTCCCTGAGCCATCAGTATTGGAAAAAACCCCACCACGGGTCAATGACCTTGGAGTTTCTGTCATGTTAGCTGCATAAACCATACCTGAATTTGCAGAAGTTGCTGGAGCTGGAACCACATAATGTTCAAGATCAAGCTCCAAACTTGCTGAAGAGCCATTCTGTGAAGAAAATGAGAAAAAGTTAACCTTTTTTGGATAATGAGGATACTTCATTAAAAAGAAAGGAGTACAAAGACAGAGGGCGAGTGGTCCTCGAAGACCATAAAAACTGGAAAATGCAAAGTTCTCAATGAAGGACTGCCCCCAATCCCTCTAAATATCTGAAAGAGCCACACCTTGGAAATCGGCATTGCCAATGACATAAGAAGCTATATAGAACACTCTAATTTTAATTTATATTTGACAAGTTATGCAGGACACTCTTATCCCAATTCCCAACAAACATGGAAAAGCCGCAGAATGATTGTTAAAGCTGAGCATTATGTTCCCTCAACAACCCAGAAGTAAAGGCAAAAGTCACAGTACATTCATCAGAAATTTGTATTTGCAGTAGCGCAATCTTCAATATTCTGTGTTCTGCAGAATCTGTATCGAGTCTGATATTAGAATCAAAGTTAAGGGGCGTAGGAGGATTGGGATAGAAATTTCTTATCAATAATATGTGGTTTAGCTTGTGGGTAAGCTGTGGTGAGGTACACATCGCTATGCTTTGGATGTGAGGCTATTTCTCTAGTTGTCCTATTTTCTCAATAAAATGTTGATTTACCCAATAAAAGGAGAAGAATAAGAAAAAAACCCCGGGTTGGGAGTAAAGGATCCATCAAAAACTATTGCATATAGAACATAAGAGGTCAAACCAGATCAGATGCATGGACTGTGAACATTTAAGTAACTTAGAAGTGAGGTATCAAGCTATGTTAACATTCCAGATGATCTTAAAGCATAACATACACATAGACATTAGTTCACAAATATGGAAGTGTTGAATGGAGAGATGCAAGTATCCTCAATCATTAACTTTTTGACAATTTAAAGCAACGCTAATATAGAAAAATAGGTAATTTGATCAAAACTATACCTCACAACCTATTTGTGGAGCCGAATTAATACTAACATCAGGAATGCCACGAACAGTCGAAGGCTGGAGATTCTCTCGGTATGCCCTCCAACTAGCTGCAAGGTCAAATGGCGAAACCCTGTCTGCTTTTATGAACACCCTATACTCAAGTACCCTATACTAAGCCTAAAAAAAAAAAATTTATGGAATTGAAATTTTTCCATAATACAGTGTTTTGGGCGTGATTTGGATGCCTATAACGAAATATGTCTGTACAGTCTGGGCAGACTGTACATACATTAGTTGGGGTAGGTATTAAAAACACGCCCAAAACACTGTATTATGGAAAAATTTCAGTTCCATAAATTTTTATTTTTTTTTTAGTTGTTCTACAAAAAAAAAAAAAAAAATATAGGGTCCGGGAGTCCGGACCTGATCCGTTGTCATCATATATATTGCGACTTTTTTTTATTATAAGTTATATAAATAAATTTAATTGATAATACAGTGCATCAATTTTATATCATGATATAATTTGTTTTGTAATATATAATATGAATTTAAATTATTTAAGATCTCTAGTATTAGTCATTTTATATTGTATATAGCATGATTTTAAATTATTTAATTACATATATTCGAGATCTAGTATAGCATTATATTATATAACTAGCTGGGTCCCGTGCCTCCGGCACTGTATGAGCAGTGAGATTTATCTCAAAATTAGAACGGTCCAGATGATTTATTAAGTGAGCGGAAAATTCAAAATCATTATTAGATAGATTAGATAGATAGATGTATGGACGGTGAGATTTATCTCAAACTTTGGACGGCCCAGATGATTTATTGAGTGAGCGGAAAATTCAAAATTATTTGTATTTTATTAGATAGATACATGTCGCAAAAAATAAAATAACATCTCAACTCATCTCCAGTAGATTCAATTAGACTGAAATGAAAAAAATTAATAGTAAAAGAATTGAAAGGTGGATCACAAAAGTGAAATATGACTTATATAGTTTAAAATAATAATTTATATTTAAGCCTTTAAAAAAAACTCAATTCTCAAAATATAAAAAGAACAACAATAGTATATGGTAAGAGATCCATCAAAAACCCGTTTCAAAATGGATCATCTTTGCACCGAATTCACGAATCCGGTCCGGTTAGGGCTTTTTTTTTTCTTTATAAACATTAGCGAGATCTGTCTCTGATACCTTCATTTCCCGCCGTCGTGTTTGCACAGAAAGGGTTGAAAGACGAAGTGAAAGATTTAAGTTTGTTGCAATGAGAGCTAAGGTAACTATCTAGTTTTCGCAATCTAGATAAACCCTTCTTTATATCTTTAATTGGTTACTTAATCGTGAATTAATTTAACTCATTACTCTTGTATATTCAGTGGAAGAAGAAGCGAATGAGGAGATTGAAGAGGAAGCGCCGAAAGATGAGGCAGCGATCTAAGTAACTGAAGCTTCATTTCCGGTTATACTTAGGTTTTTGTTAATTAAGTCTTTGACATGTTGAGCGTTTCGGAATGCTGATGTTTTAACGGTACTTGATACATTTTCGTATTGGAATTTTGTTCATCTCTAAATTCCCATTTTACATTTTGAGATGCTTCTTCATTTATCTATTTTACCTTTTCGCCGTTTGCCTGGATGTTTTTTTTGGATAATCGGCATTGGCGGGATCTTTTTACCGTAATATTGACGGCAATTGTTATTGGATGTTGTTAGTGTGAATAGATTCCCTACTGCTGCTGTAGTAGCTGCACCATTTGATGTTTTGGGGCTTTGTACAAGTATCATGGTAAAGATGAAAAGCCTTTGTGCACTCCATCAATTTCATATTCTGGATAATAGTTTGATGGTAGGGTGTCTTCAATTCTATGAAGCTTTTGGATGGTATTAGTTGAAAGTTTATATTGAATTTATTGGTTCAACTTAGGTATCCTGCATTTGATGGTATTGTGTGTGTTTGTCTGAGTGTGTATCCTGCATTTGTGAATGAAGTGTTTCTGTACATGTTATCATTTACACCACATAAATGGGATATATCTGAAATGAGAAAGAGCTATTATATTATTTATTGGTATACTTTTAATGGATAGTGATTGGTGGAAAATGGCAATATTCATTGCTCAAACACAAGACAAAGTAAACATTATTTCTAGCAAAGGTTGCTTACAGACAATTACTTGCAATGGACTTTCCAAGTACTAAGGAAATCCACTATTTCACAAAATATTTAATTTTAAAAAATCTTTTTCAATTTCCATACATTTCTGTTAAAATGTAGTTAGGATCCTTTATGGGAGGTATAATATTCAAACCTCAACCTACACAACACAATTGTATCTCCAACCTTAACCATAAGCATATTGTTGCATATTGTTGAGATTGGACTCCTAAGTTGGTTTGCATTTTTTTCTCTTCTTTTTTTTTTTTGGGGGGGGGGTGTTTAACATAGCACTTATTTTTTAATTACAAATCTGGGACTAAATGGCGGTTCCACCAGGTCTTTTGGAAGATAGCATGGACTACTTCACCAAGATTTTAGTGATGCCATAGTGCGAAGGTCCCTTGTGTTAGGCTGTTAGCACATGGGTATTGCACTCTTTAATTACAGATGAAGATGTATCGGTAGTCATGGTTCAAACATGTGTAATGAACTATTAGAGATGCATTGTCTGTTGTTCATTCAATTTGCAAGCATATATGTAAGGGAGTATATATACGTAATCTAATATTGTTGTTAAATTAAATGTTGGAATTGAGGGAATTTTCTTGAATTCCAAATATGTGCAGCGAGAGTAATTTAGATTTGAGATTGACGGAATTTTCTTGAATTCCAATTGTGTGCACAGAGTAATTTAGAGTTGGCTATATGGAGATTCAACTTATATTGAGTTCTATTGATTATACCTTTTTCATTCTTAACTTGTTCATATTTTTTAAATCTATGGACTGTAAACTACGAGCCACCTTTCCTTGAACTGCCATAGTAATCGTTTTTAGATCTCAAAATCCTGGAGCATGCAATGGGCACAACATTCAAACAATGGTTCAAATGTATGTTAGGAAGTAAAATTCCCCTTATCTGCACCTCACTGGCATTCTTATATAACCTGGTTTTGTTGTTTATAATTTCAATGTATATCTGCGCACATTGTTGAACATGAACTGATTACCTTAATGATCTATTTGGCTCAAGTCATAGCTAAGGTCACTGGAGTAATGAGCTTGTTAATGATAGGTGGATACCCCATTGAGGCACTAAGGCTACGAGTTGACAAGGTGTAGTGTGCCTTGACTTGTGGTAGTGCCTTGATGTGGAGCCTTTAAATTTTTAACAGATCACAGATGTCACTTGTCTGAAACGCTTGCCTGATGAGTGCATGTACAAACTATATATAATGAGCTGGTTGTAACAGCCTTAATTTTAACTGCTTGTCAATGTTTGTGGTGATTAATTCCTATCTTCCTTAGTTCTTCAAATGCATGCACAGTGTCTGTATCAAAACCACCTGCAAACTGGAAAGGGATTTTTGGTCAATAAGTTATTTTGAAGGGAAGAGAATGTTATTGTGGGCAGTTATGTTATACCTGATGTACTCGAAAAGCAAATCTAACACCTTGAATCAAGAGATCATCATCTTGTGAGGGTTCACTACACTGCAGTTCTTTAGCTATCCTCTTGGTATATTCCTTGGCCAACGTAAGTGAACTTAATTTCATCTGTTAACAATGTAAAAAAAGTTTTCTCATAAATTTCTCCTATTTTTTTCCCAAAAATATGAAATGACCAATTAGTTGTTGTGCTACCCAAGAATAAATTACTGTATCAAAACAGTTTGTTAGCTCATGGCTTTGTTATTTGGAGGCAGCAATCGAACAAAGGTGTAAAGTTATCTCTAGGATATAGATAGTACATGCCACTAGTAAAACTCCACAAAAATCCAATATAAACACACACACACACACACATATATAGTTGTATGTATGGTGGCTATAATGCAGAATTTAGAACCTATAAAACTGATTCCAGAAGTTATCATCCTTGTAATAAATAAATAAATAAAATTCGTAAGTTATCAGATATATCAAATATAACTAAGAAGCTAATTAAGCTGTTATGCAGATTGCCCATGCTCGTAGAGAAAAAAGTAAACCATTGAAGGAGAATATGAGTGAGAGTAGTAAGAAGAATAGCACAGAATGAGAAAAAGGGAGAAAAGAAGAAAAACAGAGTAGGAGAAGACAAAGAAAGACTAAGGGAGAAAACAGAGAGAGAATGAAACTTAATGGATTAAAAATCATATCTCAAGGTTGGAGGCTTTATTATAGTTGGTCTCTTCCTTTTCTGTCCGTTATGGCTTCTTTCTTTTTGGCGGCTGAGTCATGGCCATAATATGCTTCCCCCGCCGAAAACCCACCCATCCAAAAATTAAAATTAAAATTAAAAATCAGGAGTACTTGTTGAATGACAAGTAGGCGCTTACAATGACAATAGCTCATGAGTGCCATTATGGTCAATAATGTTCTTTCTATATATATATATATATATATATATATATATATATATATAGGACGGATCAATGGCACTAAGTTTTTTACACAATTCTGACTCTTGGATTTGAACACTTTTAATAGTTAAGATTAAAGTTGATTTTTAATTTATAACTAAATAAAAATAAAAACAAAAACCTGGAGCTTTTCATATTCATCTTTTTCACGGCTAAAACTTCAACCTAGAGCTGTCAAACTGTCACCATGATGGAGGAAGCCCAAGATGTATCATCCAACTCTCACGTATCTCTAGAATGTTACCATAATCTTTGTTTTTGTTTTAATTTATTTATAAATTAAATTCAACTTTAATCTTAGTCATTAAGAGTGTTCAAATACAAGAGTCAAAGAATTGTATAAAAAACTATGTAAAAAACTTAGTGCCATTGATCTGCCACCATATATATATATATATATATATATATATATATATATATATAGTTCGGATCTTAAGCTTACCATTTATCTAACATACCTTGTATACCCCTCTTTAGCGACGGACAGGGCGACAGTTTGGTCCGTCGCTATATATAGAACTGTCGTCTTAGCTTTTAGCGACGGACAACATATAGCGAAGGACCGAACCGTCGCTCGGTCCGTCGCTAAAGAGAGGTATGCAAGGTATGTTGGGTAAAGGGTTTGCTCTTGATCATATATATATATATATATATATATATATACACATATATATTCAGTGGAAGACAAGAAAAAGGATAAAAATGAATATTTGTTTCTCACCATCATGGTTGTTAAAAATGATGTATGCTAATTCTTTGGAAGGAGGGAGGATGTAGAAGGCAATACAAGTAGCTTGAATTTTTTGCTTCAAGTTATTGGAACTAAGGAAATGGAGTCTCACTTTTTCTGTATTTTTAATTAAGAAAATGGTAATTCTTTTCTAGGATGGGGATAATTTAATAAAGTTTGAATGCATATCAGACTGTAGAAATATTAATATTAGCAAGTACCTTCATACGTTTTCAAACATCATCAGGCTTCATCTATTTTTGGTGAAATGTTGTTATCAGTTTGACTCCACATGCTTTTAATTTTAGCCTTTTAGGTAATGATCAGAAGTGTTCCACCTACCTGTCCAATTACTCCGCTGTCCAGCATCCATTCCCAGGGGATATGGAATTCTCTATATCTCTTGCTTGTTCCATCTCTTACCCTTTCAATGTTGCTAACACTTTGTTCCAATCTGCGCCAAACAGAATTTGATCATGTTAAAAATTTCTAAACTTTAATGAAATTAAGTAAAAAGTATCTTAGTGTATACATGCTCGCCTGTCTTGTAATGTTTGCATCCTCTTTAGGGATTGAGTCAATGGCTGTTTTGGATTGCTTTTAAATGATGAAACTTCAGTTTGTAGGTTCTTCAGGTCTCGGTAGCTGAAAGCAGCTTCCCGTAATGCATCAGCTTTTCTCTCTGGCCACTGCCGGAAGTGTTTCAGCACAGCCCTTTCATCGACCAGGCAGGAAAGTTCTTCATCCAGCCATTTCACAAATGCCTCCACATCTGAGATCTTTGTAAATGCTGCAGTCTCAACCTCCCTTGTTAAGTTATTAATAAGTCCTCCTTGTGTTTCCACATCCGATTTTATCTGTTTATAAAGATGCATAGATTAATTGTACATTGTATGCTTTTCGACAAATACTTCCTCAGTTCCACAAAATGAGTTCCATCTACACAATTTAAGGATAGAATATTCTTCCATGTTTACCCCTACAAACATAGGGGATGGTATGATTTGGACTTATGATAGTAAATTTGAGGACATTGTCATTTTATACAACTATCAAAAGAAATGAGACTCCTTTTTTGGAACAAATTAATGGGACTCATTTTATGGAACAATGAAGTAGTATGTGTGTAGACTGTATAGTAAATTGTAAGGGTACTTACAGCTGAAAGATAAGTCGATCTGTTCTCGATTTCTCCAATCATATTCCTAGAATTTGCTACCTGTAGAAACCCCATAGGAATATTGTTTTTGTTGTCACTTTGAGAATCTCTTCTCATAAGTGAACGATAGAATTCCATCACCTCTGGCACTCGGCGCACTGCTTTTGATCCAACCAATGTTTTTGATGGCGGTGGAGGAGGAGGTGGTGGCGCTAATTGCACTTTATTCCCATCTACTTCTTTAAGTGAAGAGGGAGAAGGCCATGCAGGTGGTGGTGGTGGTACTCTTGTCGGTCTTTCCTTCTTGACCGGAGCTTCTGTGAGATCTTCCTTGGGACTTTTTTCTGGTATTTCAACTAGAAAACTCGGCTTCTGTTGATATTTCTCTGTAATTTTGCTATCCAGTGAGTACTGCAACTTCTTCCAGAGCACGAATTTCCTCTCAGCATCATGTGCTTTGAGTGAACTCACTTGTGCTTTTAGACGGGCTACTTCTTGTTTTAGTTCTTGATTTTCATTCTCCAATGAATGTTTCCTTACCAGAGAAGCTTCAAATTCTTTCTTGAGGAATATGAACCTCAAGGATTCATCGTCACGGTTAATCGGCATTTTCTTCTCCTGTTATTTTGTTGCTGAGGGAGGACAAAGGGAGATGGTTTTGAGTTGAATTGTCTACTCTCTCTTTTTTATGCATGAGATGACTTCTGAAATAAGGTATTCTCACCTAAGCCAGAAATATTTGTACTGCCCCTTGATCTTTCCAAATGGTTGTAATGTGGCTTTAGGGTGTGCTTCTAAAGAAGGGGTGTTTTGGACGTTTTAATCTTTAGGTTTGTTGGATTTAGACCTGACAATATAAGTACTTAATTGTTGGTCAAACCATATTAACTGGAACCAAATGGGTCGGTTAACCATTTTTATTTATTCAGGTTGGTTAAAGTTTGAACCCATATTTTTAAAACAAATATAGTTAATTAACTGGTTAACCATTTTTTAACTCATATTTTATTCAATTGCACTCCTCTCTCTCAGTAATCGCACCAAACACGATTATTATTTTTTGGGTGGGTGGGTGGGTGGGTGGGTGGGGTTAGAGGGTAGGTGGTGTATACATAATCGCTTAATATTAATTTATTTTGAGAGAGAGGAGTGGGAGTGGGGGTGGGGGTGGGGTAGGTGGGTAGGGGTGGATGGATGGGATGAGTGGGGTATACATAATTGCTTAATATCATTTTTTTGAGAGGTAGTGTTGGGTGGGTGGGTAGGTGGGTGGGGTGGGCGGAGTGGGTGGGGTATACATAATTGCTTAACATTATTTTTTTGGGAGGGTAGGTAGGTGGGGGTGGCGTGGAGGTGGGTGGTTAGGTGGGTGGGTGGGTGGGGTGGAGGGTGGGCGAGTTTGGGGTGGGGGTGGGTAGGTGGGGGTGGGGTGAGTGGGTAGGTGGGGTTGGGTGGGGGGAATGCGGGTAAGGGGTGGGGTGGAAGGCGTGGGGTGGGTGGGTGGGTGGGTAGTTAGGTGGGAGTGGGTGTGGGAGTGGGGTAAGTGGTATATACATAATCACATAATATTATTATTTTTGGTTGGGTTGGGTTGGCGTGGGGTGGGGTGGGGTGGGGTGGGGTGGGGTGGGGTGGGGTGGGACGGGATGGGGTAGGGTGGGGTGGGGGGTAAGGGGTATATACATAATCACATAATATTATTTTTTAGTGGTAGTGGGGGTGGGGGTGGGGGTGGGGTGGAATGGGTGGGTGGGTGGGTAGGTAGGTGGCATGGGTGGGGTGGGTAGGGGTAGGGGTGGGTGGGGTGGGGGTAAGGGGTATATATGTAATCACATAATATTATTTTTTTTAGTGGTAGTGGAGGGGGGTGGGGTGGAGTGGGGTATATACATAATCACATAATATTAGTGTCAAATCAAGTATTCATGAAACCCATAACAATATTAAAATGTTTAATATTGTTTTTAACTATAACCATATGGTTTCAACCCACATTATTCATATTAAAAATAGTTAATATGTTTTTAGTTCTTAAATGGAACCATAACCATATTTTGAAAATCAAAACCAACCCATAACCATATTTTGTCAGACCTAGTTGGATTGTTGATTTTCACTTCAACCCTTTTTAATGTGTAGGTTGTTTTATGGGTTTTTTGAGCTTCCTGTCATGTATACAGCTCTGCCTGTGTAGCTGTCTGTCCCAAGCTAGTCATGTAATGTTAGGTGTCATTAATATCTATGGTAAAATTTACCTTGCAAATTTAAATAAATAATTTTATTAATTATAGCAGCTGTTAGAGTTATTATCAAATATAATCCACTTGCTTGAGCATACATGGTTCTTTATTTTACATTATGGAACATTGCAAAATTAGACCTTTTTTCTTCCATTCTTGCTGGTTTAGGAAGTCAAGAATTTTATGTTGTAATGTATTTTGAATTTTGAGACTGTAGATGGTAGAATTGCATGAATAATGTGGAGGTTAAATGTAGTAAAAGGTGGGGTAATTCTTATTCTTTGCTTGTGAAGCAATATTAGTTGTAGAAAAGGAGGACAAAATGTGGAAATATAAAGACAAAATGAAAAGCCTTGATTATTACAGCTTACCCAAATGAATCCTCCTACATTTACTTTCTTTTACTACTACATTTGTTCTCTTCTTAGTTCTTATCATAGCCTAGGTGTGTATACATGGCCTTTCATACAACATATTTGTTTTTATTTTTCCCAGCTTGTATATATTTTATTATTTCATACAATATGTTTTTATTTTATTCTTTTCTTTTACGCTTACATATGAGATTTATAACCAAATTGCTCTATTTATTTGATTCAAAAACTTGATCTTATTTGGTGGTTGTCATAAACTCATAATCAAGGAATTAGAGTTGGAAGGTTCTTCAAGCACTTTAGTTAAAATAGTATTGAATGGGCAAAAAATCTGAAACCTGAGCTCGAGGCTGAATTATTAGGGTGTTGAAAATCATCTTTGAAAGAGTAAAGATCAAATTTAGCAAGGTGAAAAAAGTGCTTTAATTTGTAGCAGTAGCTGGCATTGTCATAGTAAGTAGGAGGAGGAACCTACTTCATTTCAGCTTTTCTCTTAAGAGGGACTGGGAGGGTCCATGCTCATCTTTTTTATTCTTTATTTTATTTTAATACATTTGCCTAATTGTGAGGGAATTGGATTGAAGCTTGGAGGATAATGGACTGAGAAGAAGAAGTGGGCAGACAGACACATGGGGAAGAAGGGGGGTAATGTTGGGTTGGGTCCTATTTCATTCATATGGCATATGCCCCTAACCAAAGGGCAAGTTGTGTGTCTACATCATTTGGAGGCCTACAGATCTCTATATGGTCAACAAAAAATCTAGTTGACTCTCCTATCTTGCTCCCAATTAATTATTCTCTTGAGAATTCTAGTTTGGTGAGCCCCCTCCCTTCCTGCACAAGTGTTACGTGCACAAACAAAAAGTCATATCATTTAAATTTTTTTAATCCGTCACCGGTATGTGTGTTAACTATTTGTTCCTCAGAGGCAGGGGAATGCATTTGCATCGAGTACTTTGGAAGTAGAGGCAACTTTAGTATTATCTTCCATCATTTGAATTGAAGGCAATAAAATCAATAACCAACTAAGAAAAAAATAGAGGAGCCTACCCATACCATAGGGCAGGGTGGTAAAGAGCATTGCGTAAATGCAACCTTAATCACTTTTACAAAGCTTTCACGTCTGTCTGGCAAGAGTCATCACAACCACCTGCTTCGGAAACAGCTTGTACACCTGAACGTTTAATAAATATGTGGGATCATTGATCCAGCCAAACAAATGGACTAATGGACAAGAGTTAATCCCATAAAAGTATCTAAAAGCCAAAAAAATAATTTAGAGGCAAACAACCATTTGTACTATATGTTCTCCCAGAAATTACAAGTACCATCTAATATTAAAGATAAACAGTGCTTGATCATCCCTCTTATATCAAATCTAGGGTTTCAAACGCCATAAATAACTTGGCCATTGATCATATTTGCAGAACCACAAGTATAAAGAATAATTCCGAGTACCACAATTCAAGAATTATATCCCAACCAAAAGCTCTGCAGCAGCATGAAGTTTTTTACTCGAAATATCATTGCTTGACAAGCAACTTACACCGGACCTTGACCCCTAGCTAGACCCACACAAAATCGACTCTCACAATAACATAAACCCTTGACATGAATGAATGCAGGACCCCAAGTTTATAGACCAAATGGAACTGACCAACACATTTCCTACCCATTAATTTCAACCCATTTGCAAATTACCAGACTGAACATGCAAGAGGGAGCAATTGAGGTATAAGCTTCAAACTCATCAAACTAAAAAGGCAACAACGTAATATGGCAGACATCCTCCTAAGCTGAGGAACCAGGTCACTCATCCTTCTTTGAATCCGATGCCTTCTCAGGCTCCTTATCAGATTCCTTCTCCTCCTTGGCTGCAGCAGGGGCCTCTTCCTCTGCTTTCTTTTCTTCTTTCTTATCTTCAACACTCAACTTGTCAAGCAGCTCAGCAGTAGCAGACGATCCCTCATTTTCATCTTTTTTCGCTTGGGATTCAGCAACCTCTTGGAAAGTTTCCATGAAGCTCTTGCAATCTGAAAAAGCCAACCACCTTAAATAAAAATGTTTCTACATATATATGTTCATCTTCAATGTGCAAATCGTTGAAACAATTACTAGACTATCAACTTAGCGTGTTGGACAAAACATCTAAAATGATCTACGCAAACATTTGAAAAATATGAAGAAGCTAACAATGAGAGTCCATGTTAACATGAGAGAATAATAACAAGCACTATTGAATACAAATGCAACACTAGCCAATGATTCTTCAGTGCACAATTTGATTAGGATACTTCAATCAATACAACCTCTTTACAATTAATACCTTTTCTCTTCCAATATTATTCAGCAATAATTAATCATGACTCATTGGACAACTAGTTTGAAATTATAGCACAAGAGAACATTTTTTATCAAAAAATAAATAAATTAGCACTATCACAAATTGACACGACATTTAATTGAACCTATTACTATATGCACAACACAAAGTACAACACATGTTAATTAAAATCACATCAACAAAACAACACCTTTAATATCTAAATGATTAGCTCAGGCCGGGGCCTACAGTTTCCTTCCATGAAATGGTTTTCCGAGGAAGGTCACTGATTTAACTGCCACAGCTTGAGCAATTCAATTGGCACTATGGTACACAAATCAGAATTGTGCTGTTTGGCTGAGGGGGAAGGTAGGGGTGTAAAATTCGAAACAATGTATATTATTGTCACATACTTTATGGATCAAGATTAAATGTTCATTTGATGGATACTATGAGGGCATCAATTAAATCATAGTATGATGTACTGCTGAACAGAACAATATTGACATGCTCCTTTGATGGATTAGTACAATTAAAGACGACAATTATGTGAAAACACAAAGTTTTGCTAGTTTTGTCCAGCAAGTTCATTGAAATCAAAGTACGAAGTTCTTCTGCCCTTCTTTTGATTCTTTGTTGAACAAAATAACATTATATGCATTAATGTTGATAAGGGACAATTTTTTTAACATGTGAATAATTGCAAACTTACTACAAAATTTAAGTGCAAGTATATCAAAGTGACCTGTATTAATTTTCTTACTATAGATTTCACAGCGATGACCCGTTTAAAAAACCCAAGTGAGAACTTAAAAAAGTATGGCAACTTTGAATAGAATCATTAATGGTAAAGAATGTACAGCTCCAAATGCAAGGATTGACAAAGTTCTCTCCCTCGAACATTAGTGGTCAATCCCATAAAACAAGGTGCACGAAATCCCAAGTATTCTCAGTCAGTTTCAACTAACTGTGATCTTATTCGCACAACAAAAGGGAAGTACAAAAAGAACACCTTATGATTCTACATGCTAATAAGGATAATACAAACCCCCTTAATTAAATAGTCAAACCAACACATAAAAGACTGATAAATTCTTGAATATATCCAATAATCAGCAACAAACAAACCAGAATTGGATATTTTACTCCACCAATTCTTTATTTATTGTGTGATCAATTTTCAAGAACCTGTGTGCTAAATTAGTAAATTTAGATAATAGAGAGACTCATTCAAATTACACAAGGCTCAACACTATCCTATTAGAGGTGCCAAAGTTGGGATATTTTCTTTAATACATTGGCAATATAAGAGACTGTGCTGTATAAGCACCTTTTCATATGATTTAATATATTGTCAGAAGTGACTCACCTATTTTCATCTTTGATCAAAACATTTCCAATTTATGGTCTATAATAAAATGGTATAGAACCTCTTTTTTCCAAATAAATAAATTTTAACCAAATGCATTAAAAAATGACTAATAATGAAACCTTATTACAAAAAGTGTTTTCCTAAGCTGAAATTTTTATAACATGCCTTAAAAATAGAAAGCAACAATAATTTTAGAAGAATATCCATTTTCACTTTAAAAGGACTGATTTTTGTGGCGCGTGTGAAACATTTGTTTGTACATGGACAGTATATCAAAGGAGAAATCAAATTTGAATTCATTAATGTATATTTGTATATTTAAGGGGGTAAGGTTACAATTATTTTTCATGAAGTATGAGGGGCAGAGTAAGCTTCTCCACAGTGTTGCAACATCCATACCAATCCTGCCTCATCTTCCCCATACAAGTACATCATCCATTTTATCTCCTCATTTGTTTGTACATGGACAGTATATCAAAGGAGAAATCAAATTTGAATTCATTAATGTATATTTGTATATTTAAGGGGGAAAGAGTACATTTATTTTTCATTAAGTATGAGGGGCAGAGTAAGCTTATCCACAGTGTCGCAACATCCATACCAATCCTGCCTCATCTTCCCCAAACAAGTACATCATCCATTTAATCTCCTCAAATTACCCACACCTATAAGTTTAACTTAATTTCATGTTTATCTTACTATGTTAACTGGGATACCATTTAAATGTTATGGAGCACAATTAATGCATTCTATAACAAACATAAAAGAAACAATCTTTATGCTTATGATTCAATATCATAAAAATCTCAAATTCCATATCAGTAATTGTAATATAATTTGTTTCCGCGTTGTTTCAGATTCTTCTCTTCACTGGTTTCTTAACAAATAACATGTCAGCCTATCAGTCAAAAAATTGTAATGTACTCTATTATCATAAGAATTTGGAACAGAATTCTAACTTTACAAATACTTAAGCTACTCGATTAAAATAAATAAGACATAATCTCAAATTTTGAAAAAGTAAATACACAAAGTAAACTTACTCTCAATTGATCCAAATCTGATGCAGAAGAGTTCATTTTTGAGTTCACCATCAGCAAAATCAGTAGCATGCCAAACGCAAGACTTCTCATTTCCAGCATGTTCCTGAACAGACATATTTGGAAGAACTGCAAAAAAACAATCTCAAAATATTAAAATTCTTTACATAAAAACACTAATATATCTGATCTCCCAACATTTATTCTATTAGAAAATTAAAATTATATATTTAAAAAATGAACACACCGAGGTGATTAGCGCAGATCTTAAGAGTTTTGGATTGGCGCATAACGAGACGAACTTTTGCAGATTTCTTATGCTTCAAAAGCTTCACTGTACCAGCGCCTCTCTCCTTCCACTGATTTCCATCTTTATCGAATCTATAAAGTTTTGATTTACTGCACATAAATTCAGCAATTAAAATTTGAAAACCCTAGTTTTTCAATCAAACAGATCGAAGAGGAAAAGATAAGATAAGAGAGAGAAAGTACAGATCGAGGATAGCGTCTTCGTCTTCTTCACCAGTAGTGACGGCCACCTCTTCAAGCCTGACGATCGGGGCGACCTGTGCTCCGGTATCTTCGTCTTCTCCGGGAACGGTCTCTTCCTCTTCTCTATGTTCTGGCTCGTTGCTTGCCATTGTACTGGGAGAATTCGTTGAAAGTGAATATGACTGCGTATATGTTTGTGGGGAATGAAAATTGAAGCCTGGAAACCCTCGAGGGTTAAGAAGGGTTCTTGATACTTGTTATATAGTAGCGGTTCGTCTCTGAATTTTAAATTTTATGAAAAAATGACAAATATTTATTTGCAAGTTTTAGTTATTTATTTATTTAGTAAGAAACAGTAGAAAAATAGTTAAAATTGGTAGAAATTACTCTCTTTCTTTCAAAAATTGACTCTTAATATAGATTATTTCTATATGAAAATTTTGATATTTTCATAAAATCTTACTCAGTCTTATTAATTTATGTGTGGAAAAATTTGTAAAAATATCAATTTTCTTTATAAAAATAGTAATTCTCTTTATGTACAATTAGAAGTTTTGGATAAAAGATTTCCTAGTGATAAATGTAATCTTTAGTTAATATTTTCATCAGTAGTCATTAAATTAATGTGATATGGGTGGATTCAAGATTTTAAGTGACAATATTTTTTATTTAAATAAAAATTTTGATAATCTCATATTACCACTTATATTTTAGTCATTTAATTATCGAAAATTAATTTGATTATTGAGAATGCATGATTACCAATATAATAAGAGTATAAGAGATGATTTATCAGGTATCTAAAATAACCACTTTAAATGACATGTAAGAAAGAGAAACGCTTTCTAAAAGTTGAACAAATTTACCCACACGCCCTTTATTTACTACTACTACTCCATGAGCGTAAAAGTAATTGTAGTAGTTGTAAAATTTTAAGTTCGATTACTTCCGATATTCGGTGCTTGAATTAACCGATTTGATTTTTTCTCATCTGATTTAGCAGATTTAATCATCAGTTTATTTTGCCTACCGGTAAATATAAGGTGTTGCAGATCGTGGTTCCTCCTCTTTTATTTCTTTAATTGGGCTGGGCTCTACCTGTTGAAAAAAACTGATTTTTATTTCAAATGATTATGAAGAGAAGTTTTAATCTCAACTCTGCACGGGTAATTGAACTCTCGACGGCGAAGAAGATGATACGGCATTAGCCTATCTTATTCCTAAAACCACCAAATTTCCCTCTGCAAAACCCTCTTCTTCTTAAAACCCCAATCACAATAACCAGAGCTACCCTTGATGAAAAAGACCAAAATATATATCAACTATCCGAAAAAGAACCCAAAAAGGTATGTGTTGTTATTTCTTTTATTTGCTCATATGACCAATTCAATAAGGTATCTCAAAATTATTAAATATGTTTTAATGTTTTTTTTAAGATTCCAATTGTTAAACATTTGATTAAAATTACATACCTCTAATTCTCCTCAAATCCCGTAAAACATTTGTTGTCACACACATTATGTATGTACAAATATATAAATATTATTGTCACAAAAAAGTTTAAAAAATCGGTCACCGAAATCCAATATAAAATGCGACTTACAAAATCCAATAATTTTGATATATGATCTGGGTTTACATTTATAATAATAGTAATTCAAACGCAAATTAAAATAGATTAAATTACAATAGCTGTAATTATTCTTCCGACAGCTAGAACCAGCTTCACTTGACTCTGCCTCTGTTGTAATATAGGAGTAAGTGTTACAGTTGTTGAAATCAAGTTCCTTCTGAAAAACACTACTACCGTCATTAGAATCTAAACATTCCCAATTTGACCTTCCACTTACTTCGCCAGTTCGACTAAAATCCGAATATTCTTCTCTAATTTCCTCAATTGTATCATTATATTCCAAACTTGCCCTTTCTCTCTCCTGCCCACAACCCGACCACGCATCTGAAACTGTAGCATCCTCCTTCTCACTCATTATCGTCCTCACCGCCACCCATCCATCTGATTCTTCCCAAATAGCCCCTGAGTTTGAAGCTAATTTTCCAATCCTATCCTTCCCGTCAAAATTAAATTTCACGAAATTATCACATGACTGTTGATCATCTTCTTCATCAGAAAAATTCGAATCGAACCAATCAAGTATGCATCTCGGTGACCAATCATAAACGGTATCCGACGGACGAACGGACAATAAAAATGGGTGCTGTAACAGCTGATCGCAGCTCCACCTCTCCGTACGATCTTTTCTTAAGCACTTGGACAAAAAGTCCCGACCCAGTTCCGATAGCTGAGTTGGCAGCTTCGGCAACCCGTCCGAGTAACCGATTCTACACAGCGTGTCGACGCCTCTGTCCTCCCACACCGGCTTTCCGGTGACCATTTCGATAACCGTGCACCCCAATGACCAAACGTCGGACTCCGGCCCCTGGTACTCACCTCGTATCACCTCCGGGGCCATCCAAAGCGGACTCCCACGTGGCAGCATATCCTCCGTGAATTCCACCGCCGAGCCGAAATCGGCGAGCTTGGCGGAGCCAGGAATGGTCCCCACTAATACATTCTTCCCCTTGACGTCGCAATGTACAATGCCCAAAGAGTGCACGTATCTCAACGCCGACACGACACACGAGGTTATCGACCTTAAAATCCCTTGGTTCACGTCAGCGCCGGGATACTTTGCCAGGTCAGCAGCCGTGCCACCTGCCATGTACTCCATGTGGAGGTTCCGATACGACGTCGTTGTAGACTCAGTACTGACGTCATCGCCGATGTAATCTACGACGTATGGCGACGAAAGGGATTTTAGAATCCGAATCTCGTTTTCCAAAGCTTCCATGTGAGACGATGAATACGAGGTCTGTTGGACGGACTTGACGGCGAAAAGGTGACCGTCCGATTTGCGGACGGCGAGACTCACAGTTCCGAACGAGCCTTGGCCTATGCAATTCCCTCTAAGCCAGCTTTTCCGGTTAAAGTTGATGATTTTCTCCATTTTTGTTAAACTAAGAAATGAAATAGGAAAACAAGTTTGTTTCTTGGCTTTTGGGTTTGTCTTGGGAGCACAAACTAGAAAGAGTATTTATATATGGGAGGAGAGAGAGAGAAAGTAGCAGTGAAAATAAAATGAATAATTATCCGTTTTACGGGTTTGGTGACGTAAAGAGAGAATTGGAAGGAGGGAAGGAATGAAGGGGTAATAGTTGCGTTGGGGTTGGGGAGAATGATGCTGGGATTTATCCTTATCCAATTTTTGATGCGCTCATATGGGCCGTCTGATGTTCAAATTTTTTAATAATTGTTGGATGGAACATGTGGCTTTAACTGTGGTTGTTTGTAGGGATGAGCAAGTAACCAAATTGGAACCGAAATCGCACCAAAAATCGCACGAACCGCACCAATTAAAACCGCACCAAAGGTTCCGCCGTATGTGGCGGTTTTAGGTGGGTTGAATAACCAAATTTACGGTTCCGGTTTGGTTACTAGCCAAAACCAAATCGCATAAAATCGAAACCGCACCATGTGTGTGTATGTATGTATTATCTCTAGTAAATTCTAAAGTTACTTTTCACTTAAACACGCTCAGAGAAAATCTCAGTCTTGCATTGTCATTTTTCACCAATTGAAAGAAGATGTTAGAGGTTATAGAGTCAAAAATTAAGCAATTGGGTTTTGGAATTTTGAATTTGTTTGATGCGTTATTGGAGAGGCTTATAGTTGAGGGGCTCGAGCACTTGATGCATTGGTTAATGTCAATGCTATAATTGTAATAGTCTAATAGATTATTTTTAGTCCTCCCTGCAATATATTTTATTCTATCTTCAGTATATACTTTTAATTTTTGGGAAACTAGATAAACATTCTTGCTTGTTATCGAATAGTCTCCGTTGTTTTATATAGCGCATATTTTAGTTTTAAAGCATGCTTGATATAATTCTCATTGTCGACTTTGTCACTAAGTTAATTGTTCGATGTAAGTTTTATGTTAAATTTTATTGAAAGCTTAAACTTTTTTGTTGTTTTAATTAGTTTTGGAACCGAAATCGCACCAATTAAAATCGCACCGCACACTTTAAAACCGAACCGTACCAATCACAAGCGATTTCGGGTGCGATTTTGAATTTTTTAAACCGCACCATGCTCACCCCTAGTTGTTTGTGAAAAGTTGGCAGTTGCCAAAAACTCGTAAATAGTGTCGCAACTGACATTTATTTTTGGGACAGTAATAATAAGGGTCCTTTACATAAGTATACAACAAATAGAAAATAATTACAAGAAAAGTGCATCAACTAAATAATTATAAAAAGAGTGTAATTAAGACTCATATTACAAAAATAGTACAATTCACATTAATAAAGAAACCTAAAATCAAGGATAACTAATAATTCAAATTCAAATTCAAATCTTGTCTCTAACAACAATTTCAAATCCATATTTCAAAATTAAAATCAAAATGAAAAAATTAAAAATAAAAAATTATGAAGGAGCTAATGTTCATCATCCTCCTCTCTCGCCGCCACCGCTGCCGCCGCCACATCGCCGCCGCCGCCACAAAAATTGACTAGTAACTACATCACATTTAAAATAAAATTGGTAATCAAATACAACTGAATTGGTTATCTTGGTCTAAAAGTTTGACAACCAATTTCATGTTGGTAAATAAAAAATAGAACACTGTATATTTATACCAAGGTAACCAAAATTTATACCAAGGTAACCAAACTTTTATACCAAGGTAATCAATCTATCTTCACACCTGCAGTATGAATTAGTTACCTTGTTCTGAAAGTTTGGCAACCAACTGCACGAAGGTTTGGCTACCAACTGTATTACATGCAAAATAAATTGGAAACTTAATAAAACAGAATTAGTTACCTTGATATAAAGGTTTGGCTACCAACTGCATTATAAAAAACTGCAGAAACAGAGATGTGATGGCAGAGGGAGGGGGTGGGACGTGGGCAGTGGGAGGAGGAGGAGGAGGAGGAGGAGGGGGGTGGCGGAGGGAGGGGGGAGGAGGAGGAGGAGGGAGGAGGGAGGAGGGAGGAGGAGGGAGGCGGAGGAAGGAGGGGGGAAGAGGAGGGGGTGGCGGAGGGAGGGAGGGAGGGAGGGAGGGAGGGAGGGAGGGAGGGGGAGGAAGGAGGGGGTGGCGGAGGAAGGGAGGGGGAGGAAGGAGGGGGAAGAGGAGGGGGTGGCGGAGGGAGGGGGGTGGCGGTAGCGAGGGGCAGAGGCGGGAGGAGGGGAGGAGGGGAGGAGGGGAGGCGGGAGGCGGGAGGAGGGGGGTGGCGGAGGGAGGAGGAGGGGGGTGGCGGGGGGCAGAGGAGGGGGGTGGCGAGGGGCAGAGGCGGGAGGAGGGGAGGAGGTGGTGGGGCGTGGGCGGGGGAGGAGAAGGGAGGCGGATGAAGGGGAAGAAGAGGGGCTGGGGCTGGGGCTGGGGCGGGGGCAGGGGCGGGAGGCGAGGGCGGGAGAAGGGAGGCGGAGGAAGGGGAAGAAGTTGCCATTTTTTAAAGTTTATCAGAAGAGAGAGAAAAGATAATTTATGGCAACGTCAGAAACAGAATGGGATTGCATGTTGCAGTTTATATAGATAAGGAGAGAGAAGAAGCCCTAAATTAAAGAATCCTAATTGAATATTAATTCCTTAAATTAAGGAATCCTAAATGCACTAGAATATGTAAATATATATGAAAGAGTATTAGTTGCATAAATATTTTATGAGTGCACTTTTTTTGTAATTATTTTTAAAAAAGTACTATAAAATGTAATTGTTCCTAATAATAATAATAATAATGGGGTGGAATCCACCTATAATAAACACCTCACATCAATTTAGGAGTTCCCGTTTTTTTTTTTTGAGACAAGTACTCCATAATTAAAGAAATTGATAAATATATAATAAAAAAATAATATTGTACAATATTTTCAATTCGTCATATAGATGTTATAGCTATAGTTTTTATCCTGTTTATACAATTATAACGATATTTTTTATGTCAATTTTTTATGTTTGATTGTGACAGAGTTCGGAGTGCAAGTGAAAAAATTGTAGTATTCTTTAGTCACAAGTAAATTTTTTTTTAATTTAAAATATTATTTAAACACTCAAAAATAATCAACAAATTTACCTAATAAACTAAACAAGTCTCACATAAAAAATAAACACATTTTTCATAATAAAAAATTTAACTCATTTAAATTTTAAACTTAAAAATTATAATACCTCGGTCTTGATCAAGAATTTTAACCTCAAGAATAGACAAGAAAATTAAAAGGTCACGCCACATCACCACATGGATAAGCGGCAGTTGATCAGTTCCGGTTTGGTTTTGGGTAAGAAACTGATCCACGTGGGACCCACGCTTGCTCACGTGGCAAGAAATGGTAGGTCCACGTTGAGTGCATCAGAGGCCAATGAGAGGTAGTTAATTAAAGTAGATGCCAAATGGATGTCGTGTTGTCCGCACATATTGCATATGCTGCCAACTATCTCTCTCTTCCATTTGATCTATGTCGACGCGCACCACCCGCTTCCATGCAAATTAAAAATATTTTTCATTCTCCTCGAGTCCCATTTTCATCATTTTAATTTAAAATATATTTATATAATTTATAAATGTAATAAATAAGACTTATTTTTAGAGTGTAATTTGTTTTAACTTTATTTTTAACAAAAAGTGCATGATTTTTTATATTGGCACGGCCGTTTGTTTGATACACATTGTTGAGTTTCTTTTTAATAAATTACATTTTTAGATGAATTGATAATTTAATATATACAATTCTATTTTGGACCGAGAAATTTATAATTTTTACTCAATTTTATCGATCCTATATAAGTTAGCGGAGTTAGGAAAATAAATGTTATAATTACATTTTACAGACTAAAATTATATAATCAAGCAACGTTGTTCTTGAGCATGGACGGGAGGGTCGATCGTCCTGGATTCTCAATTAGAGGGTCCTCAATTCGCACAAAACCGTCGCTAAATCCGTCGTCATGGGGTTTGAACCAAGCTATAGCGACGGTTCAAATCTATAGCAACGGATTTAACGACGATTTTGTTCGTTCTTAAAGGTGGTTCGCATGCGGACCACATGCATAGAAATTCTCTTTATATATATATATATATATATATATATATACATATATTACTTTAAACATTTCATTGAATATTTTGGTTCTAGGAATACTAAAAGAAGTATATTTTAATTAATGTATTCTCATAAATTTTACTGTAATCGAAGTTCTCATATATTTTGTTATAGTCAAATTATAATGTTTTAAGCTTCAAAAAGACACTTTTTAAAATATATATTGTACTCCCTCCGTCCCAAATTAATTGCTCAGTTTTGACTTTTTAAAGTCAAATTGACCATTTTTAAAACTAATATGTTTACTATTTTTGTTAAAATATAGGTGAAGAGATTATAACCAAAAGAAAGTATATACAATTTATTACTTATCCTAATTTTTATAATTTCAGAAATATATTTATATATGTTTAATTATTAATTCTAAAAATAGTCAATTTGACTAAAAAAAGTCAAAATTAAGCAGTTAATTTGGGACGGAGGGAGTACTTTTTTTTTTTGTGAAGATAATATTTCAAAAAATATTTTATTTTTATTTTTTGCCTTGAGCGATCAAAATCTAAAGAACGAGCCTTTACTGAAGAGGACAGTTGGGGGTTTGCGAACCAGCAAAGTTACACTTGGCAATCAGTAGTAGTGGTCAAAATATGAAAGTCTAGTTTTTCTCTCAATGCCACACACAGAGCACAAACTATATATATATATATTTAGAACAATTATTCGTATCTTTTAAAAGATTTGGACAGTTCAACATGAAGGCTTGAATCCATATTTTAGAAAATATACTAGATACAAACCCGTCCGTTGTTGCGAGATTATTCAAATTTTTAATAATAAATATATTCGTACAATTAATAAATTAAAATATAATAAAAAATAGTATATTATTTTGTAATGATCAAATTTTATACAAAAAAATAAATGAATATACATTATAGGGAATAGTGATGAAAGTTTATCGATTTGTACATTACACTCTAAGTATGTGATTATTACTTTTAAGTTAGTGGCAAATTAAATGGCCTCAATTTTTGGGAAAAAAATTGAGGCCTTTGAAGGAATCAAAAGTAATGCCCTCACAACCATATCATATTGCACACTTGTGAATGTTTCTGTATTATTTTCGTGACACCTTTTTATTTGTTCTTCATAATAAACTATTTTATTTTCAAAAGCTATTTCATATTAGTGACAAAAGTCACAAAACTTTGTAGCAAAATCAAATATCACATCTTTATCGATCTAACATCCCACCACACTGCGCCACTCCCTTAAAAAACTAATAAAATTGCTTCAATAGGTAACAAAAAAGTAACACAAGATTAATAACCAGTTCATGCTGATAAGCTCCCCTGAATGACATATTACACAGACTGAACCAAAAGAAAATGTTAATATTTAATTGAAATCAGCTTGGTCTGTACCAATTGACACCAGGATTTGTTCACATGTTTTCTAAATCTGTTCTCACATTCATGCTAAACAGCCTGCAAAACAAAGAAAGTGAGAAACGCTAAAAACAAAATTATTTTTCCAAAATTTATGTAAATATAAGGATCATTAGTTCAGAAAAGAATTAAACAACGAAACAAACTGACAATCAATAATTGGAAACATCATAAATATAACATTCAATAATTTGGGTTTCAAAGAATTAAGAATATCCCAACAGAATCATCAATTAATTGCAATAAGAGTACCTATTGAGCATAAATGGCTTATTAGTCGTGTCGCCGGCAACCAAAAACTGGAATTTTGGTTCAAAAAATTTCTAAATTGACACTAAATAAAAACGTAATAATCCACTTATTAATAAACAAAATGTAAAATTTATAACGTGGAGAGAATCTGCTTCAACCACAAGACAATAAAAATCAATAATTTTCTTGCCCACCAAATTTTCTGTATTCAGTTCCATGTACAAAAGATTGACAAATTGCTTTAATATGGAGAAAACAACTATTGAAGTATAAAAACCAATATATTGGGACCTTAAAACCATCCAAAATAAATAGGAATTAGATTGCAACATAAACGTGTTATTGTATGTCCATGTTCTCCATAAACGTGTTCCATCACAACGTAAGGCCTTTATGTTCTTCCTTTTCTTCTCTCCCTTATTCTTCTGTTACCTGTTAATGTGGCTAAAATATTATCAAAAACTGGGTATACAAATGATTATAATAGAGCAGTGACCAAAAGTTCAAAAGTTCACTTACTGACGGAGAGAAGTACTTGTTTGGAATTTCAAGTTGATAACTGTTAACCTCCACAATTGCAAACTGGAAAACGCAAATATGCTTAATCACAGCAGAGTAAACCTTCAAATATATTGAAATGGACTATAGCATTGAGAAACAGAAGCCAAAAGAGTGATATTGAAATGTAAAGGACATTAGATATGAAATTTACAGTATAAACTCAATAGAAAAAAAGATCAGACTAAAATTTTGTCAAGATGTTTAAAAGAATTGATGTGCTTTAACAACTTTAAGTTTGTGAAGTTAACAACTTTAAGTTTGTGAGGTTTAAGCTAGATTTACCTCAAGGCCTTCAGCAGCATCCCAAGCTTTAAACACATCCGGATCTACTGAGACCACAACAACCAAAGAGTAGTTCAGGCTGTCACCTGCCAACAAAGCAATTGAGCAATCAGACTTTAGCAAACCCGTATTCATAGGGAAAGAAAGCAGGACACGTGTTGAATTGTGGGAATGACAGATGTCAAGCTATGGTATCATGTATTGCATTTTAGTATATTTAATAGATTACCATTTGAAATGTCACTTAGATGCATTCTGGAGGTTTTGCTTGCTCTCACAGATGTAGTACTTGTGCTCATTTTGTTGGTGGATTCAAACATGAAATAGGAAACACAATCAATATGCATAGGATAGTTTGACAGTAAAAAAATATTTTTATACTCAATCAATATGTATAGGATAGTTTTATGATGTATGTACTACACTAGCATACATAGATGACCCTGGTTTTATGTGCATAACCTAAAACAAACTTCTTTTTCCAAATAAACAAACCTGTAACATCTAGAGCACGGATAGATTCACAAAATGCATTGGCTCTATCACGGCGACGCAACACGTCACTTGAAGGAAGTGTAGTGGCTGTTAGTTGGGAAATCTTGGACAACAGATGTACATCAAGTTAAGAAACAAAAGTTGTAATTAGGAACCAAGAAAAATATTCTTAACAAATACAAACAGTTAGCAGAAATACTTCAAGCACTGAAAGTAATCATTTAAGGGACAGGTTAAGGATATAATCTCTGAATCTATCTGTCGTATGTGGTACAGCCACCACCAATGCACGAATCACAGAAATTGTAGATTAATGTGATCTATCTTCAAGGAAAGCATCCATTTGAACACTTATTTTGTCAACAATCTACAAAGAGGGAGAATGGCTCAGCCAGTGGAATAGAAGTTGATCGCCAACATAAATTTAATACCAGGTATATATTTGTATACCATGTCATTTTTGAAATGTTGTGCTACAGCCCCAAATGCTTCAATGCTTGCATAGTTGAAGCCACCTTAGCATCAATATATGCAACCTATGAATAAAATAAATAAATAAATAATAGTGATAGTGATAGTAATGTTAGAAATGTATATCCAACCATAACTAAAAACTGTAATTCCATAATAATAAATGGGCTTGCAATGACTTTCAAAAGATTGGTTGCACTAATTTTCATATTTACGTTGGAACTCACAACCATTTCCCATAAGATATTAAAAATCATATTATGATGTTCTTCAAAAGTGTTGCATCCCAGAAATAGTGTAAGTTACAAATATAAACTTCTAAGCAAACCATAAGCTTAATATTAAATTTTAACTACAAAATACCAACCAAAGGAAGCGGACAGAATTAACAATTTCTGCATTGGGCTTTACTTGCTGATCTTGTAGTACTGAACTTTGGACCAACATATTGCTCAAGTACTCTGTCAAATTTTCATGCTTGCTTGGAGCTCCTAATACACATGCCAAAAGAAGTGGTAGGACACAAATAGTAGTAAGTCTCTCAGCTTCAGAACTTTTTGGCCTCAGACCTGCAGTGCACAAGAGTCAAAATGTTGAAGGATTATGCAACAACAAACTTATAACCACTTGAAAACAATGAAAACTTTGAGAATATAAAACCTTTTATTCTTGACTGGATTCTGTGTGGGATAAATGTCAAATCAACATTATCACCAACAGCTACCAAGAATACAGGTTGCATAATGTGTGTCAGATAATAACCCCCAAAAAGCTCCGATATAGCCAGCAATAACTAAATCACAAGATTGGCACTTGAATTGGAAGTAAAGCCATCAAAACATCAGCCAAAGTTCTTTCAAGTGGGAAAGTACCTTCGCGATTCGGTTGCTTAAGTTATCTTCCTTATGAGGCAATAAGGAGGCTAACTGAATCAACGTGGGAAAGCAGTCACAATGCAGCCACTCAAATGTAGGCCACTCCACACATCCCCTGACCAAACAATTGAAATATCTCAGAAGAATTTTGCAACAGACCAACAGTTAGTTTTAAAACTATTGTAACACAATCTCAAAAATCTAAATATATAAAATTTAAATACATCTATTTGTATTTTTATCGGGGTCAAAATATAAATATATAAAATTTAAATACACCTCATGTCTAATTTCTTGAAATAATGCTTATTACATAAAAAATGGTCAATTAATACTTACATACACACATGCATACCGCCAACTTCATATGTCAGCCGAGAACCCATAGTATACGGTATACATGTATATAACAAATTTTTTATATGAGTAATAGTATTGTTGAATTTCGTGTCCCATTTTTCTGTCCACCAAGTTTTTGCCTGCCAACGTGACACGTGGCGAAGTCAATTCTGAATGGACCCACAGACTTCGTCCATTGACGGTCAACACTATCCATCATCAGCTGATCAGCATCATGCATGGTATCCCTGATCTTGATCTTGGACCATTTGATTTGTTGACCTTAAATTTTCAAACCTAAAGTAAAGGAACCAAATCTGTCTCCTTTTTTTCAGCCAAAAAAAATACTAAATTCAGTTTAAAAGACTTTTTTTTTTAGTTCAAAAAAATATTTAAAAATTAGTATAGTTAGAAAATATACAATACTAATATTTAATAAATATTAAATGGATTTATGAATGTTTATTTTTTAAATGAATATATAATCTTATAATTTGAAACGAAAACAGTCGTTCATAATCCAAAAATCATTCTAGTCGAAATTAAAACCATTTTGCTATTATATTTTGAAATTTAAATACACCTCATGTCAAAATATAAATATTTAAAATTTAAAATTTAAAAATTCATGTAGAAATAATGACTACAAAAAATTGGGGTTGGGGTTGGGGTTGGGGTTGGGGGTGGAAATCTCCAATAGTTTGGGTATGGGCTAAAGGGGAAGAAACAAGCAGATGAAAATTAGATTGTGGCCACAAAAAGATCTGGTTGGGTGTGTTCTCTATATATTATTGTACCAAGAAACAACCCATATGAATATCTGATGGTTGGCTGGTTTTCACTTGTCCTTATAAATCCTCATCTATATATCTATCTATTGTTATAAGTCACTATTTTATATTATTATTAATTACTAATGGAATAAAAATATAGCTTTATTTTTTATGAGGGTCTAAAAAAATTACATACATAAATTTATTTCTGGTTGCCCAAGTGTAGTTGTCTTTTGGTGAAGATGTCAATTTTATTAGCAAAAAGTATTTTTATTAATTTCTTAAATTATTGATGACAATTATACGTACAAGTGTTATCGTCTCGCTGGATGTTATTTATACTACTACTACTAATAAAAATAAATAAATACTTTTCCGTGGAAAAAAAGAAACTCTTTTGCTGTAGTAGCTGAAGGGAGTATTTGAGAATGGGAATGGTGTGGTTAAACCGTGAAAGGGGCAATATGGTCATTTGGGTGGCTAAATTGAGTTGGAAAAGGCGGCTGATTTGGGGTTCTGTTGCGATGGGGCGGTCGGTTGTCCGGAGAGAGGAAGACAAGCTACAATCGGCAGATCAAATCAAATCGGACCGCCCGACAAATCAAATTGGACCGCCCGACATCCGACGTGCATGACCATTAACATTTACCTGAAAAGGATAACATGCAAACCTCACCTATCCAAATAAATAGTACTCTCTCCATTGTTTTTTAAAAAAAAAATAAGTTTCATCTAATTTTGATTCTGATTGATTTTAAAATTTTTAGTTACCAATATTATTTATTGCATTAAAAAAATTAACTTTACAATATTTTTTTAGTTTACAATGTCAAATATTACGCATACGTTAATTATTTTTGTACCAAAAAGTAGTTTTTTTTATGATATTAGAAAATGGTACAACATTCATAAATTTATAAGTACAACTATTTATTCACTTTGCATCGAATTAAATCACACGTTTCACTGTTTGTGCAGCCCCCCATTAATTCCTTTAAATTTCATTCTTGCAAATATACTCCCCAAATATGATACTTAACGCGTTAACTACAACTCTATCCTTGTAGAAGCAGAGAACCCGTTGTTATCGCGGTTGTGCTAACGGATGCTATGGGGAAGTCGGTGAGTTACAGAAAGAGTTTGAAAAGGTAAAATCTTTAATCCATCATCTATGATTGAGTTGCGAAAGTTTTTGTCCGATCATTATTAATTTAAGAATAAAAATATTTTAAAAAAATATCATTAAATTGATAAATTTTACGAATAGGATTCATTTTGTAAGTGAAAAATGAAGTAATAAATTTGTGAAAAGAGCAAATGTTTAGTCATACACAGCAAGCATCAACATTACAATATGCCAACATGAAAACAATAACACCATCAAATAATTTAGCAATGAAGCCCCCAGTTTGGTTGCCTGCTTCTTTATGAAAGAGAAAGGGAGATAGTATTCATAACGTGGTGATGGTAGGCAGCAGCAGCAGCAGCAGCAGCAGCAGCAGTAGCAGCAAGCAAATTGATGGGCTTACTCAACCAGAAGTGAATAAGGGGAATCGTTATTTTCTCAGACGAAAATGTTGATAAAGTTCCGAAGTAAGCCCAATTAATTGATTGGCCAAAGTTGATGGGCTTACTCAACTAGAAGTGATTAGCTTACATGGATAATGAATACGAGAAAAATAATATTTGTGTGGCGGACTGGACTAATTAGTTATGTCATTTAGATCCCTTTTTTAATATTATATATTTTATATACCACTTAGATATACAGAGTAAACTTGTAGTAATACAGCATCGTCACAACTCTCTCTCAATCTCACCACAAGGCAATCCATGGAAAGTTTTACATAGTAGATAGAATCAAGTCTCATAAGGAAATTTTATGAATAATGAATGTATCATTAATTTTTTTTTATTTATCAATAATGTACAAAGAATGAAACAACAATGTTTTCAGCTAATCTGGATTCGAGACAACATAATCAATTAGTATCTAGTTCTAGGTTTAAATTCATCAACGACCTTTCTCCATCATCATCAATTAGTATTAGTAGCATCATCGCTAAATCGTTACTCTGTTAAAAGAGAGTAATTCCTTGTCGGACCATCGCCATTTCCTTCAAATAGAAGAAACAGTCAGTGGGCAGGGCAGGAGAATAATTCCTTGTCGGTCTCTCCTTTAGTCATTATGAACAAAAGCTACCCAATCTAATTATCATAACACTAATATCATCGGCAGAGCCTCGTGAAATAGACAGATCTGCAAGCTTTTTACAAGCTGAAAGTAATTCTAGCTTATCCATTCTTCCTGTGCAATTAGTACGCGCTACATCAACTGCTTCCTGATTACTTACCTGTAAATTGAATTATATTATTAGGCTACCTTCACAAGCTTCATCTCTATTGATAATAATATTAACTTAAAAGGAAAAAAGAAAATATATGGAAAAGAAAAATGAATTCATCCATCAATTACCTTATCCCATAAACCATCAGAAGCAAGGATTAAGAACTCTAATTCGGGTTCGATTCTAAGAACTTTTGTTTCTGGCTCTGCTGTCACCCATTGTTTTAGGTGTCGATCTCCAATTCCTCTGGACACAGCAAGAGATCCTTGAATTCTCCAAACCCCACGGCAAGAATCAACATACCCACCCTACATCAGGCATCAGCTTTATAGAAATGTAACCAGCTGTGAACTACTATTTACAGAAAGCAAAGATAGAAAAAATATATATAATGAATAGCTGCTTACCAGTGCCTCAATTCTACATTTCTCATCTTCCCTTGAAGGTCGATGATCAGAAGTAAGGGCCTCAGCAACTCCTCCTCGGCTAATAACAGCACGACAGTCACCGGCATTAGATACCACAAGATTGCCTTTCCGCATCATTGCAGTAACACAGCAAGATCCACCACGAAGGTCCTCTTTAAGAAACTCGGAATCTGTTCTCAAGTAGCCATGCTTAACCGCCTCAACAATATCTTGATCACCCATTTTTTCTACTTCATCAACAACATTCTTATCTAAGTTATCAGCCGAAAACTGAGCAGCTTTTGCACCTCCATGCCCGTCAAAAATACCAAAGAAAGCCTGGAAACATAATTACACCATAACATGTCAACTAAATCATTTAACTGAAAACTAGTAAAACCCATCAAAATAATGGGAAAAAATCCTGAAAAGCATAAAAACCATAACATATCAACTTCTTAATTCCAAAAAATCACACAATTGAACACTAGCAAAGCCCCTTTTTAGGCAAACCAGCAGTTAATAGGTTCTAAGATCGCCACTTTTTCTCTAATAATTTCCTTATCAATTTTTACCCATAACTATAAATAAGCATAAAAATAAATTAGTTGCTTGTAGTTCCAAGAAAAACATATTTGTAAAAAGTTTTCTCCATCTGAATTGTAGTGTACACAAACATCACACATTGAAAACCTGTAATTTACCATCAATTTCTCAACTTCATAAACTATATTTCAGCACCCAAATTCAATAATTCTTTAATTAAGAAGTTTATAAGTTATATAATTAACAACAACAAATAGAGCCTACCTAATTACACTAGTTACTTTAATACAATCTTCTTATTGCAAACACGATTCAAATTTAGCCAAGTAAACTGTCCAAAATCTCAACTTTGACCCAATTCAACAAAAAAACAAGCTAAATGCACTAAATGCAGAAATCTAATCGAGGAAATAAGCTTTAAACAGTCCAAATCATAAATTAAGAGAAAATTACCTGTTTGGAATCTCCTTGAATATTGACTTTAGCTGAGTAACGATCCTCCATTGCCTCTCTCCTCCCTCGCTTACAGTATACCGAGTACCCATCACCCTCAAACTCTAGCATCTCCCTCCTCCGCTCCTCCGCCGCCGACGGCGTAGCCAAATCACATCCAAAGCTCAAAGCCGCCACCGGAATATCGAGCTTCGCCGGCCTCTTCCTCTTCGAAATCGTCAGCGAGGATGAAGGAGGAGGAACGACATCGTTGGAAGCTCTAATTAGTCCACTGGGTGGCTTCTGAAGCCGGAGCTTCAACGCCGAGGACGAAGAAGACGGAGAGGAAGGAGAGTGGGTCAGGATTATGGTTTCGGGAGATGAAGAGGGTTTGCAGAAAAGGGAAGAAGAAACCCTAGAAGACGACGACGGAGAAAATACCGGCGAATTCGACATTGCAACGGTACAAGACATTGTTTTGTTTTCTTCTAACGTTCGAATTTTTGTTTGTATATTTTGATTTGATTTGATGGAGAGGAGGAGGTGAGAGGATTAGGTATTTATAGTGGAGGAGTATTATTTTGGTCGTTGTGAAGTCAAAGTGGGCCCTGTAACTTATCCGTGTTAATTCTGAGTGTAATTGTTCTGTTTTCCCATGATATTTTTGTTTATTCTTTTTTCTTTATTGCTACAAAAACATGTTTACTTGTTTAAATATTGATATGAATGCATAAATAATTGATGGTTAAAATACATGAAATACGTAAATGATTACTTACTGATTAGTTAATTAATACAAATTTATGAATTTATATTTAGAAATGAAAGTATAATTTTTAGGAACAGATATATTATAACACATGTAGACTGTAGTTATTTAAAACCCAACCCCTTTGACAATCATCTTATTTCAATTCTCTCCCTCTCCTCGGGAGTTTCTCATTTTCTTTCTTTTTTATATCAACATCATTTTGTATATAGGAGTATTTGTTAAAGCAAAGGGTAAAAAAGAGAAATGGGTGGCAGAATGACAAATTAAGGTAGAGTGTGGGGATTAATTTATTTTCAACAAGAAAGGGATTTCAAGGTCAAAACACGCAATGGGGGGGAGGATATATAATTAGTACTCCCTCCGTCCCAAATTAATTGCTCAGTTTTGACTTTTTAAAGTCAAATTGACCATTTTAAAAAATAATCTTTTTACTATTTTTGTTAAAATATAGGTGAAGAGATTATAACCAAAAGAAAGTATATACAATTTATTACTAATCCCAATTTTTATAATATTATAAATATATTTATATATGCTTAATTATTAATTCTAAAAAAAGTTAATTTGACTTAAAAAGGTCAAAATTGAGCAGTTAATTTGGGACAGAGGGAGTATTGTATTTATGTAAATATTCAAAACGAGTGTGATTTTGTTGGTCTCTCCTATCTTTCCTTAGTTGGGGCAGTGGGGCTGGGGAGTTGATTAGAAATTAGTAGTACTACTCCATACTACTAACTAATAATTGGATGGCAGCGCGTTTTGGTTTGTGTGTTTCCGAGAAATCTCCTTAGTCCTTGCTTTCAATCAATAGTAAAGTTCGACCTCAATTATAACTTTTTATTTATATTTTTTGGGTATAAGTACTATCTTCATTCCATAATAAATAACTTTTTTTAAAAAAATATTTTAATTTATTTGACATTAACACTTTTTTTTTAAAAATAAATTATACTATTCATAACTTGTATCATTGTCCTAATAATTTTATTCCATTATATTAATAATTTTTAACTTTTAATAAAAGAAAAGCAATAAAATTTTATTATGAAATTGAGACCCCTAAAGCTAACTAGAAACAAATAGATACTCCTTGGACCCTGGTAGAAATTAAGGACGGTAGAGTCCATTGGGCCATTCAAGCCGAATTATTCCATACCCTTGACGTCAATTGGGCCATTCAAGCCTTTGAGGATTTATAGTAAGATAAACAGGTTGAGAAATACTTACAAGTCCATTTGAAACAGGTTGAGAAAGACTTTCAAAAAATATTGAGTAAAAAAATGGAACAATTACATATTATAGTACATTTTTAAAAGTAATTACAAAAATCATACATTCATAAAATAATTACAAAAATATTACACTTTTTCATATTTATTTACAATAATAGTGCAATTAGGATTCCTTAATTTAAGAGATTAGTATTAATGGGCTGATATGGCAAATCTGGTAGTTATTTTTAAACTCCTGAAATCTTCTTCTTCTTCCTTCTTTTTCTCCCAACTCCCATATCCTTTGTTCTGGTATTTCTCTCTCTAAAATCTTCTTATTCTTCTTCTTATTCTTCTCTCCGCCCTTACCATTTCTCTCACTCCTCTTGAAGCCACTCGTCGTCAACGGACCGAATCTACTTCTTCAAACGATGGAACCGCCTCCTTTCGGAACCTACCATGCGATATGTACATGGTTGAAGTGATGTTGTCATACTATGAGTTTTTACTTCTCTGGCGACATTCGTTCGATACCAAATTGGCAGTTTAAACTTGCATATTGTAGAGATGGCAGCACATCTGTGCAACTCTTCCCCATCTGAATTTGTACAAATATAATTTTGGGAGTTGCGCTAAATTTTCCATATTTCGTACTTTGATTTTGTTGGATATTCATAACAATTTGTTATGATTTGTGAGTCTGTAATGTTTATTGGAGTTTATGTAAACTGGGTTGGATATACAGGTTATTTCTGTTTTGGTTATCATTATTAAAACTTGTTATGGTTACTTTCATATAACTATCTGGTTACTTCTTTATTATGTTTTGGTTACTGTTATCTTATGATTTGGTTACTATTATTGTGCCATCGATGTGGGATTTTGGTTACTTTTATTTTTTATTCTGGTTAATATATAATTGTATAGTATATATGGATTGCCTGAACTGAGTTTTATTACATGATATTTCTTTTTTGGTTACCATTAAAACTTGTTCTAGTTACTATCATATAATTATGTGGTTACTGTTTTATTATGTTACATTATGGTTACTGTTATTTAATGGTTTTTGACTACTATTATTGTACAATCAATGAGGTATTTTAGTTATTATTTATTATTTCTTTTAAGTTGTGTTTGCTACATTATTTGAGATGTACAGTTAGTAACCAAATATGTATATAAAGGTAACCAACTATTATTTTTGATAGTAACCACAGAGTTACAAGCTTGTTTTAGGACATATATCAAATGTGAAGTGTACATGTCATAGTATAATTGGGTTGCCTAAACAAACAATATCACCTTCATTACATGGTGCTGGATACACAGGTTGTTTTATGTTTTGGTTACCATTAAAACATATTATGGTTACTGTTATGTAACTATTTGGTTACTTATTTATTATATTTGTTTTACTGTTATTTAATTATTTTTGACTACTATTATTGTACAATCAATGAGGTATTTTAGTTATTATTTATTGTATCTTTTAAGTTGTGTTGGATACATTGTTTGAGATGTACAGTTGGTAACCAAATATGTATATAAATGTAACCAACTATTGTTTTGATAGTAACCAGAGAGTTACAATCTTGTTTCAGGACATATATCAATTGTAAAATGTACATGTCATAGTATAATTTGATTTCATAAACAAACAATATCACATTCATTACAAGATGCTGGATACACAGGTTGTTTTATGTTTTGGTTACCATTAAAATATATTATGGTTACTGTTATGTAACTATTTGGTTACTTATTTATTATATTTGTTTTACTGTTATTTAATTGTGTTTGAATTGTGTTTGACAACTATTATTGTACACCATTTTAATTTTTGTTAGTAACCAAATAATTAAAAACTTATATCAGAACAGTTATCAAGTGCTTAATGTACATGTGAGGGTTCCCATTTATCTAGCTGATTGATACTTTTAAATTACATAGTTATAAAAGTTATTTGAAAATGGTCTATGCCAGTTGGTAACTAAATATGAATATAGAGGTAACAATTTTATTTTAGATGGATAACCAAATTTACATAAAAATATTTCAGAACAGTTTCCAATTGTTCAATGTATATGTTTACTTTATATTGATAACTCATGATGGAATCAAAAATTAAAATATTAATCAACATCAATTTTGGTTACTGTTCACTATCAAAAAAGTTACCAACCATGTGGTTAATAGTTACTAGCAGTAAAAAATTATATATTCCTGTAAGTAATTAAATTTGTTGTATTGGTTACTGTCAATAGCCATTGTCTAACAACTGAATAAACATTGTAAAGTAACCAAATCAATATTAGACAGTAACCAAATTACATAATCTTAGTAACCAGAAAATAAATCAAATTTTTACATGCAATTTTGAAGGCCTAAATGATGGAATTCGACCAAAAAACCCTGCAGTTCACCAGCAAAGCTGGTGACTTTTGATCGTTGACCCGTTTTCAATGAAATTAGGATCTGAAAACGCCAAAATCTGTCACTCCAAACTTGACAGAAATTATCAAATTGTTACTGCAACCAAATAAACATTATACTGTAACCAATTAAATAGTATACAACAACCAATATATATAATCAGATTAGCAGTTGTATGAAGGTAACCAATGTATTCAATGAGTAACCACCAATATAAAAGAAACAATTATAAAACTGAATAACAGTATAGAGTAACCAAATAAACACCTTACAGTATCTAAATACATATTATACAGTAACCAAGATATATGTAATTAGTAGCCAATATTAAAAAAAATATTTTTACATTCATTTTACAACCAAAATAATCAGTAATGACTTTGTTACAAATTAAAGACTAACAAATGTATGAAGGTACCTATCAATGTAGTTAATCAGTAACCATATAATCACTGTAAAACACAGTAATATAATGCAGTAACCATGATAATATTATACAGTAACCAAGTCAGTATTATATACTAACCAAATCCAAATTAGACAGTAACCAACATATATTTACTTAGTATACACAAGATAAATACATTCTGCATTGCATTTTTATAGTAAAAAATAACTAGTATAATTTGTTTGTTACCAACTAAAGGCAAATTTTTGTAAGAATGTAACCAATGTAGCTAACAAGTAACCATTAATATAAACAATATAAGTAGAAGTGTGCATTAATATGCTTCAGCAACCAATATTACAGTAATCAATTAATCATTAATGCAGTAACCAGTTCAGCATTAATGAGTATCCATTATATTTTTACATAGTATCCAAATCAGTATTATTCAGTAACCAAAATAATGTTAAACAGTAACCAACTCAGCATTAGTCAGTAAACATATACATATAATTGTTCATACATAGGTAACTATATACATTTAATTGTTCAGTAACCATATATAACCATGAGAATTTGTAGTAACCATAGGTAAATATATACATATAATTTTTATACTGATACACCTCAATATTAGACAGTAACCAATACAATGTAGTCAATGAGTAACCTTAAATATATAATAATATAAATCAGAATTAGTTAGTAACTAATATATCAAAGTCAACATTAGTCAGTAACTAATTCATCATTTTTCATTAACCAATTCAGTATTGTTCAGTAATATTATACAATAACCATTATAATTTTAAACAGCAACCAGATCAGCAATATGCAGTAACCACAATAAAGTTACCCAGTAATCAAATCATCATGAATCAGTAACCAATATATTGTTACATAGTAACCTAGGAAGCATTAGACAGTAACTAGCTTATCATTAGATTTTATAATGTTCAAAGTAACCAAAACATCAGTAGACAGTAACCAACATAGCTTCATACAGTAACTAAGACAACATTAGACAATATAATGTTACAAAGCAACCAAGATATCATTAGACAATAACCAACATATTGTCATACAGTAACCAAGATATCATTAGACAGTAACCAAGACAGCACTGAACAATATAATGTTATACAGTAACCAAAACAACAATAGACAGTAACCAACAGTTGCATAAGACAGTAACCAATGTTTTTGATGAGTAACCATTAATATAAAAATTCAGTAGAACTCGTTTGAAAATTATAAATTATTCAAATAAACAGTTAGTGAACAGTTTATATTTATTTAGTAACCATAATCTAAAACATATGAATGAATCAACCAAACACTATAGGAATTTGTAGTAACCATTTTAATCGTGAAAAACTTAATAAAGGTAACCAATATACATACGGATACCGTAGTAACCATAGGTAACTATATGCATACGAACTTTAAACTCACATACCTCAGAATTCAGATTTGTATCGAAGTTGCTGTGATATTGTTTTTGGTTACTGAACTTGAAGTTGATGATGATTTTGTATTCTATTTCGTGTTCTCCGATCTTAGATGTTACCGAAATTGAACTTGAAGTTGCTGTGATCTTAGTTGTTGATGATGATTTTGTATGTCGCGATCTCAAAGGTGAGTCGAAAGGGAAACGTCGATAGAAGATTTGGATTTGTCCGATATCAATGTTGCATGTTGTGTTCAGTTGCTTGAATTTAGGAGCGGTTAGTGTTAGATAGGGCAGTCGGTAACCGACGTATGCGTGATGTTAGCAATTTTATTATTGAGTTGTTTTATTTTTGTAATTATTTTGTGTATGTTTTATTTTTGTAATTACTTTCTAAATGTTGTATATTAGTGTAAAGAACCCTAATAAAGGATTAATTACATATGTTAGTACATTTTAGAAAATAATTACAAAAATCTTACATCCATAAAATAATTACAAAAACATTACACTTTTTCAGTTTTATTTATAATATTAGTGTAATCATGATTCCTTAATTTAGGGGATCATTATTGGTGGGCTGACATGGCAAATCTGGTAGTTTTTTATTTGAATCGCGTGAATCCCTTTTTTTTCTCCCAACTCCCATAACTTTTGTCTAGTATTTCTCTCTCTAAAATCTTCTTTTTCTTCTTCTTCATCACAGTTGTTACACTAATTGGTGGCGTAAATTGGTTAATGATTATTAATCTTCTTCAGGCTCTTGGGGGTGCAATTGGTTTGAATATTTCCATCTGCTTCTAGTTGTATAAGTAAGCTCGTCGGCCTCTTTCTTTTTTGCATAGAGATCACCATCTGCTTCTTTTTTGCATAGAGATCACCATATGCTTTCTTTTTTGCGCGTTTTTTTTTTGATTATTTTTTAATTTACTTTTGATGCACTTGTTGATTAACTATTGTTCAAGTTAGTGAGAAGAAGGTTTTGGATCAGAAAGCATACATGTTCTATTATCGAGATAATAGAAATTTTGCTTCAAACAAGCCTCTTGATATTGCTCGGAAAGAGATCATGGCGACAGATTTCATGAGAAGAAGCTCAAGTTCATAGCCATAAGATATTTCCAACCCAAAGTTTTTTGTATGTTAATTTAAATTTTGTTATTGTTACTATCATATAAATGTTTGGTTACTTCTGCATTATATTTTAGTTACTGTTAGCTTGTGATTCGAATACCATTTTTGTTACCTTGATTTGGTATTTTGGTTACTTTTTTATGTTGTTATGGTTACCATGTATTTGCTTAGTATACATGGTTGACTAAACTGATTTTGGTGTACATGTTGTTTATGTATTGGTTACCATTAATATATGTTTTGGTTACTAACATATAACTCTTTGGTTACTTCATTAGTATATTTTTTGTTACTGTTAGTTTATGATTTAGATACCATTCTTTTTCCCTCAATTGAAATTTTGGTTACTTTTATATGTTATTTTGGTTACAATGTATTTGCTTAGTATACATTGGTTGATTAAACTGGGTTTGGTCTACATGTTGTTTATGTGTTGGTTACCATTAAAACATGGTTTGGTCACTATCATATAACTGTTTGGTTACTTCTTTAGTATATTTTTTTAGTATACATGTTTTGTTTACTACATAAAATGGTTTGTACTACATGTTGTTTATATTTTGGTTATTATTAGATTATATAATATAACTTTTTGGTTACTGCTTTATTATGGTATGGTTAATGTTATATTATGATATGATAACTATTATTGTGCAGTCAATTTGGGATGTTAGTTATTTGATAGTCTGTTTTGACTACTGTGTAATTATTATATTATATTTTGGTTAGTATGCACTTATTCGTTAGTCATTATGTAACTGTTTATGATATAGATATTGTTTATATCTGGTTACTAATAACTGTGTAAATCTGATTTTATTTATTTGCAGTTATGGGAACTTTACTACGAGGAATGCAATAGAAAATTCATTGGAAAAGTTATATATTGGTGACATGGAAGTCCCCATCATTATTACCAAAAAATTAAACTCAAGTCAATTGGAGAAGTTTAAGGCATTATTAGTTTGTGGATGTATTATTTTTGTAAATAATAAACTCAAGTCATAATAAATCATGTATTTGCTTAGTATACATTGATGTATTATTTTTATAAATTCCTTCAAACATTACAATTTGTTATAGTTAGTGAGTATGTAATGTTTATTGGAGCTTATGTAAATAAAATTACATATTTGATTATATAATCAATTATTTGACATTGTTTGTTGGTTCGTATTAAGTTGTGTCTGATACATTATTTGAAAGGTGCAGTTGGTAACCAAACATGCATAGAAGGGTAACCATTTTATTTTTTGGTAGTAACCAGATAGTTACAAGCTTGTATCAGGACATATATCAAGTGTTAAATGTACATGTGAGAGTATACATGGGTTGCCTAAACTGGGTTGGATATACAGGTTGTTTCTGTTTTGGTTACCATTAAAATATGTTCTGGTTACTTTTCATATAACTATTTGGTTACTTCTTTATTATGTTTTGGTTACTGTTACCTTATGGTTTGGCTACTATTATTGTGCCCTCGATGTGAAATTTTGGTTACTGTTATTTTTATTCTGGTTAATATGTAATTGTTTAGTATACATGGATTGCTTAAACTGGATTTCATTACATGATATTTATGTTTTGGTTACCATTAAAACCTGTTCTGGTTACTATCATATAATTATGTGGTTACTGTTTTATTATGTTACATTATGGTTACTGTTATTAGTAACTTGATAGTTACAAACTTGTATCAAGACAAACATCAATTGTTAAATGTACATGTGAGAGTTTTCATTTATATATATGGTTATTTATAGATCTCATATTAAAATAAAAATAGTTTAAGAGGTGCAGTTGGTATCCAAACATGCATATAAGGGTAACCATTTTAGTTTTTGTTAGTAACCAAATAATTAAAAACATATATCAGAATAGTTATCAAGTGCTTAATGTACATGGGAGGGTTCCCATTTATCTAGCTGATGGATACTTTTAAATTACATAGTTATAAAAGTTATTTGAAAATGGTCCAGTTGGTAACTAAATATGAATATAGAGGTAACCATTTTATTTTAGATGAGGAACCAAATTTACATAAAAATATTTCAAAACAGTTACTAATTGTTCAATGTATATGTTTACTTTATATTGACAACTCATGATGGAATCAAAAATTAAAATATTAATAAATAACAATTTTAGTTACTGTACACCATCAAAAATGTTACCCACCATGTGGTTAATGATTATTAACAGTAAACAATTATATATTCCTGTATTTACACTCTTTTTGTTTATGTTCCGTTGAAGTAAAGCACAACTGGAATCATCTCCATAGTCTAACAACTGAATAAATATTATAAAGTAACCAAATCAATATTAGACAGTAACCAAACTGCATAATCTTAGTAACCAGAATATAAACCAAATTTTTACATGCCATTTTGAAGGCCTAAATGATGGAATTTGACCAAAAAACCATGTACATCACGAGCAAAGCTGGTGACTTTTGATCGTTGGCCCTTTTTCAATGAAATTAGGCTCCGAAAACGCCAAAATCTGACACTCCAAACTTGACAGAAATTGCCAAATTGTCACTGCAACCAAATAAACATTATACTGTAACCAATTAAATAGTATACAACAACCAATATATATAATCAGATTAACAGTTTTATGAAGGTAACCAATGTAGTCAATAAGTAACCACCAATATAAAAGAATCAATTTTTAAACTCAATAACATTATAGAGTAACCAAATAAACACCTTATAGTATCTAAATACAAATTATACAGTAACTAATATATATGTAATTAGTAGCCAAGATTATAAAAAATATTTTTACATTCATTTTACAACCAAAACAATCAGTAATTACTTTGTAATAAATTAAAGACTAACATGTGTATGAAGGTAACCAATGTAGTTAATCAGTAACCATCAATATAAAAAAAATCAGTATAAAACACAGTAATATTATGTAGTAACCATGGTAATATTACACAGTAAACAAGTCAGCATTATATACTAATCAAATCCAGATTAGACAGTAACCAACATATATTTTCTTAGTAACCAATTCAATAATAAACAGTAACCAATTGATATGTATTTAGTAACCAGAGTAAAAAACATATTTTCAAATGCATTTTGCATTCAAAACATTCATTATTCTGACTTTGTAACCATTTAAAGAGCAAAAAATTTGAGAAAGGTAACCAATAGACGAATACATAGTAAACACGAGGTAACACTATGCATATAAATTGGAAAATCAAATACCTCAGTATACAAATTTGTAACAAATCAACAATCAGTGCAGTACGATCATATATCAGTGCAGTTGCAGTAAGTTTCTGGTTACAGATCTTGAAGTTACTGTCGATCTTTTATGTTCTTCTCCGATCTCTGAACAACATAACGACCAGAGATTTCGTCTTCTCCGATAGATATGTCGTTGATATGTTCTTCTTTGATCTCAGAGTTGCGTCGCGAGATTTCGTCTTCTTCGGTAGATTCGTCGTTGATTTGTTCTTCTCCGATCTCGTTGCTGTCGATCTTTTATGTTTTGTTCAGTAACGTGAATTTAGGACCGGTTGGTTGGAAGTATGGAAGTGGTAACTGGCATGTAGGAGTTAATGACGCATGATTTTAGGAATCCTAATATATTGTGTTGTTTTATTTTTGTAATTATGTTGTGTGTGTTTTATTTTTGTAATTACTTTCTAATTGTTGTATATTAGTGTTAAGGACCCTATAATAAATATGCTTGGGTATAGGTAGCTTATAGATAATTATCCTTTCTTATTCTCAACGAAATTCAAAGCCCCTTTATTCTAGAAAAATTGTGAGCCCAATAGCCCAGAGTTGAAATCCCTAGTATTCTGAGTTTGTTGAAACTAGGCCCAATCCAATCCTGCCTGAAGGACTCAGTAAGATTGACCCAAAACGTAGCTACCATCTTTCTTAACAGGATGGCTCCGACTTATAAAGAAGATACTATCCTAAATCAATATTCCCTCCGTAATTTAATATATATCGTTTTAGATAATTTTATTTTTTATAAATTATTTATCGTTTCATTTAATTTAGAAGAATTAATTATAATGTTTTCAAAATTATCCCTTATGAAAAATTATTACAGATGAGAGAGTATAAGATAAGTATGATAATTATGGAAATTTAAGGGTATATAGTTATAGAGCAATGATCAAGAGCTTACCCCTTATCTAACTCACCTGAGCTCACCCCCCTTTAGCGACGGACCCGGCGATGGTTCGGTCATACAACCGTCGTCTATACTTTTAGCGACGGACAACATATATCGTCGTTAAAAGTATAGACGACGGTTTTATGACCAAACCGTCGCCGGGTCCGTCGCTAAAAAGAGAGTGAGCTCAGGTGAGTTGGATAAGGGGTATGCTCTTGATCCGGACCGTATAGTTATATGTATATACACAGTTGTGTAGTACATGTCTATGGCTACGATTTTTTTGGGCTATGGCGATGGTTACCGTCGCCATAGAACAAAATAACTATAGTGACGGTTCCAAAAAATCGTCGCCATAGACGACTGTGTATTATACAGATGTGTATATATATAATTTTTTTATATTTAATATTATACAATTATTTTTTTAATTTTTATGTACAACTGTACAACGATGAAGTTTGAAGAGGGAAAAGCATAATACCTCTAGCTTAAATGGCGAGAAAAGAGTGGTGAATTACTAGTACTAGGGTGAGAATGTTATCCAACTATGGTGATTGAGAGAACACAGGCGAATCAAATTACAACACTCCTGACTCCCCAACCAACAAACATAACTTCTTCTTCGTAGGTTGGTCGGTCCGTCGTTATATCAATCAATCGATTTAATTTACATAAACTTATATTTATGTAAATAATAATCATATAATTTAATAAAAAAATATTAAATTAATTCAAAATTTTATCTTATTCATCATTTGAGTTTTACATTCGGATGATGAATTCTAAATTTTAAAGTCACAATTTTTTGGGTGCATATAATCTATACACATATATAATAACACAAAACTAAATTTTGTGGTCCTTGATCTTTAGTATGGATCTACAACCATTTTATTTCTATATAACTACATACTAAAAATACAAGGAAAATAGTATAAGAAAATAATAACTAATATTAAAAAGCGTAGTATATACTCCAAATATATATATATATATATATATATATATATATATATATATCAATAATTAAACTTTATTTACCAAATTTGTTTCCGATTGGAATGTTAAAATAAATTCATCACTTATATATTAGTTATCTTTTAAAATTAAGAATCATGATGATAACATATTATTCTACAATACTTTTATTTTATATAAAATTCCTTAAACACCAAGTTTAGACTTTTAGGTTCAACTCATTTTTGAACTCTTAAAAACTATGCATAAATTTAAATATTGAAAAAAACTACTAAATATTAAATATTAAATATTAAATTAAAATTAACAACAAAAATAATATATTACTAATACTCAATTGTGAATTTTTATAATAATTTGTTTGATTAATGTATTGTAGTCATTTTAATATTAGTAATAAATTAATTTAAAATCATAATTATTATATATTTAATAAATAAATTCGTGTTTCGAACGGGAAACCAAACTTGTGTGGGCACAATGGAAACAATTAATGATACGTATCAGGTTTGTCCGTTATGTGAAGTCAATTTTAACAAAAATGACACTGTTTAAATCTTGAGTAGGTAATGGATGTGATTAAAAGGGAAATTGTGAGCGTTACGCCTTCCACATTAATACCTATCAAACTAGTTTTCGTGTTGCTTCATATCCATTAGGATGTGGCGATTCACTACTCTTCAAGACATATTTTATTAAGCAAATAAAACTAAAAATTACCTACATTGTAGTCAAAAATTATTAATATATTAAATTTAAAAATTATCGTGTCACCTTATTTTGAGTTATAATAATCATTAATCTTAGATAAATAATACTTCATCTGTTTCAAATTATTTGATCATTATTGACTTTTGAGAATTAATTTAATATATATTTTAAGCTCAAAATTGAGATGACTTATTATAAATTATGATACAATAAAACTTACAATGTGTCGTACTTTTTATTAGATGATTTATAATATTCATCATTGTATTGATTAAAATTAAAAGAATATATGTCAATTTTGAGTTAATTTTTTTATTTGATTTTAAAAAATCAATAATCAAATAATATAAAACTGTGGAAGTATTACTTATAAGATTACACAAAGTTTAAATACATAAAAAAATTCAAAAATTAATTAGAACACTATTTTCCGTATGCATTTAGAGAATAGATGATGCAAATCAATAGTCCAATCTCACTGCACTCCATTTCTTACATGCAATGTATTTTTCCTGTGTCTATACGCTATTATAGAACATTGACTAATTAATATACAGTGTCCAAAAATCTAAAGATTAGGACCACGCAGCTTAGCTACTGGTCCAATTAGTCTTATTTGTGACTAGCGAGGGTACGTAACGATTACTTCCTCCGTCTTATAGTTATAGATTGATTTTTTTGACATATAATTTAAAAACAAATAGTTTAAATTAATTTTTAACACAAATTTTCCATATATACCCCTTAATATAAAATTAATGAATACATTAATTATTCATTACTTATCACATTGAAACTCTTAACTTCATTGATTGTTGAAGTATATTGGACCTTACATTCCCCAACAACACACTACAATGAAATCATATATATATATATATATATATATATATATATATATATATATATATATGGATCTCCATCCACAGCAACCGGTTGTTGGGGAGCAACCCCTTTTTGCCCAGCCGGTACAGTTTGTACCGGCCTTAGAATTTTTTTTTTAATAAGCCGTAACAGCTTGTACCGGCTGGCCAAAAAGGGGTTGCTCCCCAACAACCGGTTGCTGTGGATGGAGACCCTATATATATATATAGCATGTGGGTGGTTCTATCTAGCGAATCTTAGGGAACAAATTATAAATAAACCGAGTATAGCGACGATTTTATCTGTTATTATAGTGTAGATAGCCGACTTTCTATACTGATTCGTTTTTAGTTCGCTCTTTATGGTTCGCTGAAAAGACAAACTGTAAAATATAAACTTTGTTATGGATAAAAATTAGACATAAAATTTATAACATCCATTTTAAATATTAACAGCCGTTACTAATATGAAAAATATTTTGATCTAATTATAATGTAAAAAATCAACTACTCTGTTACTAATACTGTAGGCGTATCAATTCGCGTCACAATACTTTTAACCAGGTTGTTAAAAGAATTGGGGCAAAAAGCAGCTTGATTTCTAAATTATTCTGTCCCCGATAATCGTGCACCGTCCATAATAATAATATTCTTAAAAAATTATCGTTTAAGGTTAATGTACAAAAATTAAGAAATATAATTACTACTCCCTCCATTCTTTAATATATGTATTTTTAGAAAAATATTTTTGTTCCTAAATATAAATCATTTGACAATTTCAAATAAACATTAATTGCTTAGTTTTCAATATTATCCCAAGTAATAAATATAACTTTTGTTCTTTTACTATTTTTTGTTCAATAAATAACACTCTTTTTTTTAATACAAGGGCAATATAGACAATTGATAGTATATTTAATGTTTTACAATTATTTCTTTAATACTTGTGCACAACTCTAAAACGACCTATATTAAGGAACGGAGCCTAACGAAAAATATTATCCTTATTAATTGTCTCAACTAATTATTCCTCTCCCAATATTTCTTATTCAATTCAACCAATTAACTTCTTATTCAACAAATTACTACTTGGATTATAGTATTAAATTGAATAAGAATCATTGGGAAAGGAATAAAACTTTAAATAGAAAAAAGCTTTAAATAAGGGTAAAATAGGAAAAAAAATAGATAATGTGTATTGATAAATTCAAAACGATAATCTATTTGAAACAAAAATTATTTTTTAAAACGATAATCTTTTAAGAACGGAGTGAATACTACAATAAGGTTACAGATCATTGGTTGTCTGTCATACTTCCTTTGTTTTTGTTACAAAACGAAGCATGCTCACAACGTGAAATAATTAATACTATTATTCTTATCCAAAAGGAAAGTTCATTCACGTTTTACAGACAAAGAATCAATATTTATAATTATGGGATTTTTCTGTACTATCTCCCCAATCAAGTCGTCATTATCACATTTTTTTAAAATTCCACACCTTTTTTATCAAATAGATTAAAATATATTGAGATTGTAAATTATTAAAAGAATACAATACAAAAAAAAATATTTCAAACAAAATAACAGATAATCAAGAAAATAATCAATTATAGCAACAATTAGTGTACACCGGAAATACTCCTAAAAACAGTTATATTTCAAAAGTAATAACAAAATATGTAAATTAATCTGAACAATCTATTTACAATAATTCATGCACTGAAAAAATTCTCAAGAACGAAAAAATCTCCTAACAAGAGAAAAGAAAGTCTCCTAATATATGATAATGAATTTCTCTCATAAAAAAGAAAGAAAGAAGAAATGAGTCATATTATAGAGAAAACAAACCCCATAAAAAGAAAAAATAAATAAACTCCACAATAAGTGAGAAATTATTAGAACATAAGAAGAGAGCTTGGGAAGGGTTTTTCCAAAATAAGGAGAACTCTCCTCATGTCTAAGATGTAGGCTATAGTTTTTGTACAGGAGTATTGTTACGGAGACAAAAAAATGCTTATAAAAATTAGATTATACAGTAAAATGATGTGGTATAGTGTAAGTAGTAGATAATCTACCCTACGTAGGTATGCCTAATGATAGTAACCAGCCATAATCGGTCACATCATTTTGTAAGTAATTTTTTAAAGATTTTTTTATTATTAAAGTACTATTGATTTTGACATATATGATTATATTTGGTGTTTTAAAATTAATTTGAGATTTAATAAATTAACAACTAACACATTTATCAAATAGTAAAAAGTAAATTATGTACGTTATAAATTATCAAAAAAAAAAGTACTTGAAGGTAAAAATGCACGCAGTGAAAATATAAGTTAAAGATTTACAAATTTTATAAATAGGAATTTATGGTGAAACGAAGGTACTACTACTGTAATGAAGATGCATGCATGGCATGCACATAAAAAGGCCAATTTTTTCTATTATTTTTGTATTTTTATATTTAAATTTTGAATTAATTGATATTAAATAAAAGTTATGATGTTCAAATTTAAATAAAAAATATAAAAAAATAAGGAAATTGGAGACAGAAGATGTGTTGCAGCTGTAGCACTGCCAAAACAGTGTGGGATTCAATCTCGGCTGGGGGCTATCATGGATAAGATAGGCATTGGCCGGAAGGAGATAGGTCTGCCACTGTGTCCGTGTACTTATTATGCCTCTTTCGTCTTCCTATCCACATTCAACTCGTGTCATCAACTAGATAAGACCTAAGACTGATTCATTATCAAATACAGTATCTGTTTTTTTTATAAAAAGGAAATGGAGTACTATCTAGTCTAGTCTAGTCTAGACTATTTCCATGAACATTTTTACACGTAATATGTTAAATTTTTATTAGTTAACATTACCCTTATAACATATTCAAAGGATACAATCATCACACAATAACTTTAGGAGGCAAAAGATTATTTTCCCTTCCTATATAAGGAAGGCTATAAGGAGCGATCCATTTTAATATCAAACTTGTAACGGGGAATTTTCATAATAATAATGATAATCTTTTTAAGTGCAAGTGACACACGATTTATACATTTATATAGATCTGATCTGATCTGATAAGCTCACCCTAAAAATAGCTATGGGTTACTGGGTTAACATTTAAAAAATCTATTTATTACATCCACTCACCCGCATACATGTAAGAGTATATTAGTCAACTTATTTATTCTACTATAATACTATTCAAAAGTCAAGTGTAATATTCTTTTAATTCAATTTGATCTTGAGTTCTTTAATATTATTTTGTGAATAAAAAATTATAAATAGTGTTTGAATTGCAATAAGTAAAGATAATATGTAACAATATAGAAACAAAAAAAGTGAATTAGTCAAAATTAATTTTAATGTCATACTAATTTGAAACTTCTTACTTGGTCCCTTTAGTCAAATTAAGACTAGCACCTAAAAAGTTGTTAGAACTCTTGCTCACTATTTTTTTTCCAAATGATTATTACTTAAAATCACTAATTCACCTGTATTAATAAGCTTATTTTTAAAATTTAAGAATATATGAAAAACTCATGGGCCCGCCCCAGTCCATTGGGATCTGAATCCTCTATGAGGATTTTTCTGTGAGGATTTTTCTGTGGAGTTGACAACACATCAGAAAAAAGATCCAATGGCTCATAACTCTTTTTTTGTTTGTGTATCATAATGACGTCGTTTTGATAGGATCTTTTTTTACAAGTTGACAAATAATTTGAAGCTACCAAACACCGTTTATTTTTACATATAATTATTTTAAATTTCTTGATTATTTTGTGTATGATTTTTTTTATATTTAATAACTTAGCTTGCTATTAATATTAGGATAACTACAAACTTGGTTAAAATAAATAAATAAATATATCGGTTATAATTTTTCAATGTGGCTTTAGTTATTTTTCGTTTATTATTGTTTTTGTTTGTTTATTTATATTATTATTATTATAATTTGTATTTATCTGTTCCATAAAAAGAGTTTACTATCACTATTAAAAATATTATTATTATTTACTCTAACCATTGTGCCGGCTGGGTAAACCAAGAAAATATTTTAGACCTATCAATTATTATTATTTATGTATTCTTTTATATCTTTTTTTATTATTAATAATCGTTTTATTTTACCTCTCTTAATCTACCGCTCAACGGAGACAATCACCATCACAACTCAAATACTATTTTAAATGTACTATTTTTACTTTACTTTGCTTGTTTGGTAAAAGTAAATTGCGTTTGGTGGCTTTCAATTTTCTATCAAATTGAATTTTTTTTATCAAAACGACGTCATTTTAATACACAAAAAAAAATAGAGTTGTGAATCATTGGATATCTTTTTTAATATGTTTTCAATCTCACAACAAAACTCTGGTAAGATTCTTACAGAGAAATGATCCGGATCAAATCCATTGTACCTTGAGCTATGGGACTCTTGCATCTCAGTAAAAAATGGCTTTTTTAACATAGCCACGTGACATTAGAGCCTAATTAACCCAAGACAGAAGAAAAGACGGCTTAACCAACAATGTGACATTAGAGTCTAATAAAATTGAAAAAGCTAAGTTACTGATCATTTTGGTTAATTACTAAGTTACTAATTATGATGTTTAAGGACCACTATTAGGTTAGATTAAATTTGCCTAGCCTAGAGTATACAATAGCCATGTGCCTCTTTTCCTTGTTTTATTTTTCTCTCTCGTTTTAAACATTTCACATGTTATTGTAATGAATTCAATTGCCTAACCTTCTTTCTGTCTCTCTTTTTTGGCAGCATCCGCCAAATGTCTTAAATATATTAAGATGATAATTTGTCATAAATAATAAAAAAATCCGAAAAGTTGGAAATTTTTTAAATGATTATTTTCAAACCAAAGAAAATATTTAAAATCAAGAGAGCAAAAAATGAAGTTCTACTCAAAGGAGAAAAAAGATTAATCACTAAAATAATATTTAATCTGAATCAACCATCAATATATGTAGAATAGGCAATCGAAAATCTGCAATACAAGAACACATTAGTATTGATATAAAAATAAAAGATGAGAGAATTAAATGTTTATATGTATATCTCTCTCTCACTCTTTATGAGGATGAAGAATGATCTCTGTGTTATAGGTTGTTTGATAAAAATTGAATAAATCTGAATTTGAATGATCAGAATCTGAATCTTAATGAATTTTTTTGATAATTGACATGTATTAAAACATTTAAATAACAGATTTTTTATTATTTACCCCTCTAAAAAAATTTAAAATTGTTATAAATGTATTTAATTTTATTTAATATAATAATTAATATTGTAAAAAAAAAACCTTCACTCAACCAAAAAATGACACTAAATCATTCAGTCCAAATCGTCTGAATGACTGACCAATTCAGCCATTCAAACAAATTATTTTCTAAAACAAACGAACTTAATGGCGGACTGATTCAGCCATTCAGACCTAAACAAACATTCTCTTAGTCAAATAGATAAAAAAATTGCTTAAATTAAATTAAGAGTCTTGTATTGCGATAAATTTATGTCGAATTACTATTGCAAAACATATTAATACACGATATTGATATGAATTATAGGAGGACTCCAGTATTACACATGTGTGTAAAATAATTACCACTAATACTTATTGACATAATTAGTAATTAAAAAATTGACCTATCGATTCGCAATATCAACAGAAAAGAAAAAATTAAGTGTTTAATTTGTAGGATATTAGCTGACACATGGTTCAATGTATCTGGACATTTACAGAGAAATTAAAGAAAATATGTATCTATAACCCCATAAGTTTGGAAAGTTTTTCAAATTAGTCTTCGATATACCAAACATACAACAACAAAAAACGAGAGTAAGATAAATGAAATATAAATAAAGGACTGACGTTAGAAACAATTTGTATTCTGCCGCCAGAAGTAGGATGATCTTTCTGACGACATGAAATTCTATCACTGATCCCTTAATAATTCAGTAGCGGCAGGTTGGTCTCCCTTCTTAACACCACAGTGCATTTTTATAGAGAGACGGAAGAAAATGAGATCATTATTAGTAGACCTTAACAACAGTGTGAAATTTCAATATATACATAACATTTTTTTTCTGCTTTAGGATTTCATTCTACAAGTTATTTATCGTACAAGTCCACACGAACTAAAAGGAAAAATTGTAAGTCAAGAAGACCAAAAAAACAAAAGTCACTCAACATTAAAATTGAACAGAGGAAGATTTAGCGGAAAAAAAAAACAGAGAGGAAGATAAAATTTCATTATAATTCGGGCTCGATTTGTATTCGTTCAACTAAAAGTTTGATTCGAGCTCGACTCGAAATATAAATGAGTGAAATATGAGCAAATTTTAAAGTTCGATAAAATTACTCGAACCTCTTCAAATTATAATTTTGTATATATAAACAAAAGATAATTACAATTTGTCCATGTGCATAATCGGTATTGGGCTAAAGCTTAAGGTGCCTTGGCTTTAGGTCTATTAAAATTTACAAACTTTTTAAGGCTCTCAAGAGTTATTTGTGTTATGTATATATATACCCAAACAAAAAAGCTCAGCTCACGTCAGTTTAAATTTAAAGGCTCACAAAAAATTTATCGAATGAAATAGGTACAAATTTCAATGGCAGACTTGTAGTTTTTGAATCAAGAAGGCCCCTTTTTCATATTACACCTACACGTTCAGGTAAAGTTCTTAGTTTTTTTTATGCCTATCTTAATAGTAATTTGTAAAAGGCCCATTTTTTTATTATCGCTTTAAGTCCTTAAAAACTCCGGCCGACCTGACGGCAGGGAAGTATTACCGGAGGGAGTGTATTTTGGTTATTTTTTGTCGCCGGAAAGATCTCTCTGTCGCTACTGCATTTGATGTAAGAGTAAAAATTACTTTTAATCTCAACTAATTATTATCATGATTAACAGTTGAAAAAAATGTTGGTGATAACCGAATGTCACGAATAGAAACCCAAGTAAGAAATTTATTTATGATCAAAGGAGTAGTTTAATTTATTTCGTATATTTCTTTTTGTTTAAACGGAAGTAAGTTGCTGCGGTGAATCTAAAATCAAATACTAGGGAACTTCTAAAATACTAGTACTAGTACCAATAAAAGAGAACAATTATCTAACACTTCAAATTATCCTATGCTTTTCTTACTCGACGCGCATTGCGTATCAATTTAGTAGTATATTTAATAACTATATCCGCTTTAATCCTTGTTGTAAACACGTGGACAGTTGAAAAAACCAGTAGTTTTTTTTTTTACTTTTTACTGTGTAAACACCAAAAATTCTATATGGATATAGAAATTAGATATAAAAATTGAACATGAATGTATTTAAATTTTTCTTATTTATATTTTAACTCCAATAATAAATTAAAATATAAATAAATAAAATTTAAATATATTTATATCCACCTAAAAGAGCTCGTATAAATATTAATCTACTATTGATGACTCAGCATGTGACCTATCTAAAAAGTGGATAAACCTTACCTTCGTCAAACAAAGACCACTTTCACCACACGTGGCTTGTCCGATGGTCCGGGAATTATACTTCCCTGTCCATAAATAAAAGTAATGGGAGGCCTTCTAGAGAAATGTGATAGAAAAAAGTAATAATATATAAATTACAAATATTTATATTAATTTTTAAATAAAAAATATGTAATAAGTGAAATTTTCTTATATATTTATGAAATTTCATATATTTATAACAAAATATATGAAATACATACAAGAGTTATCCAAAGTATGGAATTCAATCATATTGTCTTTAACTTAACTAATTCTCTTTCCTTAATTAATTTTCTTTGGGCCGGCTTTATTTAAAGCATGCATGTATATGCTTATGCATATGAATCAAACGTCAAAATTAACCATGAAAGAATTGAGAAATTGTGAAGACTAGTTAGCTAGCTGTGACTTAAATAAATAATTAAGTGGCTTGGGCTTACGTCATAATTCGAAATATGAGTTACGTAGCCAGCTGCCAAATTTATTGACGCACGTAACCAGGATCACAAATTAATTAAGAAGAAACCATTAAAATCCAGAAATTAAACAAATATTTCTAATAAGCTAATAATAATATATATGTAAAATAGCTATCTAGACATATACATACTTAACACCCATCATAAGTTCATATACATATTGTCTCATAAAAATAAAAATATCATTACGCAATAGGCAATAGCCAATGTTATGTTTGGGACGCGAAGAATATGCAAGGTATGGAGTAGGCAGATAACGTGGGATGGAAAAAACGTCGCCGCTTGAGAGGAATTGGCATGGATATATCGTCAGATGGGTCCCACATATCCACTATAAATACGTACGTACCAAGGGGTGGTGTTTCTATATTACTACTACTACTAGTCTACTACCTCCTGATTCAAACACTACTAGTACCGTAGTACGTGTCCTTCTCTCCTAGTATTCTGCAGCACCTCTACCTTTCTCTGCCCATTACCATTACAAATACACCTTCTCTCTCCTTTTTTCTCTATCATCCATTTGTTGCTTCCATTCTTGTAGCAACAATGTTCTTTTGAATATATACCCAAAATCTTTGTTTCCAGATCCGTATTTTTATCCTCCTTTTTTGGGTATTCTAGTTGCTAAAAAAAATAAAACTATAACCATCATGTGTGGAATCCTAGCAGTTTTGGGTTGCTCTGATGATTCTCAGGCCAAAAGGGTTCGCGTTCTTGAGCTCTCACGCAGGTAATTTTATTTTTTTTCTTTTATTTATTGCCAATAATTCAGCCAGCATTTCACAATTTTATTCAGATTTTTTCTTTAGTGTAATTAGGTAATATTATGGGTAAAACATGAAAATTTTCGTTTCTGTCGGACCCTTTTCTTTGTTTTTATCTTGTGTTATTTTTCTTCAAGTTTAAATGTTATAGTGACTTAATAAAATATGAAACCGTTGTAATTGACTCAATTTATATGTTATGAGAGGAAAAAAAATTTAATATCAAAGTCTGATACTGATAATATGGTGGATGCCTTTTTGGGAATGTAATCAGCTAATCTTGATTATAAATGAGTTACAGATGTGAGTCTTTACCAGAATAGTTCCTTAGTCCAACTGCCAGCACCAGTAGCAATAATAAATTAAGGGATTATTAGATCCTATCTATGAAGAAAAATGACAATAATGCGAGAACCTTTTGTAATATAAATGTTAGAGCAAGATTTTGGTCATTTACTTGAAAGATATATTAATTTGCCGTCAAAATCATTTTCATAATATATAGTGGAAATGAATAAGTGCATATTGGGCTTGTGTTATTTTTAATCGTGGAAAAAATGGGTTGACTTTTTTTAGCTGGTGTTTAATATAACTAATTGATGAAAAGGTGCTAATTAATTTGTTATTGTTGCCTAACAAATTAGATTGAAGCATCGTGGTCCTGATTGGAGCGGTCTATACCAGTATGGTGACTGTTACTTGGCTCATCAAAGGCTAGCAATCATTGATCCTGCTTCTGGTGATCAACCTCTCTACAATGAAGATGAGACAATTGTCGTTACGGTGGGTCACCTTTAGGGAACTAATATGATTTGTCAGCCTTATGTTTTTTATTATTGTTTAGGTTGAGTTCAGGTAAATTACAAAAAAAAAATGATTGATTTGATTGGATGAAAATATTGTGTTAAAAACCAGGTCAATGGAGAGATATATAACCATGAGGAACTGCGGAAGAGTTTGCCTAATCACAAATTCAGAACCGGTAGCGATTGTGAAGTTATCGCCCATCTTGTGAGTGGTCTCATAAGAATATAATCCTAATTTATAGCCTCATAGTAGATATATCTGGATCTACATATAATATGTACTTGTTTTTATTTACTTGTTTGAATATGATTTGTTGGATTATTTATCAATTCTTTCAATTTTCGGTTTGCAAATTAATTAATTCTACTAATTGTCAACCTTAATCTCTTTTCATTAGTATGAAGAGTATGGAGAAAACTTTGTGGACATGTTAGATGGGATGTTCTCCTTTGTCTTACTGGATACCCGCGATAACAGCTTCATTGTTGCTCGTGATGCCATTGGGATCACTTCCCTCTATATTGGTTGGGGACTTGATGGTAAACTTTCACTTATATGTTCAAAAGTGAATTCATCACTATTTCTACAAAGGAATTGACTGTGATATAGTTGTATAATATGGATTTGCTCTTCTGTTCCAGGATCAATTTGGATTTCTTCTGAATTAAAAGGTTTACATGATGACTGTGAACATTTTGAGGTCTTTCCACCAGGGCATTTGTACTCTAGCAAAACATGCGTACTTAAAAGATGGTACAACCCTACTTGGTTCTCGGAAGCTATTCCATTAACTCCATATGATCCCCTTGTTCTAAGGCGTGCATTTGAAAATGTGAGACCTTTAAGAATTTTAGCTTTAAATTTAACACAAACTCAATAAACCTATAAGGATAACTAATGTAATATATATACAGGCTGTGACTAAAAGGCTGATGACTGATGTACCTTTCGGGGTTCTGTTATCCGGAGGTCTTGACTCATCATTGGTAGCTTCCATCACTGCTCGTCACTTGGGAGGCACTAAGGCTGCCAAGCAGTGGGGAGCACAACTTCACTCCTTCTGTGTTGGCCTTGAGGCGAGTTCTTTTTCTTTTACGATGAAAATCCACTCGATTGCTAGATCTTAGTTTTAGTCCTAATATAATATCCTTTTCATCATTTATCGAGCAGGGGTCACCAGATTTGAAGGCTGGAAAGGAAGTTGCTGATTATTTGGGTACTGTCCACCACGAGTTTCACTTTACTGTTCAGGTATTCATACAACTACTATCTCCCAAATTTCTTGTGGCTAGAGCCTTCTTTTTTTAATTGGCAAGTTAAAATTCTTTCTTATGTTGCAGGATGGAATTGATGCAATTGAAGATGTTATTTACCATATTGAAACTTATGATGTAACAACAATTAGAGCTAGCACACCTATGTTCTTAATGTCGCGTAAGATCAAGTCACTGGGGGTGAAGATGGTTATTTCTGGTGAAGGTTCTGATGAGATTTTCGGTGGGTATTTATATTTCCACAAAGCACCCAACAAGGAAGAATTTCATCGTGAAACATGTCACAAGGTTATAGACTTCACAGAATTTCTTTCTTGTAAAGGGATCTTAAATAAAAGAAATGACATCAAATGGGTTTTCAATGTTATTTTGTTCACAGATAAAGGCCCTCCACCAATATGATTGTTTGAGAGCAAACAAAGCAACATCTGCATGGGGCTTAGAAGCTCGGGTTCCATTTTTAGACAAGGAATTCATTAATGTTGCAATGAGTATTGACCCCGAGTGGAAGATGGTAAGGAACAGTTTTCATCTGGATGCTTGTGTTTATGTTAGAAACATGTCATTTACATCCACTAAGAAAATTTACTTCAATTTTAGATTAAACCGGAAGAAAAACGAATTGAAAAGTGGATTCTTAGGAGGGCTTTTGATGATAACGATCATCCCTATCTGCCTAAGGTTTGAATTGATGACTTGACTTCTTCTAATGATTATTCCCTGATCAAATCTAAGAGTAAGACTTGCATGTCCTGTTTGATGCCTTGCACAGCATATTTTATATAGGCAGAAAGAGCAGTTCAGTGATGGCGTTGGCTACAGTTGGATTGATGGGCTCAAAGCCCATGCTGAACAACATGTATTATCATCATTTTTCTCTTTTCATTTAAATTTTTTAGAATCTCACAATTCTTTTTAATTTTACTAACTATTACCTTTTTTGTTTTTTCCTTTCAGGTGTCAGATAGAATGATGCTTAATGCTTCACATATCTTCCCACATAATACCCCAGTAACAAAGGAAGCCTACTACTACAGAATGATTTTTGAGAGATTCTTCCCGCAGGTGTGCTTGTCAGACTAGTCACAAATCAATCTGTATGCAATAAATCAATATAACTATATAGATAATATCAGGCGACTTACTCGACTATCTGCAATTTTGTTCATTTGGTTGTGCAGAATTCAGCGACATTGACTGTCCCAGGGGGAGCAAGTATAGCATGCAGTACAGCCAAAGCTGTCGAGTGGGATGCTTCGTGGTCAAATAACCTCGATCCATCGGGCAGGGCTGCACTTGGGGTTCATAATTCAGCGTACGAGAAACAGCAGCCTTCTGTTCCAAGCAAGAATTTGGCGATAAAGATTATTGACAATGTTCCACGAATGATGGAAGTAGGTGCTCCCGAGGTCACGATTCGCAGCTAGTATTCCCCTTCGGGGGAGGCTAGTTTCATTGTGAATTTAAGGGTAGAAGTTGTCGAATGTGTATTAGAAATGCTGCAGTGCTGTGTGAACTTTGTAGGGCATTTGTAAAGTGAATAATGAACCTCTACTGTGTTTTATTAGTGTTGATTGGCATATTAAAATGTAGCAGGTTTTTAGTGCGTTAGTAATTGTGTATTTTGATCAAAATCAAATCCTTGGATTTTTAGTATATCGAAATGGAATTGTAACACCACTATGATCTTGTAATATGAAGCTACAGCCGGTGGTGTCTAAGGGGGTGTTTGATAAAAATTAAATGAATGAGCTGAATCTGAATCTGAATGAGCTGAATCTAGCTGAATCTGAATGAAAAAAATTGTTTGATAACTGACATATCTTAAAGATCTGAATAACATATTTTTAATATTTTACCCCTCTGAAAAAATTCAAAGTTGTTGTAAATTTATTTAATATTACATAATATAATAGTTAATATTTTTTTATTATTTTTATTATTATTTTTAATTTTTTTTACTTCATTCAGCCAACCATTCAGCCATTCAGACCAAAAATTTGGCCTTAACCATTCAGCCAACGCATCTGACCGATTCAGCCATTCAGACGATTTTTTTTCAAAACAAACGCACTTAATGATTCAGCCACTTACCGATTCAGCCATTCAGACCCATTAAGTTCTAAACAAACAGCCCCTAAATTTGGTTTAATGTGTTATAGTAACAGACTAAGGGGCTGTTTGTTTAGAACTTAATGGGTCTGAATGGCTGAATCGGTAAGTGGCTGAATCATTAAGTGCGTTTGTTTTGGAAAAAAATCGTCTGAATGGCTGAATCGGTCAGATGCGTTGGCTGAATGGTTAAGGCCAAATTTTTGGTCTGAATGGCTGAATGGTTGGCTGAATGAAGTAAAAAAAATTAAAAATAATAAAAAAATATTAACTATTATATTATGTAATATTAAATAAATTTAAAACAACTTTGAATTTTTTCAGAGGGGTAAAATATTAAAAATATGTTATTCAGATCTTTAAGACATGTCAGTTATCAAACAGTTTTTTTCATTCAGATTCAGCTCATTCAGATTCAGATTCAAATTCATTTAATTTTTATCAAACACTCCCTAACAGTGAATTCAGGAAGCAACTTTTGAAATCACATGGCACAAATCTGGCACCATATTTGATGAGTTGTATTTGTATAATACGAAGTTGACATTATTTTATATGATTAAAGTTCCAATGTTACATTTGTTACACTTGCAACTTATTCTTATATTGAATTTTGGGGTAAAACCACCGAACTTTAGGATTTTTTTTATTTTAATTTTACATATGGTATATATGACGTGGTCTCCCACTCAAATTTCAAACCACTGGATCACCCGAATATCACAAGTTAGCTGCTATATTTTCACAAGAATTATACTTTATAATTGAATAAAGAATTTCTCCCAAATTAAATAATACTAATAATAATAATAACAATAATCACAAAAATAATAAAAATAAAAATAACAATAATAACAATAACAATAACAATAATAATACTAATCACAATAACAATAATAATAGTATGAGACTAAAATAAATTTTTTATAACTTTTGGATGATTAAATAAAAAGATATAAAAGTTTTAAATTTAAAAATATACGATATTTAATAACTTAAGTTAGGTAATTATTTTACTACCAATTTACTACCTTTTATACAAACTGAATTAAGATAAAAAAGTGATTCAAGTTCATTAGATTTTGCATATCTTCCCTTAAACATAACTCAGGTTAGTAATTTCATTTCTTGTTTAAGTGTACAGCCAATATTTGAAAATTATATTATTTATTATTAATTATTAGCAGTAGTTTTATTTTTAGTACAAATTGATTTTTGTTTCCCCCGACGGATAAAAAACACAAAACTGAAAATTCCAATTCGGTGCTAGACAATGGATTTGGGAAATTACTGTCTCCATCCGTCGTTTCTCTCTCCGGCCCAATTCTGGCGGCAATTTTTAAATATAAAGATGAGGAGGATAAGGAGCTCTCTCTTCTCTAAGATGATTATGTAGTTGTTATAGATCGGGGGTTACGGATCTTGGTATTTGCTGGTGATGATTTTTGAAGATGTATCTCGGATCTAAATGGTGGGATCTGGCGTTGGCTGACAGACGAGGCTCTCGGATCTAAATTGTTGATTTTGCTGCTCTATTTTGTTCTTGATTGTATCCATGGCGGGACGTCGTATCGCCGACGATTCTTCTGGTAACGGAGTAGACGACGGAGGCCTAGATTTTTTTTTGTCTGTTGATGTTTTTGATTTAGTCTGCTATGGGTTTAGTCTGATATAGATCTAGATCTATAAAACTGTTACTCTGTCCTTGGATCATATAGATGTTGTGGGATTTTTTGGCCGGATTTTGAATCTGTTCTGAACTGATTACTAACAGATCTTGTAGGAGTTTTTCAAAATAATAATAATAATAATTTGAATAAACATCATTCCTGACGTCTTTGAATCTGGCCGGATTGTGCTTATTGTTATTATTATTATTAGTATTATTTAATTTAGAGGAAATTCTTTGTTCGGTTATAAATTATAATTCTTGCGAAAATATAAAAGTTAACCTGTGGTGCTGTGGTGCTCGAGTGGTCAAGTAGATTGAAATTTGAGTGGAAAGTCTAGAGATTAGTCACGTCATATATGACACATGTAAAACACGTAGGTCTTATGCCATTAATAACCATCCTTGTGTTAATAATTAAGGAAATGATTGTATAATATTAATTATTTATAATACTCTTTATCATATATTTATCTCATATTTTTTCTCATCTTTAACATTTTTCAATGAGGATAATTTTAAAAATTATAATTAATTTTTTTAAATTATATAAAACATCAAATAATTTAAAAAAAAAATCATCTAAAACGTCATTGAATGGAGGAAGTAAGAAGTCCATTACAAATTATAAGATATTATTCATTGAAGTCTTAAAAATGAGAAGCATTTTGGGACAGCCAAAAGTAATATGCTAGTGGGATGGATGGAGTATTTTATAAAGTAAGAGCATAGCATGTACTGCTACTATTTAGCATACAATTGTGCTGTGTGCCAATCTTTAGAAGCTGACTAGCAGTCATCTGTGTCTCAGGCCTAAACGAGGGCCGGCAACTTTGCTCCGTTCCCAATCAACTAGTTGAACATCTGCGCTAGAAAAGAAAACCTGGCCCACTTAACTAACTTTTTTTTCTTTTTTTTTTCTAGTGGGTATCTCCCAGTTTCTGTATTTTTTTCTTTTCTTTTTCTTTTTCTTTCTAGTTTTCATAGTTTGAAAACATCATTTGTTGTTTTATGCATTTTTGTTGCCAAGACATGAAAAAATTACATATAAAGATTAAAAGAGTTGGACTAAGCACAAATTGGTCTTTAATCCCAAAAAAAACAACTCAGTCGTTATTATTTTACTATTTTATTAATCAAAAGTACTTCATTTTAAGGATTGACCTGGTGCACAATATCCCATCTTAATTATATATATATATATATATATATATGTGTGTGTGTGTGTGTGTGTGTGTGTGTGTGTGTGTGTGTGTGTGGCATATGGGAGTGTTCAAGTTTCATTTTTGACCAAACCATTGTGAAAACCCAACAGAGCCACTTACAAACATTGTCATTATGACTTCATATGCATACAGTAGTAAACTAGAAGCTATACATCACATCCCCCATTCCAATGCTTAATTTTGAGGGAGACACAGAATTTGTTACAAATTATACATGTAGCCTCTCGTTGGACCACATCATATAAATAACTAGCTAGACAAATTAATGGGACTAATTTGACTAAATACAATGGTAAAAGACAGACAGACTGCAGTAAGTTACTGAAAGAACAAAGCAGTATAAAATAGCTGATTCCAAGTATCAGGCAGACCAGGAAGGCACCAATGACTACAATCAGCAGAATGGTCAGGATTAGCTCTCTGTCCTGGGCTCAAATCGCCGCTATAAATGGATGGATGCGCATCTTTCCTCATCGCGGATAGCATTGTTATGTCAAGCACATAAGCTGGGCTCCTCATGTCCCTTATTACTGCCTCCAACACCTTCATTTGGTCTGGATATGACCCTGGATATGTTGTGCCACTCATTGGGGTCGTCTCGCCGTAACAGCTTTTCGCCCCCGTTGTTGCCCCGGCACTCCATTCCGATGGGCTGCAAAAACAGTCCATTTACTAATAACGTTATTCATTGATTAACTCCTCAGTAGCTCTATAGAAAAAACAAATAGGAGTATAAGACTTATTCTTAGGATATAATGTAGTGTTCTAATTGTGCATATATTTTCAATTACAGTAACAAAAATATGTATATAATAGAGAGAATATTTAACTAAGTTATAAAATTGCAACATTTTAGTAGTATTGGAGTGAATCTCAGTATTTGTAGATATATATCATGAAATTACAACTACAAAGAGTTGGGGATAGTTTGTGAATCATTATTCTCGGTGAATGTCGATCAGGGGAGCTACTGACTACTAATACCAGTGTTTATATGTATGTTTCCCCTTTGGCATAAAAGAGGAGGTTTGGTTGACTATTATTTTGTTTGGTCACTTTTAAACTTTTTGGCCCCATCCGGCAACCTCACATGTTTAGTCACCGACGAAACTAGTCACAGAAATTTATTAAAAGAAAAACAACCCATCCATGTTCTGTGGACAACCCGTTGTTTTGTTCATAATTCACAAACTTGACAAGGACAAATAATTCAACAACTGACCACTGGGCAACCAATTTGGACAATAATAATAATAATAATATGGTAAGATTTGAATGACAGATTACTATCTCATTTTTTTCTTTCTTTCTTTCTTCTGATTGTAGATTACATGGATTCATTTTCTTCAGAAATTTTAAATTGAAAACATTCAATCAATCAGTCAAATTCTTTAAACGTTTAATTGAATATTGTTTTAGTATATACTTTGTACACTAAAATAAAGAAATCAATTTTTGTTTAAAACCTAGTCTTTCTGCACTACAGTTCCCTTACCCTTTGTGAAAAAGTAGTTTTTGAGGCCGCTTAGCTGAAAATCACAACAAAATGTAACTTGAATTCTCCCTCCTCATTGGATTTGAATGTAGAAAACAGTAGGAGTATAAAGCAAAACAATATATAGGGATAGGAGAGAGTAATGGATGAGAAAAAGGCTGGAAAAAGAAAAGTTAGGCTTAAATTGTGGGCAGCTTGGAAAATGAGATTAGGTAACATGATATAGGCCCCCACCTCCCACCAAAACCTGCTCCAACTTGCATTTCTAATTAGTGGTTACAGCTATGATGTTGGGCCATGCAATCACCAATGGAACCTTTTTGTTCTCTATCTTCTTCTTAGACAACTAAAAGGCAATTCTAATATAAAACATAAAAAACAAGCAGCCACACGTATATATATACATATACGAGAAATGATTAGTAGTCAATGTGACTACGTATTATTTTCAATGAACACATCTGCATGCAGGCGTTCATGTAGATAATAGACGATAATTTGAAACTTTTTTAAACCAACTAAAAGGAGTAATGAGCACAATGAAATGAATTTTTTTTTTTTTAATCGTGGTCGTACGCCATCTATACTTGGCTGAAAATGATCCATAGTTCCATACCCCATATTATATATAAAGAGAATTAGATAACATACTTGTAGTGCGTCGGAGAGATGGACTGAAAGAAAACTCTAGTTCTACTTTTGTCAACATTTTCGTCAACCCATCTGGCCCATGTCCTTAGCCCTCTGTCCAAAGCAACCAAACGATCCATATCTTGATACAATGTCCTTTCTGATTCCATATAATCCCACCTATATATATATATATATATATTATCATTACACCTTCTTATAAATAATTACCACACATCATAATACAAACTTAATGAAAACATAGTTTTTTCCCTAAGCAAATGAAAACCTAAGTTGTAGTCCTCCAAAAAATGATCACAAATTATCATCACCTACGACTTTCATGGTTTAAATTTCCATTCTCCTTATTATATACTCCTTGGTAGAAAAAAATAATAATGGTCCTTGTTTCGGTTTCTTGTATATATTACTTCTATTTCAAATTATAAAATCATTTTTAGATAAATCTGAAAAAATTATAAAGTTGCAATTATATAAGACTGAAAATCAATATTTTCACATTATTTTTTGATATTTCCACATTTAGAACCCATATATTAGCTGTGAGCCCTACCTACGTATGAAAATATCAACAAATAACTCTAGGTGAGGATCGTAGTTTTTAAAATAATCTTAATTTTTAATAATAAAATAGTGAAATGTAAGTAATGTTACTAGATGAAGATTTAAAAAGTCAAAATAGTACTATGAATACTAGTAAGAAAATTAGCAGCCAGCCAGGCACCAGAGTTCAAACTGCATTATTGTCACTTTATAGTTTAATCTAGTAGTATTAAGGAAGATAAAACATAAGGTGGGCTAAAATTGCTAACCCTTGGAGAGATCCTTTATGAGTCCACCAGTGACCTGTGTTAAACGACAGCACATCCGCATTCCTCCACGCGTTTCCATTCCCTGAGATATCTTCCAGTTTCAGTATCCTCTTCCCTTGAACCGACTCAATGTCCACCAGATATGGAGCTCTGTAGAATTGCACGGCCACACCGTACTCCTGCAGTTCACCATAACAAAACCCGAATTATTGGATGGTCCGATATTCAAAATGGTGCCAACAAAAAACACTACTCACAATGAAGTTGAATGAAGAGAGAGGATCTCCTCTAATCATCTGGGTAGGTGACCGTGGCACTGCAGCTGAAATCATACAAATCAACGACTCCCATTGGTTACGGCCCAGTGAGTCACCCACAAACATCACAGTTTTCCCTCTCATTTTCATCAAAAACTCAAGCCCATTAAACCTGCAGTTTAAAGGAAACAGAGATTGGATTGGATTATTTATCAACAGAATTGGTAACATCCGACACAGAGTTTTAATAATGTTTGTTACCGACATGGGTAGCTCACAGTTGGCGGGTTTCCAACGGTATTTGAGGTAATCGGAGTCGGGTCGACCGTACATTTGGCAATTGAATTCCGGGTCAATTATGGAGCAAGCAGAGGATTGGTAAATTGGGTAAGAATCATCATGGACCCAAGTGCCCATGAATAGAGCGCAGGTGGTCTGGTTGGCCTGGAGCATTGGGTGCCTGTAGTGGCTGTTATGGTGGTGGTTCCTTAAGCCCAGTAGTAGAACTGATGAAGCTATGTGAAATTGAACCACAAGTGTGCATATTAGAATTGTAGTAGTATAATTACCAGACCCAAAAGAAAATAAAGCCATTGCCGAAGCTTTTGGGGAAGGAGGGAATAGGAAAAAAGAGAGAAAAAGGTAGAAAGAAGAGAGAGAAGGAATAAAGATGGAAATAATGTAATTTGTTTTACAGCAGGAAGAGGAAGAGCAGGAGGAGGAGATTTTGTTGTGTTGTGTGCATGTGAAGGCAGAGAGAGAGAGAGAGAGAGAGAGAGAGAGAGAGAAAAGGTTCACGTGTGTTAATATGTAGAGAGAGAGAGAGACGGTGGGTGAGGGCGAGTAGCTAGCTTAGGTTGGTTGAATTGAGGTAAAAGTGATGTTTATTCAACTGGAGTGGTTACATGAACTTAATTGATCAATAGAGTTTTAAATTGGAAGATATTTTTCTTTTATATATCAGTATTGTATTAATTAATTAATCAATTTATCATGAAGTTAACGAGCTGACAGAAGTGTGAATTATTTGATGATTTCTTTCTTATAAGAGGAGTTTGAGACAGAAGCTGAAATTTTTGATTGTATGTATGCTCACTCCAATGGGTAAACATGATAAATTTTGAAGTAAAGGCAAGGCAATTAATTTACACACTAATAGCTAGCTAATATTAGCATTGAAAATATTTAGATGGATGATTTCAAATAATTTCGCTAACACCCATAATCGTATCTCGATTGAATCCATTTTTATGAGGCAGAAGTTGAAGCTAACAAGAATGTTGAGGACCACCATTTTCCTTTTGCTGGCAATGAGTAGCCAGAAAGCAAACATCAGGAGAAAGTGGTATGTATTATGTGGGATCGGATTACCAGTCAATTAGTTAATAGAATACTGACACACACATAGAGTCTCGCCTGGGTTGAGGGTAAGGTCCCTATTGTGTTTTGTTTTGGTAGGCGCCTCAAAGTTTGATTCATTCCTTTCTAAATTAGTAATCTCAAGGAATTTTAATCCAAATTTTCTTCCTTTCCTTCAATTACATACATCACCAATAACTGAGAAAGCATATATATGTTCTTTACTTTCCTTTCAATTACTTTTACTTTTACATACAACAGAATGTGTTTTGCTTTTCATAAACCAAATTCCATCACTCCAATTTTAAGATAACAAAAATTAATTATTCAAATTTCGGGCTTAATATATTTCATAGGTATCAAATTTTGAGTTTCACTCTGTTTTCTAGCATTGTAAGTTTAATCAGTAAATCTATTATTTTTTTTATAAACAAAAAATGGAATAATGTATCATTGCCACAAATACAAATCTCTTATAAGAAAAGGCAATATAAATATTCTTTATAAATCTTTTGTTAATATACTGCAAGTCATTTATAAACTCTAGCTACCAAATAATTATCGTTTCAAAGCCCACACCAAGGTGGCTGGATCATGTAGCAAGTAATAAATGGCATTATGAACTGGCATAAGCAGGGAGGGTAGTGATCCATACCTCTATATATACGTATATACATATGTATAAGAAAATAGAAGAGTGCATAGCATAGGTAGTGATGGAGCAATTATTTAGTGTGCTTGACTTTAGGAATTTAAATTCAAATTGCAGCACCCAATTATTTACTTCATAATTTTGGCAAGGGTGTAATAGTTGGTAGCAAGAGTAAAATATTGAGATTTAATTGTTCAGTGTGTATATATATTTTACACAGTTGTGTAGTACATAGTCGGCTATGACGACGGTTTTTTGGGCTCCATAACCCAAAAAACTGTCGTCATAGCCCAACTATATATATATATATACACACACAAGTAATAATTTATTTGTTATGGATTAAAAATTGATAAATACCATCTCTATCTTTCATTATAATTATGAACGGATGAGATTAAAAAAAATTCAGCTCATCCGCTAGTTATTCTAGGGGACTAGATTACAAAATTTTATGGACAGAAATGCCACCAATTAGCCCAAGTCAACGCAATATTTTTAAACTGTTGCATCCAGTCTTCTATAAATTCTAGCGAACGACCTGAACAATTTTTTAATTTCATCCGCTTATAATTGTAATAATAGATAAAGATAGTAATTACCATGCTCATCTTATTTAGCGACGTACCGGACGACGGTTCGGTCTGTCGCTATATCAGAAAATCGTCATCTTAATTTTAGCGACGGACCGAACATATAACGACAGATCGAATTATCGCCCGGTCCGTCACTAAAAAAGCTATGTAAGGTATGTAAAATCAAGAATACCCTTGATACTCTCCGTGTGTGTGTGTATATATATATATATATATATATATATATATATATATATATATATATATGACAAATATACGAGGCATGCAGAAAGGGATAAGAATATTCTAACAATACTTCTTATCGCTACCCTCATTAATTTGGTGGAGAGTTTTTTTGTTATTCAACTTACATGCATTGTAATGGGGGCCTGTGAAGGGAATGTTTGCGTGTAGCAGCGCAACTGTGAGACTAATGAGTGTATTGTTTATTCTATTTTTGCTTCCAAATTTTGTTTTGACTGCCATCATAAAGTTGTAAATTCCAGTACTCAACCATGGTAACAAATTAAATTTTATTTATATATCCATTCAGTAAGATCGTCGTAAGGAACAAATTTTAAATTAATCAAAAACATAAAATAAAAATAAAAATCAGACTTTGATAAAAATGTATGAATTTTGACTATTTTACTTTGCAGAGAGAGGGTATAGAAATTATATAATTTTTATAACTTTTGCATTGATTGTTTAGGGTTCAAATAATGAGAATTTATTTTTTTGGTAAATAAATAAATAATGAGATTTTTGCTAACTCTGAATAGCAAATGGATATCTGTCTTTTGAGATTTTAAGGAAATGATAATGGTATGACAATTTCATTTTCTTGGAAATACAATTTTCCTTAATATTTTCTTCATCAAGGAAAAAAAAGGGTACGGATCTCTATCTAATTTAATATTAATTAAAATGATACGTAACCTCACAATTTAACACTAGTAGAAGTTTTAAATTCGGACAGTTATGATATTTTGTTCAACAAATAGGAGAAATTTAATATACAAAATTATTCGAGTGCAACTTGATCGAAAGTAATATCCTAGAAAACTCAATTTTCTTTTCTGTTTTTTTAAAAAATTTAAATTTAATTATAAAGAAAAAGAACTCAATTGTTGCATTAAATTAGAGACGGTGACATTTAATATTAATAATATTATTGGTTAGACAAATAAAAACATTCATGCGTTGCGTTGATTTAACAAGTGAAGGAATGGGCTGTCAGAACAGAGGAGTTTAGGAGACAAGGGAGTTAGACATGGTAATGGTATAATTGGTAAGGGTGGAAAACAAGAGGAAAGGGAAACTTTTAATCTCATAACTTGCTCTGTTTGCGCTCCCTTGTCAAGGAAAAGGAAAACAGTCCCTCTTTATCAATTTGGCATTGTAATACCAAGGAATTATTAGAGACATGTAACCATCTATGCTGCAAATTAAGTATGTTATGCTACATTATACAACTTTATGTAAATCAATATATCACAGTATATGTTATACATACATGATACGTGTGTGTGTGTGTGTGTGTGTGTGTGTGTGTGTGTAAATAAGTCTATTATGGTACATGTTTATGAGTTCATGCAGAGTTCACGGCAGTATGTATACTATACATACGAAACAAAGGGTTTATTGAGGAAACAGAAGGTATGAAGAACCTTAATAGGTGAATATATATATAATAAGGCGAATTACTAAATTCTTTTTTTAACTACCATATCCACAAAACCAACTGTAGTCTCCAAAAGATCATATTGCAGAACAAATGAGATAAGTAGGACCTTTTATAGAGTGGCATGTGTTATCTATTATACATGACGAGGCCGAAAGGTTCTCACCAAATAGCACAAGGGGTGGGGGATGAAAATCAGAATCAGAATCAGAAAAGATATTGAGAAAGGAAGAAAGAACAGACGAACAAAGGGAGAAGACCCTCTTCACCCTGATACCTCTTCAATATACATATAAAAAGTCCAGGTCTTGAATTCTATAGATGGCTATATTGCAAGAATACTAAGCAATAATTTTGGGCACAGAAAATGGAAAAATGGAAATTGAGCTTGATAGGTATCTACAACTACTACGAGGCTGTACATAAGTAACCATGAGCCTGACACCAACATTTTGCAGCTCTCTCCTACTATATCCTTTACAAAGGAGGAATCTGCACCTTGTTCTACAAAATTTTAGGCCCTTGGTCCCAAAACCAACTGACGCAATTGACACTTGTGGATAATTTGCTTGAGTTTCAGCTTAAAGTGGAAATAAATACAATTATGTCATTCACTAGCAAAGCACCTAACATGCACTGACCTCAGCTCCCACAGGCTTTGATATCCTTCTCCTCTTATAGCATATGATTTGACCATTACCATGGTTCTCATCTTCTTTGTAATCAGAAGCCTCAACTAAGCTCTCGAGACTGATTTCACTTTGACATGGAATGGATTCAAAACCAGTAGATTGCTTCACCTATGAGAATTGAATGGGTCATATAATCTCACTAGAAAGGTAAAAAATAAGACCTATGTAGATAGAAACAAGATGAAAGAAAATGATAAAATGGTGAAAATATGGCAGTACCAGAATAACCAGTGCGGCTGTGTCTTTGCCACCATCATTGCCATTGCCTCTAGCAGTACTGGCAAAAATCACAATAATCAGTAAATTCAGCTGAAATTTTGTAATTTTTAATATCTGAAGAAGATGACGATTTTGCAACACATAGCAATGCTCAAATCAGATAGGATAAAATTAGTGCAGTGGTTCACAAACCACTTGCGCAAATTTAATTTATCTTTCTATGAGTTTAACATCATTTGTCACCATTTCAAACTTCACACCCCTCCCCCCGGTTCCTTGTCTAGTATCAACAAACCAAACAGCCAATAAACACAAAGTCACAAACACTGAATAATGGATCCAGGAAATACTGTAACCCCATCACATTTTTATGTATCCAAGAAAGTTATCACAGATGTTGATATCACCCACTCAACCCCAAAAAGTAAGAAAACCATTTCCAAAAGGTTTCTAAGTTCTAACAAACTTGCAAGGTTTCTAACATTCTATGTTGTATTTATTACTACCCCCGGTCATCAAAGAATAGCGCAAATACGAAAAAAGAAGAAAGAAGTAATTTCTTCACCAAACGATGGCATAAGTACACAAGTCAAATTTATAATGTGGAAATGAAAGAAATATAGTACCCCATACTTGTGTCATAATTATATAGGGTCCACTGATATAATATTAAAGCCAAAATATAAGGGTAAAGTTGGATGTTATTTTATGACATCCTCTAATTTGAAATTCAAAATTTTGCGTGAAGATTGTACTTGAGTCATTCTTTGGGGGATGGAGCGGGTAATAAATATAGTTCTAAAATCTGTTGGGTAAAGAACACAGATATTAAGACGTGCCGGAAAATTGTATATATTATATATTTAATATATTTTGATACTATATTAATGATATTATACATAAATTTGTTTTTGGCGCGGCATATTAGGACAGGGAATACCAATTAATCTTTCACATAATCGTGGTGACATTTAGATATATAGCCTAGTTACCTCTTTAAATATAAATTCTTCCAGTTTTTCTTCACCACACATCCTCCAAACCACAAATTTATACTCATGAAAGGAAGCTGGATGAAGTGAAAGAAAATAAGCTTCTCGATTGATTTAAATTTCAGTTTAGATCGTCTTTTGTGGGTTTTGGGCAGTCAGTTGGCCTAGTGTTCACCATAATGGTAAGCGCAGTCTATCTTTCAGAACCAACCTCGACAAGTTTGAAAACATAATCGGAGTAAAGAACATTTACAACAGACAAGAGGATAACATTTTCAGGGTGCCGAAGCTTTATGCTTCCAGTAAAGAACGCATATAGGTACTTACAAATTTTCTGATCAAATAATATTTAAAAGCTCAATTGAAAATGTTAAAGGGTAAGCAATGATAGGGCCAACACATGTATAGGACTACATGGCATTTATTATGTCAACAAAAAGACAAAAACCCTGCAAGAACCAAAAATGGAAAGGACTATTTCATCATAAATTGATTAATACTTCCTTTTATCAGCTGGTAAATAAAAAGAGAAAAGGTAAAAGTTTCACTAGTCAAAAACATATTTGCATTGAAAAATTCAGTCTAAGAGTGCCATAAGAGAGCCGGAGTTCAAAATTCTTTCTATTAAGAAGGTCATGCATCAAGCAATTAGCCAGTCTGCTCGAAGTAAGTCAAATAGCATGAAGGTAAGAACTTATTTGAATCTAGTTCATCTAAATTAAGACTTGCTACAATACAAAAGATCTTTTTTTGAAGCAAAATACAGAATATCTGGTCTTTAAGATCCGCTGCTACAGTCCCTTCCTAAGTATAAAACATTGCCAACTTTACTCCAAAGAATACCTTAACAACCAACAAGGTTATGAATGAAATGCCTATTTTTATTCTTATCCAGAACTGTCAGGCTGGATGAAATGTTTAATGTATACAAGGGACCAATAGTGCTTTGGTGACCAAATAATGGTTAATAAAGATGGATGGTGTGGTTGGTTGAAATTGGTTATAATCACTAGGCCCACCCATGTATGATGGATCATCAACTAATTACACCTTTGTCACATCATTTTGTAAGCTATTTTTTGTAAGATTCTTTTGTAACCATAGCAATACTCACAAGGGACAATTTGGTGAATAACTTTTAGCAACCAAGTAAATTATTAAGGGGAAGACAAGACTAAAACTGAAAAAACAAACCAAATGAGACAAACAATGCTCTGGTACAACTAAAAGCTTTTATGGGTAGATTTAGCTTTTCATAGTACCAAAAACCATTTATCTGGAGCCGTTGCAAAAAGCTGGTCAAGCAAAATTAGTGTGCACAGATCTTTTGTCAAGATCAGTAGTTTAGATTAACGGCATAACAGTAATTAGTAGCTAGTAGAGTTCTAGAAGGTAGCGCATTCCATGTGATACCATTTGAGTAGTAAGTTGAAGGATATGTTAGTGTTTTGTCCAGTACAGTTTCCTTTCAATTTCTTCCTTGTGGCCGTTTCCCCAATTCGTGCAAGGGTAAGCTCAATAGCTCTCTATATAATAAAGTAAGTAGAATTTATTTGGCATGCTTCTGATCAATGAAAACTTGAGAAGAAGTTGACATGTTTGTGACTCTTTATCACTCTCCCTCTTGATTCTGTCATCTAAATTTTATCTGTTCACATCCCATTTTCTTCTTCTAATTCGCATCCCTTCTAATCCACTGTCGGAATTAGTTAGGATCGTCACTGACGCAAACATCTTTGATCTACAATTGCAGTAAAATTGAGGAAATGAGAGACTAGGAGACATACTTCCCAGATTTTTGGTCTACGGTTCCACTGTCCTCAACTCGATCTGCTTGAAATATTTCAGAAACAGCACTGCTCCCTTCCAAATCCATATTATCATTTACACTGATAACATCAAAAAGTTGTTTCTCGGCTCCTGCATAAAGACAGCATAAGACGGTTAATATTAGTCCTTATAATGAATATACTATCTTTCTAGAACATGAGCCAAGGGGTGTGAAACATACTTAGTGGAACTGATTCTGTGCAAGGTGCCTTCATTAAAAGTTTCTGGCACATGATGGTGCCCTGGAAATCAAGGAACGTGTAATCCAAATAATTTAATCTCTCAGACTCAGTCATCCTAGAAAACCCGAATGAAGAGATCCAAGTGTCAAGCACACTTGAAACAGCAGGCAAAACCAGCCTTTCCACCCCTAATTCCATGAGTGCCTAGAAACATATATGCAAATAGCAAAACACAATGAGGAAGATAAGAACATAACATTTGTGGGATTGTGACTTGTGATGACAAATAGATAAATATTTCTCTCCAATTTGTGCATTCCCTTGAGGTTGTTTTATGAATTAACTTTAGAACAATATAATCTGAAGTAAATCCATAGTTCAAATAGGACGTCCTCTTTCAATTGCTATTGAAAAATTAGTGCTACGTTTGGATTGAAGGAATTAAGACCTGAATGGAATGGAATGAAAAAAAGTGTGTTTAGTTACTCATTCCGACAGATAAACCATCCCGAGAATAAAAATTCATTTCATTCCCTTGAATTTCATTCCATGGGGGAGGCGTTTGAATGGGCTCCATTCCAATGGAATAGATGAATGTGACAATTATGCCACCTTATCGCAACACCTACCAACGACAACAACCAAACATGTGGTGCTAAAAAATCATTCAATTCCTTTCTCCATTTCATTCCTTTAATCCAAACACAACATAAGAACAATTTAATTCTAGCACTATTAAACTAAATTGAATAAAGGATTTTCTCAAGTACACAAGTCAACCGAACAACACCATACTGAAGTTCACTCTATACCAACAATTAAACAATCAAAATTTAGAGAGTTTTCAAGAGAATTTACAACTAACTTTGTCCTAAATTAGTTGTCTCCTTTTTCCTATGTATGTGTAGTATGCTCTCTTACGTGCTAAAATCCCTTGGGGTCCAACCGTCCAAGCAATCCTACTTTTTGGTGATTTTCTTAAGACGTGCAAAAACCACATATGAGCATTATACGTTAATAGATTTTTATGTCCCCAATATATGTATGTGCCTGTGTATGTGTGATATGATGTGATTTTATCCTCACTCTCCAGAGTCTGATCAAGGGCTTTTGTATCACTACTAGGGGTGTATTCTCAGAATATTCATGAGTTTAACTTGCAGCCTGGCCTGAAGGGGTGTCTTCTCAGTATATTTATATAATATTTTTCCAATTATACAAAGAAAAATATATAGTATAAGAATACATTTTTAAGGACTATTTGTAAAACCAGTAATTTACAGCATCCAATAACACAATTGGCCAAGAAAGTATTTTAAGAGAAAATCCAGGCATTTGATTTTATTTACAGATTGTGAGATAACATCTACCATTGTAAATAAACAAAAACATTTACCAAGTCAAAGGAAATAGGTTGATGCAATCAATCTCCTTGATTTTCACCTAACACAACGAATTGTCAAGTTGCTATTAGATGTTGTAAACTAGTGGTTTTATAGGCCGTCATTAAAAAGTTTATTCTCATGTAATATGTAAACATGTTTTCAACAATTTTCAAAATCCATGCCAAAACCAAGACTAAAAAGAGATACCTAATTTGTGATGGACCTTCAGTGGCTAAAGTAGAAATAAAACAATTAAAACAAATCAATTTTTTTTTTACAATTTTTTGAATTGCACAGAGGTGTGTGCTACTGAACTAGAGGAAAGCAAGAAAAGCAAGAGCGGTTAATTTTGGACTCTTTAATTTCTAATATTCTTTTAATTTTTTTATCCTAATTTTTCCTTTTATTTCTTCACTTCTATCCATTATCTGTCACCTACTAATTTCTCTCACGCAGTACCCACAAAATATAATTTCTTTTTTTAGTTTGCACAAACAATTGTGTGACTGGAAACTAGTATATAATACTTCATCAATTCCAAAATATAAGATTATTATCGACTTTTTGAAAATCAATTTGAAACATTTTTAGATTTAAAAAAGATAGCTTTATTTAAAGTCACGAAACAAATAATCTTATCATTAGCAATACTTTTTAAATAGTTTACAATATTCATCATTTTATGGACTAAAATTAAGTAGGCCTGTATCAATATTGAGTTTGAAAATATCACAAGTTGACTTGCAAAAAGTCAATAATAATTTTTATTTTGGAACAATGGGGGTATATCAGTTACTTTGGGTAAGAAAACAATCCATCAGTCCCACGTAAGGTTGTAAACGAGCCAAACAGTTCGAGCTCGGTCGAACGAGCTAGACTCAAATTCGTTAATAATATGATCCAAATATGAGCATTAAAAATAGTTCGAATAAAAATATGAGTAGAATCTGAGCAAGATTATACTCGACTCGTTTAAGATTTAAACTAGTCGAATTTTTTATTGTGCCTCGATACATACTCGATTGATACATATTCGATTAGATGCTCGATAATATATACATTCTCTTATAATATATACAAATTTAAATTAAATTAAAAAAATTAATTATTATTATATTGTTTTGTTTTTAATTTTAATTGTGATTTTATATTTGTAAAGTGTAATAGTAAATATATTTTCTCATTTCCAAGTACAATAAAAAATTCAATTCATAATTATATTTATTATAAAACTAGTTCTTATGTGGAGACTCGAATTCGAGCTTGAATTTGAAGCTCGCGAGTAATTTGAAAATAATTCGATCCAAGTTGAATCAAATCGAATTCGAGTAATAAATATTCGTATCGAGTCGAATCTGAGTAAAATTTTCAAATACAATTTGAATTCGAGTACGAATTTATAATTTTGAGTCGAATTCGACCAGCTTTTTGTTCACTTCGGTTCGACTCGTTTTCACCCTTAGTCACAACAAATGATTGATTTGGCTGACACAGTGTTACTGGAAGAGTGTATTAACCGCGACTAAAACATCAGTTTCCAGTGTGCCCATTTAAGCAAACAAAATATTAAATAAGAAAGTTTCCAACACTTGACCCATTGAGATTTAAATGACAGAATAAAAAAGCCAAATACACATGTACATTAATGTCTAAATAAGACTTCTTCTTTTGGGGCGTCCTAAAATCAAAACTAAGTCACTTAAGGTGGGATGGTGGGAGTAATGCTAAATATTCACGGTATTATAAGTACAGAATGCTTCTAGAATTCAAACAGAATCAGAAAATTATAAACTGGGGTGAAATTTAGCCAGAGATAATACCTACAAGAACTTGGCAAAAGAATAAAACATTAGCAATTGAGAAACGAACTTGAAAGTTGAAAGCTTAAGATAATATATTACTGTTAATTATACATCCCCCCAGCACTTTTTGTAGCACAAGATAAATATATAGTGATAAAATGAAATTATTTGAACAATATTAAAAGTGTAATTGGCTGTTTAGGTGAGGCACATGCTTGGGGATAATATTTCACAAGTCAGAGAAACCAAAGGGTCTCATAATTACAAGGTTTGAAGGGACAGCAATGAAGTGACTCTTGGTTACTAGAACACAAACCCTCCCTCCCTCCCTCCTCAACAGCCAGAAGTGAAATAGATATAAGATATGGACAAAGAACAAGGTGCTAAGATTGGATTACCTTTTCAAGCTCATTCATTAGAATGCGACACATTCCGCGTCGACGATATAGAAAACGTGTAGCAACAAGAGGGACTTCTGCAACCTTTTCACCATAAACCCTTAATAAGGGGGAAAAAGGCTTTAAGAATCACCATAACTATCAAAACAAGAAAAATAAGGAAGCACAACAAGAGGATGTAATCATAAGATACCTTACGGTGGCCACTGTAATTAATTCATCATTTTTCTCCAAAAGCACTGTATAGAACCCTTGAAAGTTCAAACGATTCAGCTCTGACCTGCAATTTTAGATAATTATTATCAGATTTATTATACATAGAAGACATGACCAACCTAAAAAAAGAGTACCCAATGCTGTAAGAAACATCAGAGAAGATTGAGATCAGTGGACTTATAGTGCTTTAATCATTAGTTAATATCAAAAAAGTCAAGACAAAATTCTACTAAAGAATATCTACATCACCCAAACCAAAATGCGAGGAAAAATTTATGCAGTAACTCAACACCGTACATTTGTAGAATACAGAACCATCAATTATTGAACCTTGTAATCATCTCAGAAGGAATATTATTACCCTAATGCTATAACCGAGGAGATTTAGTCCCAACAACCTTGTGTGTCTAGTAAGTGTTTGGTTTTTTTCAGGTCTCGTACCATGAGGAAAAGAACTTAGGACAATATAGTGCATTGATTTAAACAGATTTAAAGAAGGCATGAAGCAGAAGTTAACAAAATTTTAAAATTCAGAACTATAATATTTAAGTAAATAGATGTTAACAAGTGGCATGAAAATAAACATTCATATATGAAAAGGAGATGCAGGTACTATTGTTGTTCTGTTTCTCTCATGGGAAATTTATCTTACTGCAATAGAAAAAGGGAAATGCTCCTTGAGAACAGTGAAAGAAAGGAACTTAGCAACTGCATGGATTCTATTCTAACCAAACTTGAATAAAAGAAATTTTAAAAAAAACTTATGGGAAAGTTACTAATATTTCCAGAAAGAAATATACTGTATTAACTATGTCCCCTCTCAGAGGGAACCTTTTGAAAATAGGCCCAAAAGGAAAATGCATAATGAAAATGTCAAGGTGAAGTGGGAAAAAACATGCTTTGAGCAACCAAACTTATGCATAAGCAAGAAACAACTTCTTACAAAACGCAATGAAGAATGGAGTATTGAAAAACTCGAACATGGTAGAACAGAAATAAAGAATATCAATAGAATAATTAGCACAAATCATATGATTCAAAGAATATATCTCAAAGTTGTGTTCTGAAATCAGAAAAGTTAGATACCTTTTCATCTCATTTTTCAGAGAAATATGGCTCTAACAAACAAAACTAGCAAGAGATTCTAATTATGCAATTAATCACAAAGTACACAATGTAGTGTTCCAGCACACAAAACGGATAAAGGATAGTGGACCTTACCATCTGTTGAAAATAACATCTTCAACAAGATCCCTCCTGTTCCGAGGTTCCTTGACAGGCTCAAAACACTCGTGCATCACACCAAGAGCAACATTGAGCTTGCTATAGGTCTCTGTTGAATCCTCAATATTAGAGGGATCATGATCACAACTGTCTGGTTTTGTGTACCTCAATAATGTCCAAGTTAAATTATCTACCCCAACTGGAACTGCTTTCCCCAAAAGCTTTTGGAGGCCGAAAGATATCTGCACAAACAACACAAGCATATTTGGGGCCACAGGTAATAACGTGTTGAAGAGGTCATGTCTTTGAGATGATATCCACCAATACTATACATCTTACCATCATATTTCTCTTGGATATACCAAAATATATTATTTTCAAGTAGAACCCGAGAAGACAACAAGCCATATACTGTGAAAGCATATCTTGCTCTTATCTTAAATTTTACTAAAGTAAATTTTATCAAAGATCAACACAGTAGTGCATTAAGAAAATGACATATTCCTTGTGCACTTCCCTCAACCATATCTTAAAAATGAAATTTTCATCATAGAAATAACAACATATACTAATCCATAATCATGTAGTTTGAAAAAATTGTGATTATGTAAGTGAGAAAATCCAAAAACCTTGAACAGACAAAAAGTTGCACCTTGAGCTGCTCACTTCTATACCCCCCCCCCCATGCTCAAACATTGAAACCCAAAAAGAGACTAGTGAACGAGCAAGTGAGTGAGAGTGAGTATGTGAGAGAGAGAGAGAGAGATGATACACACTTGCACACAGAAAATGTGAAAATGTTCAAGAAAAGATAAAAGACAAAGAAAAAAAATGTTAAATAAGATTTGTCCAAGTTCTTCTCTGAAATCTTAACAGTAAATGTTGAAACTATATTATTAGTCTACTAATGTAGTAATGTTGCCCAAAATGTGAGGGAAACCACATACTTGTACTGGTGATGTGTTCTTGTCATAAGCAAAGAGAGATGTTGGTTCATATCAAACTATAACCAAAGCATACGCAGAAAAGGTTGTTCTAGTCATTTAACAGGATGAAGACTAAAAGTCGAGTTTCTAGGGGAGTAAATTGGCGTCAAATACATGTTACTTACCGCAAAAAGCAAAAATGTTAATTTAATCCCCCATAATATTTATAAAGAGAACTACCTGTTCACATCTTCTATTGCAGAACCAAAGTCCTTTAGGATGTCCGTCCGGCACAAGACCCTTCATCCTTAGGCAACCAATATGATCTGCAAAAAAACAATTCTACATTGAAGAGATATTGAACTTTATGAAGACATAGTGTAACATTGCTACGCCCAGGTTCAAGCAAACATACATTGAAGCTCACACTGATGACAGTTGATAACACTACTATCCGTAAACTCTTCCATGCCTTTATTGATTTTGCTTTGGCCACAAATTTTGCAGCAGCATGATGGGCAGAACCAATCGCCATCAGGAACCTCCTAAATAAGCAAATGATGCAGTCACAAAATCAGGAGTTCAGGACTCAGAATTATTATCAACATATTGATTGTAGAATTGGGAAAGGGAAAATTAGAAGATCTTAGAAGTGAGGCATGACATGAGACTTTCATGTAGACTTGCCTTCAAACAGAGGCAACATGTGTGAAATGAGGATGGACACCGATCGCACAAGACTAATTCACCCCCAAAATGACAGACTGAGCATATGTAGTCGTTCTTGTTGTGATGCTGGTTACTCTTCATCTCACGTGACTCTCTTGCAGAGCTTCTAGCATTAATGTCGCGTTTCAATTGCAACTGACAATCTAGCAGGGACCTACCATCCTCCAAAAATATATTGGCTGAAGGTCGATGGTAAGTACTGCCAGCATGACCTTCAAAGTTACTTAGAGTAAAAATATCTTGGCAGCAACTGCACCTGATCCCATCACGAGTCACTCGACCTTCTGCTAATGTACCATCGTCCCTTCTGTCACGGTATTGTACTTTTGCCCTGGGCAAAACGACATTATTGTCTATCAACCAAGACAAGACAGTTCGAGGGTTGCTGTGTGAGGAAGATGGAACCACCACCTGACGAGCTCTTTTGCTTGAGCGCAACACACGGGTAGAAACAGCAACATTCAAATTATCTCTTGATTTGATAGTTTGACCTTCCTTTAAATCCTTTTCCTTCTTCAGAGATTTTGAGGACCGAGATGTAAGATGTAGAGAACTACTCCTTCTTTTTCTTCCATGTTTTCTGATTCTTTGGACTTTGACTTTACCTAGGTCAGCAACCTCAATTGACAATGATAAACCAGAAGGCCCTACTGGCCACTTTTCGGACAATGGTCTTTGTGATATTAATGCTCCATGAACCTCTAAACTGGCCTCACTAGTTAACTGGCCTTCAGCTTCCTTCCAAAAATTTCTTTCTTCAACTATATAGCTCTTGCAAGCTGCTAGAAGCGTAGTATATACCTTTCCACTCGGTGAACTGTATTTTAATTCTCTTGAGCCCTTTTTGTCTGTTCTGTAAGTGTAATAAAATCTCCACCCAACAGCAGACAGGTGCTTCTTTGCTTTCAATTGCATATCCTTAAGCTTATCATCTCTCTTCCATTTCCGAGGGTCATCTTTACTTTTTACTCCAAGAAAATAATAGTCTGTTACAGCTTGCGGACAGTATTCAGATTCAACAATAAAATTAGGAGAAAGTTTTATGAGTTTGTCCTGGTATCCTTGTGTCTGCTCAGTTAATGGAGATAAATGCTCATCGTGGGGAAACACAGAAACAATTCCAGAAGCAGATTTTCTCAAATACTTGCAGACCTTGATAAGTGATTTGAAAAACTTCCCAACACAACCAGGCCGGGAGTAGCGCCACCTCCGAAAACTTTTCTCTTGCAGATACTCAATTTTCCAGCCCAAAAATGTAAGATGTTTCCTGACATTTATTGTTAAGTCCTTCGGTGGCAAATTCCCAGCCTTAAATATATTGTAATACTCAATAATTGCATCTTCACAAAACTCAGCTTCAGGAACAACGTCAAGACCAGCAGGAAGCCAATTTCGCTGTGTGATTTGTATAGGCATTTTAGAATTTGTAATCAAAGATAATTCATCGGGTTTTGAATTAGATTCTCTCAAATACTTGCACGCCATAGCAAGTGATGGGAAACACTTCCCATTAGAACCGGGCCGTACGTAACGTACTCGCTGCACACCTTTTTCTCTACTAATCTCAATTTTCCAGCCCAAAAATGCAAGATGCTTCCTGGCATTTAATTTGATGTCAACTGATCGCTTATTCCCAGCCTTGGACATAGAGTAGAATTGGCAGTATTCATTAATTGCATCAGCGCAATACTCAGCTTCAGGAACAATATCAGGACCAGCAGGAATCCAAGCATGACGTTTTCTTTGCTTGAGCACTTTAAAATTGGAACTGTCTTTAGATAATTCATCAGGATTAGAAGGTAAAATTGCCCCTGCTGCAGAGCTCACACATGGTGCTTCATGGCTGGGCTTGATTGAGCTGGCTAATGGTATCTTATCCAACCTATCACTCTCCATGACAGATGCCAAATCATCCCGACCAATCTCCTCTTCAAATTGGTGACAACATGCTCTATTCAACTGAACAGTAGTTTCAACTGGTACAATAGCACGAGAGTCACCAAAATATGTTTTCTGCTTTAATAAAGCATCAAGAGCAAATTCATTTAGTTCCAGCAATTGATAGCCTTCCTGTAATAGGTTCACCGAGGAGTTCAAACGGTGAAAGAATTCCTTCACAGTAATCTTAAAATTATCCACAATAACCTGCAACGCCAACTCTTTCCAAATATCACACAGAGAAGAAGTCCACTCCTTCAGGTTCTCAAAACTTTTCTTTACCCGCACATCATACCAAATTTGCCTAACAGAAACAAGAAGGGGCCAGTCTTTCTCAATTTCCTCTATTACTTCAAGAAATAACCAGTTCCCACGGGGCTTCCAGACTTCAGTATTTTCATCCCAGTCCTGAGTAATTCGCAAATCATCTATATGGACCTTCATTTCATCACCCATATCTGGAAAGAAAATGACCCTCTCTAGGGAACCATCTTGATGATCAAAAATCACACCTTCCCACCATGCATCCTGGTAAAACACGTCAACACATTGTCCATAGTGGAGAAACCATATATCACAATCAAGTGGAGGCGGCAACGGCCGTATCCATCCACGATAGTTAGATGGTGATGAGTTGATACTAATGACGCCATCAACAATAGCAGGAACTTCAACAAAGTCAATAAGCCTACTAGAACTGTTATCATCAAATAGAAGATGATCATACTCAACCTTTCTAATTGCTTTTTTGCAGGCAACCACAGTTCCAGAGTGCCATGAACCTTGAAACCCCTCTTCAAAACTCCTTACCTGCACAAAATTTCACGATGTAATGCAAAATCTTTGGATCCCAAACTCAAACCAGCTAAAAATCAAAATAAAGATAAAAAGAAAGGACTTTGATTCAACCAATACACTTGCCAACTTCAATTAGACAATGCATGTAACCATAGACCAAAAAGAGAAAGAATTGATGAAATCCAGTAACTTAACTACCCAATTTAATCACAAAATTAAGCAGTTCGCCGTCAGAAAAATAGAAAGTAATTATTAAAACCCATGAACTGCCTCAATCAATAGAACCCCCAAATTCATCAATAAAATCGAACAAAACTACATGCAAACATAGAAACATCACAATCAACAGATATACACAACAAAAATAGTATAATTCAGGAATATGCATGTAAAATCGAAGCAAGATTACTCAAGGAAGCCAAAACACTGAAACACATTATGAACATAAAAAAGTCATAGAACTCAAATTAAAGGGAATTTTACAGAGGATCAAGAAAAGAAAAAGAAGAACACCCATATACGACTGCTTATTTATACATCAAATTTTAATTTTTTTAAAAAAAACAAAAGTAATGGGCTTGAATTAAACGACATTACTTCTACTCTGTGATCAACGAGAAGCTTTTTTAGTCGATTTCCAGCATTTTTCCGCATTGTTTTCCTCTCTGTAAATGCCTCGTCTTCTATGTCTGCCGCCATTGGAGAGAGTGTAGAGGTTTTTTATTTTGGTTATAGAGTCCTAAGGTTTATGAGCTTCCTTTCTACAAGTATATTAGGAAATCGTTATTTCCATATTTTCAAACTCACATTAAATTTTATAAAATATTTAAAAAAAATTTGTAAAGATACTCCCTCCGTCCCAAATTAATTGCTCAGTTTTGACTTTTTAAAGTCAAATTGACCATTTTTAAAACTAATCTTTTTACTATTTTTGCTAAAATACTGGTGAAGAGATTATAACCAAAAGAAAGTATATAAAATTTATTATTAATCCTAATTTTTATAATTTTAGAAATATATTTATATATGCTTAATTATTAATTCTAAAAATAGTCAATTTGACTAAAAAAGGTCAAAATTGAACAGTTAATTTGGGACAGAGGGAGTATTAATTTTATAAATTTTATGTTAAACAAATAGTACAAAATTAGGATACTCGTTATTGTAAATTAAATAAAAGATAATATTATGGTCTTAAATTATTTATCTCGAATAATATATCGTTAATATTTTGATTGGTTAAATTTTATTATAATTAATTATGTATTTTGTGCTACTTGAGACACATTTAAAACAAAAAATTTAAGGCTCTTAGTAAATATTATTGGTTAATTAAGAATATAATTTTATTTCTTGATGAAACAAAATTAACTTGATTTAAAGTTTATTATTATTAAAATAAATTTAATTAACAAATTCCACTTTCTTAACCAACTATCTATGTATATATCATCTATTATACAAAGTACAAGGGAGGATTGGAGATTACATTTGGTATAGTTTCTAAAATTATTCGATGCAACACATAAAATAAGTGTAATTGTATTTGTATAAAACATCCCACATTTCATAATTTTTCTTCAATTATTTAAAATTTTATTTTTCAAAAATAAAACACATTCAAATGTGTCACTGATTTAAATAATCAAAAAGGTGACACAATTGTCGTTCCTCGTTTTTTAAAAAGGAAAAAAAACATAATAAAAACTCAAAGTTAAACATTGACAAATTAAAATTATGAATTTTTTTATTGTAAACTAAAAAGATGAAACGTTCATTGAATTTATACTTATAAAAATAAGAACATAAGGAAATTAATATTAATTTTGACTGTGTTAAAAATTATTTATTTAAATTAAGAGGAGTGGGTGAATTGAGCTCGTTTGATTAGGAAAAAAAATATTTTAAAAATATTGATTGCGGAAATTCTCACATTATAAAGTTTGTAATAAATGTTTCAATTTTAGAAAAATTTATAAATATCAATTTTTTTTATTAAGAATATAAGATTAAGTTTTATTTTTCAATATTTATTTGAGTTAATCTCAAGTTCAAAATTGATGTATACTTATTTACTTTTCAAGAACAGTTAGTTTATAAATTGATAATATTATTTAGATAGATTGTGTGTTTTTTTTTATTTATTAATTTATGTTTTAAAGCTAAACTAATTTATACCAATATTGGAAATAGAAATAGTTTAAATTGATTTTAAATTTAATAGTATTAATTTTATACTATTTTCAAAACGAACGGAGTATATGTATTTCCGGCACTCGATTTGCTAAGAGAGATTTAGGAGAGAGATTATTTTCTCCGTGATCAAGAAACATCGCGAAAATTGAGCAGAAAATAAATAAAAGGAGAAGCATCTAAAGAAAAAGTGATTCAGTAAAAATATGAAATTCCCATGCAAATTTTACTAGTACTACACATAAAACATGCATGCGAATATCTAACCTATCTTGGCCGTCCTTGGACACACGTACGTTTCTACCACTTGTAATTAGATTATAACAAAAATTATTAATCATAAAATTTATTTTATTCTAAAGTTATATCAATTTTAAAATTTAATATAATCGTTTTATTTTAAAAGTCAAATTGCACATCTAACTTTGTAATAAATGAAATAATAAATAGTAATACGCTAATTGTACACGGGATGTGACATATCTTCTATATTTATTTTCTGATTGTTTTATTTTTGAGTTTATATTATGAAAGTTTGTAACCTCCGTTTTGAATAAGATAGATATCCCCTCAACTCTATTATACATTTAATTTGATTCTTTCAATCACTGGTAAAAAAGAAGAGGATTTACTTTAATTATATATAATTTATTGGATAGTTGCACAATTTACATAATCTCATTTCAAATTAACATGGATAGAATATGAAAAATGAAAATAAAAATTAAAACTATAAAAATATTAAACTCAGACACAATAAGCTTTAATTATTTGAAATAATAAATTTTCAATTCATATTTATTTACAGTCAACTCTCCAATAATTGACAATATGAAGATTGAAAAAAGTTATTGAGTTGACGTTTATGAATATTTATATAAAAAATTATATTTTGAAATATGCTTTAAATTTATTTTAAAAAAATGAAAAGAGAAGAGAAGACAGATGTACAAATCTTTCACGTAACTGTTTGGAGCCCTTAGAATATTAAATATTTTTATGTAATTTAGAAAATGAAGAACACTCATAATATGTTTTCAAAAAAAGAAAAGGCTAATATAATGAAACATTTTACCTGAAAAAAGAATAAACAAGGAGGGAAAACGTAACACTTCAGTTCCGGATCGAAAGATATGAGAAAAATTTATTAATAAATAATAAATTAAATTATTAATAATAATATATTCATGACTTTTTGGAATTTAAAACATTATTTAGATGAATTTAATTTGATTTGACCCAAATTATTTTATAAACACTTTAACAAATATACACGCAATACATGTATGACTGGTACTAATTATGATATATAAAATCTAAACAATAACACATTCAATTATTTCCTTCTACAACCATGTTCTTGTATTATATTTGTTTGGAATGATTATACTTGGGATATTATTATTAATTTTAAGTGTTTTATTTATTTTTAAATTTAGACTTGAGACTATTAATTTATGAATTATAAAATGAAGTAATAGTCATTAGATTATAATTATAATTATAATTCCGGAATTATAATCTTATAATTAATAGTCTCGAGATTATAATCTCATAAATTATAATCCCGAAATTATAATTATTACAAACAAACATGATCATAGAGTTCTATCAATTAGTCATAGACACTCCATTCGGTCTGTATTAGTCAGTAACTAAAAATAGGTATTTTTTTTAGTAAATATATTTAATAATGTATAGTTAGACGGTTGTAAAAGTATTATTACATAATTATGAATGAAATTATAGGAATTACTACAAATTAAGTCGATAATAAACATCATAAAATTATTTAAAAAAATCATTTGTTTACATATTTTTATATATTCTTCAAATTCATACTATTAGATTTATTTTTAAAAAATACTATAAAAATTGACGTATTATCCATAACTAATACCACTAGGGTATCTCCTTTTTTCATTAATTTTATAGTTTAAAATTGGGTAGATTGCAAAATTGTCCCCCGCAACATAGGCGCCAATATTTTATTATTTGTAATGTCATAATTAATGTTTTATTTTTTTTTTGCAAAACCGACCCCTTTTAATTAATTTTGGTTAAAATTAGCAAGACATGTGTATGTGTATTTCGATTAATTATTTTGGGCAAAATAGTCTAGTATTGTATAAAACTATTTTCTTTGCTAATAGAAGGACAAATACATACTTACAATAATAAAATAGATTCTCACATAAATAAATTTATTTTATTTTAACCAAATAAAATAATTAAAAGGAAATAAATTACAAAAATCAAAAAATTGTTTAAATGGAAATTTAAGTAGCATATTTTGATTAAATGTAAAAGACAAAATTAAACACTAAAAATTAGAATAAATTAAAAGGAAAAAAACAAAAAATTATTAGTTATTCATTTAGCAAATAATTTACTTTATATACACAAACAAAATATTTTACTTATATATATATATATTTGTATTTGTTATTCATAATTATCTGTTATGAATAATTTATTTTTTTTACACATAATAATTTACTTTATATATATATAAAGCAAGGATCAAGTGCATACCTCTTATCTTACTCATCCGTGCTCACCCACCTTTAGCGACAGACCCGACGACGGTTTCGGTCATATAACCGTCGTCTATACTTTTAGCGACGGACAACATATAGCGTCATTAAAAGTATAGACGACGGTTGTATGACCGAACTGTCGCCGGGTCCGTCGCTAAAGGGGATGAGCACGGGTGAGTAAGATAAGAGGTATGCACTTGATCCGGACCGTATATATATATATATAGAGAGAGAGAGAGCAAAGATTAAGTGCATACACCTTATTTTACTCATCCGTGCTCACCCGCCTTTAACGACAGACCCGGCGCCGGTTTCGGTCGTACAACCGTCGTCTATACTTTTAGCGACGGATAACATATAGTGTCGCTAAAAGTATAGACGACGGTTATATGTCCGAACCGTCGCCAGATCCGTCGTTAAAGGAGGTCAGCACGGGTGAGTAAAATAAGAGGTATGCACTTGATCCGGACCGTGTATATATATATATATATATATATATATATATATTTGCGTGTATGTATAAAGTAAATTATTTGTTAAAATGAATAACTAATATTTTTTGTCCTTTTAATTTAATCTAACTTTTAGTGATTAATTTTGTCTTTTTGATTAAGATTTATAATTTATTTTCAAAATATAAGATTAAGTTTTATTTTTCAATATCTATTTGAGTTAATTTAAAGTTCAAAATTGATGTATATTTATTTAATTTTTAAAAGCAGCTAACTTTATAATTAATAATATTATTTAAATAGTTTGTGTTTTTTTTATTAATTTATGTTTTAAAACTAAACTAATTTATACCAAAATTGGAAATAGAAATAGTTTAAATTGATTTTAAATTTAATATAAATTTTATAGTATTTTGAAAAGGAGAGATTTAGGAGAGAGAAAACTGAGTGATTATTTTCTTTGTGATCAAGAAACATCTCGAAAACTGTGCAGAAAATTCATCTACATCTACATTTTTTTTGTTTAAAAATAAAAGTAGAAGCATCCAAAGGTGCCGTACAATTCCACCCAGCACTAGACACATATTCCCATGCAAACTTTATCGTGTTCCATGCTCTTTTATGTAGTACCAATAAAATACTAATGTGATGCCAATATTAATTACTCCTATTAAATAATAATATTGAATGACTTTTTTAATTTATATGTATAAATTTAAAAAGATTGTTATTATAGAATGGAGATAGCACATTTTAACTTAATTTAATTTTTAGTATTTAATTTTGTCTTTTATATTAATCAAAATATTATAGTTAAATATTTATTTAAACCGATCTTTGAGTTTTTTACTTATTTTATTTGGTTAAAATAAAACATATTTATTTATAAGAGAATCTATTTTATTATTGTAAGGACATATTTGTTTTTCTATTATGAGAGAATAAATTTGCCCTTATAAAATTCACACGACATGCACATGTCTTACTAATTTTGATCAAAATTGGTTAGAAAACATTGATGTCTATGTTTCAATTCCGTGTATACATAATGGAAAACTTTCATAATTTACCCTTTAAAATTAGATACACATCTATAATGATTGATTAATGACATGTTAAATAATGACAAACATACTCCTAGTGATATCACCTCAAACAAACAAACAAACAGAGTCCTAGTATTTCATACGAGCCAGCGAGTGGACCAAGGTCGTATTAAGAAATGAAGAGAGTAGCGGAATATTCGTATTCGTATTGCTAGGATTTAAGGGCAGGGGTGGGCAGTAGTCTGAATCTTTGGAGTCCAACTTTGATGCCGACAGTCTTCAAGTCTTGTTGCACTTGAGCACGAAAATGAGAATAAGAGAAAGGCTTGTAGGTTGAGGTATGGATCAACCTATCTTCATCTGGGAAAACAAAATAGCCCACTGATAATCTTTCTTTATACTCGTTCACCCTCACTCTGTGTTTCACACTCCTGTACTTGTCATCACTTATGGCCTGCTTCACCACAAACCAAATTAATTTAATGTAGCAAACAATATTATATTTCCAAACACTTCATTTCCTAATTTTGATAATGTTGCACACCTCTTTCCGCCAAGATAATATAGTTAAAATTACCTGCATCATGTCTCCAAGATTACCTGCATGATAAACTAAGTAGGACGAAGGAAATAGTGTATAATAATATATATAGTTAAAATTACCTGCATCATGTCTCCAAGATTGACAATGAGAGTGTTGGGAATAGGATGGACATGAAGCCAAGTGGAATCTTTGTAAAATTGAAGGCCACCAATAAATTGATCTTGGTTCAAAATGGAGAGAATGGAGCTGTCTGTGTGGACGTCCATGCCCCATGTTTGGTTGGCCAACGGACAAGGAGGGTATCGGTAGACACGTAGGATCCCAGTTGAAAGTGAGAGATAGGAAGAAGAAGAGGAAGTAATGGATTCTTCTGGACTACTACTCTTCCTCAGATTCAGCATCTCTGTAATCACTTTATACATTGTACCTGCTACTCTAGTCTGGTGGTTTCCATATTCTTCTAACAAAAATCTACAAAAAGTAGACACAGGCGTATGCAAATATATTTAACATCACAACACACACACACATATATATATATACATATAATTAATACTTGCATATATAACTCTATATCATGTATACATCCATACACACACAAAACACACACATCTGGTAGCTGCATGTGAGCGGCCTGTAACACATACATGCATAGAGAAGGTACATGAATTTAAATGTGTTTCAGTACAGTCTGCATTTATAGGCATTTGGCTAGAATTAAATGAAGAAATATTACCCAATTATGTACTCCATGCAACATCCGAAGTTCAAATGTTTGCTAGCTAGCTACATTATTAATGCAATTCTGTAAATATTTCTACACTCTTGTGGGTACATGTACCTGCAGGTTAATTAAATTGACTTCAACTAGACACTTGTGGGTACATTTACCAGGTTAATTAAATAGACTTCAATATTATAGAGACATGCAAGATAATTAAAATTTTACTGTGCTAGGAAAGAAAGCCTAGTTCGTCAGGGTGCCTGACCATGCATTTGGGCGTTTTTGAAGGTCTGATCATAACCAACCTAGCTAACAATGAATTTTTTGAATTAACACTTCAGTTTCACATCATAATTTTCAACTAGAATATTTGAATGTGTATATGAGAATTCAAGCTGTTATTATATATTAATACATTCGATCATCATTTTTTGAGTGAGTCTATACGTATATGTTGTGGTGTGTTAATAAGAAAATATTATTCAAAAAAATACATCGAGCCTTATTATGGTATGATTTAACATGAGATCATTACTTTAACAAAGAACGTGAAAACAAAAACAAAAACAAAAACAGAGCCATAAAAAGATCGCCTGGACAAAGAGATCTCAACAAGACTTCAATTAATTATTTGGATTAGATTACGTAATCTTTTGGACGGTATATTTCGTTAGTATATAAATATATTTTGGCAATTAGCTTGTACAAGTCAAATATGTCCTGTAACAATCGGCTACCAAAAAGGTGGAAATGCTGACAAACAATACTAGCTTAAAATCGCACGGATCTTGGAACCGAACAAGGAATTTTGTATTACTGGCGGAAAGGACTGCCTTAATTTTACAAAATTAAAAATACAATTTAATTTTAGAGCTTAGACGACGTCATAATAAATTTAGTATAACAAAATAAATTTGATGATTAATATTTTTTTATTATATATCATATAATTATAATAATTAAATTAATTAAAATTAAATAAATTTATATCAATTTAAAATTTAATAAACGGATAGAAGTATTATATAGTGACCAATTTTTTAAATATTGGGTAGAAAGGAAAAAAAATAAAAAGGAAAAGGAAAAAAGGGGAGCTAGATTTAATACCTGAAAGAATTAGGGAATGAATCATCATCATCATCATCATCTTTAGAATGAAGCTGCACTGAAAGTTGAGTAAGAGGAACATTGAAACCTTCCATCCAGTTGACGTTTTGGGCATGTTGCAGGGCTACTCCATTTGAGTTAAGGGCAGGGGTGCCCCAAAAGTATGTTATGGGGCTGCTAAAAAGGCCTTGTTTGGATTCAAAGCTTAAAGTAAACACTTTTTTGGCACTTTCATGAAGTTGGTTCAAGAGACTAGGTGGAATCCCATGGTTGACCAAACGAAATATTCCCCAATCTGTACAAGCTTCATGTAGCTTCTCCTTCTCCTTTTCTTGGTTTATGCATTCAAAATCTATAACCGGAAGAGGGTCTGACTCAGTAAGGACTTGTTTGGTTGATTCATCATCATCTTCTTCTTCTTCTTCTTGTTGTTCATGGGAAGGATAGTGGCTGTTTGTTTGGCGGAATAATGGAGGGTAGGATTCAAAGTTTTCTGATTGACTCGTGCTCTTCATTTGCACAGACGCCATATGTAGCCTTGTACTACAAAACTTCTGCAAAGAGAAAATGATAGTTAAGTTGCCAAGGGAGTTTTGAGGGATTTGATGGGATGAGATAGTTCCGAAGGAAAAATAATTAGGGGAATGGAAAATGGAAGGAAGGAGAAATGATGAGAATGAATTATATTTTTTTTTTAATTTTAAAAATAAGTAATTGATATTTTTATTAAAAATGATAGTTTTATAAAATCTCTATCACATAAATAATAAATGAATTTTATATTCATGTGAGTATGAGTTTATAAAAATATTAAATTTTACTTGTAGAAATATCTATTTCTAAAAATAAAGTAAAATAATGAGATTTTAATTATATTATTTTAGAAAAAATGAATAGAATGAATTTATTTTTTTTAAACTATACTATTACTATATTATGTTTACATATTAATATAATAAATTACATAATTTATTTTAAAATATAACTTTAAATAATATAAAATATCTAACTTTTGGATGCTTTCTCATCCCTTCAAATCCTTACACTTTTATGGAAAAATTTGAGCCTTTGCCTCCAAGCACTATAATATTAGGAAGTAATATGTCTAGCTACAAGAATAGGTCGATTTTTGTTTTAACTTTTGTTTTTTAGTTTATTTTGTTTCTCAGAAAAAAAGTACTCCCTCTGTCCCAAATTAACTGCTCAATTTTGACCTTTTTAAGTCAAATTGACTTTTTTTAGAATTAATAATTAAGCATATATAAATATATTTCTAATATTATAAAAATTGGGATTAGTAATAAATTGTATATACTTTCTTTTGGTTATAATCTCTTCACCTATATTTTAACAAAAATAGTAAAAAGATTATTTTTAAAAATGGTCAATTTGACTTTAAAAAGTCAAAACTGAGCAATTAATTTGGGACGGAGGGAGTATTATTTATTTATTTAAATATTTATATTTATATATATGTATTAAAGATCGGACCACCGTGCCTTCATCTTGCCACGTGGTCACCACATTAGGAGTTTGGAACCCGAGGCAGCTAATTTGGACTTTGGTCCACTTCATTAACAGTAGCCAATAATAGAATAGATATGCCATTTAATATTTATAAGTTGGTCGTGAATGGGAGTTATATATATATATATATTTATGATCGTTTGCTGTTTTGTCTACGTCTCTTGACGGTCACCATTCTTCTCTCTTCTTCACTCCTTTTAAATAATAAATGTTTATACAAGAAAATTAAAATTCTCATACTTGATTTAGTAATATACATCATTTGGACTCTAAAGTGGGCCTTATTCTTTTAAAATAATGTGGGTTCTTAATGGGGCTAGGGACTAAGACTTAAAAGGAGCCCAAATCTATAACGGACCGCCAGCAGAAGTCTCTCGAGTGTTCTGGGCCTTCTGGCCTGACCTGTACCATATTCTCCTCCTGCTCTCTTTTTGAGTTGGGATAATTCCCGATTTCTTCCCCGCTGCCAAACAGAGAAAACCTTGCTGTGTGTGTGAGTTTCACGAAGATCGAGAAGCAATAACTCATAGTTCTTCACCTCAGGTTAGTAATCTGAAGCCTTAATGATGTTTTTTAGAGCTCTCAATTTGAGTATCATTCAATTCAATCCCATGGTTTCGCTAGGTTTTTTTTTTTTTTTGAAACCAATAGAAGTTATATTTGATGTTGTATTTTGTTAGTATTTGCCATGAAACCCTATAAATCTTAAACTATATACACGGATATTGTAAAAATCAATGTTGGAATTTTATTTGTTCAAGTTCTACACTTTTTCTCTCTTTCTGATGGTGATTACCAGGGCTGAGTTATGCTTACAATCCCACAAACTTGTGAATGTGATTGTGATAACTGATAAGCTAGTTCAGGCCTTCATGGTGACTCAGAACTGTAACATATTAGAGTAAAAACTTATTTTTTCTTTTGTATTTGTTGATAAGAAGTGAAAACTTAAGGAATGTTTTTGTCATGGAAGGAATATCTTCCTTATCAATTTAATGGGTTGTATTGCTAAAGGATTTATAGGAGCAAGTAGGAACAGTTTATTGAATTTGGTGCTTCTGTGTTTTGGAATGAAGTATTCCATTATTTTGCCAAGTGTTTCAGCTTTGTGATTAATCTGGTAATATTGGAATGGATACTTTGATAATGTTAAATTTTGATTTAGAAAGATCGGTTATTTTAGGTTTTGTAAGATGAAAAAATATCTGAACATCATACAACAATAGACACTTGTGGAAGCGGATTCAGTACTTTAATGTACATGCTTTTATGGTGATGAAATGCTTAAGGGAATAATGCTTTGTTATCTTCATTATCACTTGCAAAATGCTTTGTTTGAGGCCAATTTACTGGCTCATTTTGTAGTCATGCCTTTTGGATGACTAATCTAATTGGATTTTGTGTTATATCTTCAAATGTATGTCTAATTTTGATATTGTTAGGAAAATAGTATTTTATCATATACTTGATGTTTTAGATCATTAATATTTTAATCTGATTGTAATAATATCCTAGTTATTAAATTAAATAACAAATTGCATAATTTCATCAACATTGCTAACATTTCCTTTACCAATGTGTATCTTCCCCTGACCTCGGTTCAATGCTGTATTTAAGCGTATATGAGTGATCATGCATTTAATCTGCTATGGTTCTTGTTCTGAATTTAGTAACTATTAATCTTTCGTAAAATGAACTTCTTCCTTTTAAGTTTTAGCTTATGACCACAAGTCAGAATTGTTTTCATAGTCATTTCTACTTAATTCTTTTATGCATTTTGTTTGAATTGAACATGTTAGTAGTGTGGTAACATGTAGTGCTGGATTGGTTGAGGTTGTGTTTTATTTTCTTTCCTGATTTGGGATTATTTTTATTAGAAGTTGGCTTTAAAATTTACATGAAAATGACTTAATACTTGACATAAGTACAATTCAAATGCAGTTATGGCATCTGAACAAGCATTTGTAATGCTTATATGGAATTTAGTATTTGTTATCTATGTATAGTTTCATGTTCTACATATGATATAAGAGTCTATGTTCACAAGCCTGTTATCTATGTCCACAAGTTTGTTTTTGCCAAGCTTTATCACATTCCAAATTGGCTTGTTTGCTCGGTTGGCTTACATAAGAATGAGCTAGAGGAGAGCCCCAATTATGCATGACACTGAGCTAATCATGTACATCTTGGTTCAATTAAAGTTTGATTTGTTAGTGTGGCCTTGCCAAATTATATTTACGTCCCTGTATTCTCATATAGAAATATAGGGTTCCCTCTCCTGTAAATGGTCTGTACACATAACATTGGGTGCTTATTTAAAATGATTTTTAACGTTTGTTTTGTCCATCCTCCTCTTGATCTTTGCGGTTGATCAGTATTTCTGAATTATAAGTTATTGAAGTAATAACTTCCGATTTGAAATTTTGTACTTGCTAATGTTATTGATCTTAATTTATGCATAAAAAGTTTACACCAATCACAACCCTTTAAATCTACTTAAATTTGACGCTTAACATTCTTTTTGTTTGGAAACATTGACCTTACAGTCCTCACTTTATCCAGTAAAATACAATGATTTTTATGGAAAGGGCACTTTCAATTACTATTCCTCTCTCCCTCTCCATCTCCCAATGTTTTGGTACATAAAATGTGGCTACAGAACAGAGAAGTTCTTGGATCTGATTCTGTAAGCATGGTGAAAAGCATACGTCTTTGTTGCTAATTTTAAAATGATTCATCAACTTGCATGGACTGTAGATGGATTTTTGGATGTGGTACCCATGTTTTTCTTAAACATTATTTTGTTGAGATCTAGTTGTAAGCCTTTTGAAGTTAATTTTACCATCTTTTCCTCCCTTGTGATGTGTCATGCTCTGTAAGTATTTGTAACAGTGGATGCAGGTTGCAACCTGATTGGGATCTCTGAAGAAAGCGTGCTGTAGAAAGTATGGCTAAGCATCATCCTGATTTGATTATGTGTCGGAAGCAGCCGGGAATCGCCATTGGACGACTTTGTGAGAAATGTGATGGGAAGTGTGTCATTTGTGACTCGTATGTGCGCCCATGCACACTTGTTCGGGTTTGCGATGAATGCAATTATGGGTCCTTTCAAGGTCGTTGTGTTATCTGTGGTGGAGTTGGAATTTCTGATGCATACTACTGCAAGGAATGTACGCAGCAAGAGAAAGATCGAGATGGGTGTCCGAAGATTGTAAATTTGGGGAGTGCAAAAACCGACTTGTTCTATGAACGGAAAAAATATGGTTTCAAGAAACGCTGACCTGAGTATTTGTTAATTCTCTTAACAACGAGTTCATTTGCACTTGTGTATTATCTTCCTACCTAAAGATGGTGTATTTCATAATGTTGAAAAGGATATTATTAGGTCTTGGATTTATATTTTGTAGACAGACATGCATGAAACCGTGCTTGTCATGCATGATTCCTTATGTCATACTCTGTCCTTAATTCTGATATACATTTTGATAATTTTTGAAAAAAGTGATAATAGTGTTTTTTTACCGAGTTGGTTTTTCCTACCGAGGAGATAAAGTGCGACTTCCTTTGTCCTGAAATTAAAATGCCATCTTTTTATTGACATTCTTTGCAAATACAAGGGTATACTTGGGATATATTTGAACCTACTAGTTTAGGAACTTGATATTTATGGAATTCTTTTTTCACATTTGATTTATTTTATTTGTGAGAGAAGTTTTGTGAAAATATTAGGGGCAAAATTAGCAAATTGTTTTCTCAATATTTTTGTAAGGTTTTACTCATATAAATAATAATTGGATCCCACAATTATGTTAGAAAAATTATAAACAATATAATTAGAATAAATATTGGAGAAAATAATTATTGAGAAAGTTTATCTTCAAGTTTGTCATAGATAAATCTACCATTTTACAAAAAAAAAAAGATCATTTGCAAACCTTAGGTATGAATATTATTCATTTTTCAGTTGTTAGTTCAATAATAGGGACATGATATATAATGAAATAATGATACCAAATTAAAAATAAATAGTTATTATAAAGGAAAAATTACATATATTATTACCTTTTAAAAAATATTTACAAAAATCTTGTATCCATAAAATAATTACAAAAACATTACATTTTTTTAATTTTATTTACAATATTATTATAATTATGAGTCCTTAATTTAAGGGATTAATAATATTAATGAGGGCATATTTTTTGAAATGCGTGATAATCGCCATCTATTGTCTCTGTAGGACTCTTCGTCTTCGTCTTAAGACACTTTACATGCTGAAACCCTCTTTTCTCTTTCCTTCGTGTTTCAGTATTCTCCATTGATCGTTATCGAAGTTCATAGCCATTTCGTTTTCGTTTTATTTTCATCACCATCGTTGTTACTTGTTTTCGTGATTACACAGTGTTCCAATTGGTTTATTTTTCTTCGTTATCGATTCTGGTTGTGTATATTTTCAGGTCAGTTATTTTGATATAGTTTAACGTATTATATATTAATGTAGTTTATCAGTCGAATATAGTATTGATTGTTGTGTGGGTTTATGTTATTTTTTATGTTTTGTATAGAATGGTTGATACAAGGAAGAAGGATGAGAAGAGGAAGAGAATATCGGAGCGTGTGATTCTGTCAAGGACGTGAAGAAGTTTGTTGTGGATAGGAGGGGGAAGGAAAAGGATGTAGGTCAGAAATCGAGTAAGAATGACAATAGGCTGGTGATACATAGTGATATCAAGTATTCTCAAGTGCAGTTAGATTCTGAGTTAGATTAAAAGTTCACTGATATCATAGTTGCATGTTGTGTTCGATTACTTGAATTTAGGAGCAGTTAGTGTTAGATAGGACAGTCAGTAACCCATATGTGCGTGATGTTAGCAACTTTATTATTGTGTTGTTTTTTTTTTGTAATTATGTTGTGTGTGTTTTATTTTTGTAATTATTTTCTAATTGTTGTATAATAGTGTTAAGGACCCTATTATAAACTCTTTTTATGAAATAAAATAAATAAATGACAAATGAAACTCCTATTGGCAGAGGGTGATGGGAGTAGTACAAAAAAAAAATATAGGAAGGATTAGTATTGTTAAAAGCTTTGGACCATGGCCCAGTAACTAAATTGTCTAAAGTAGAGCGAGCGAGCGGGCGGGCGAGCAAGCGGGCGGGCGGGGGCCGGGCCAGGTTGGGCCATGATCGGGCCGGGTCAAAACGGGTCGGGCTAAAACAGGCTTGGCCAAAAAAGGCCCGGATTTTCACAGGCCAAAAAAAATAAACCCATAGCCCGCGGCTCACGGGCGGGCCGGGCCAGTCCGCGGGCCGAAGGTGGTTTATGCCTATTTTTTATATTTTTTCAGCCTACTAAGCCCGCAGGACGGGCGCGGGTTTTGAACGGGTCGGACCAAAAAGATCCGATTTTTTGTGGGCCAAAAAAGTGCGGCTCAAAACTCACTTTTTGGCTGCCGGCCAGGCCCGGCCCGGCCCGCGGGCTTTGGGCATGTTTACCAGGTCTAGTCTAAAGCCTTAAGATAGCCCGGAGCCTAGGCCCAGTACAAGTCAAATGTATAAATATATGAATTTAATGACAAAGTTTCATTTTCTCCTCTCCTCTCGGGTGGATTATTCTTTCTTCGCAATTATTTTCAGCTTGTCAAACAAGAAATCTGAATTTTCTTCCGCACTGCCGTCTCAGATAGAGAAATCTTCGGTTCAGGTATCTGTGTCTCTGTTCTTTTAATATTTTACTTGTAACTGGAGTTGTTAGTTCCCCTATCACAAAATGATCGAGGAAGGAATTTTACTTATGTTCGTGCCTGGTGTATATTGATTTATATGTTTGAAGATATTCAATTCTTTCATAGTTTGCTCCAATAACTTTGTTTCAAATGTGAAAGAAATTGGGAACATTGAATTTGACAATAGGGGGTGTTCGATAAAAATTGAATGAATCTGAATTTGAATGAGCTTAAAAAAGTTATTTGATAATTGACATTTGTTAAACATCTGAATGACAAAACTTTATTATTTTATTTTTCTGAAAAAATTCAAAATTGTTGTACATTTATTTAATATTACTTAATATAATAGTTAATATTTTTTTTAATTTTTTTTTTTTTTTACCAAGCTAAAAAAATTTGATTTAACCATTAAGTCATTCAGACCAGAACAAATGCACTGACCGATTCAGCCATTCAGATTCAGCTCCATTCAGCTCTAAACAAACACCCCCATAGTCAAATTAGGAACAATTGGGTTAGGGTAGGTTTATTCAGCCTGTAACCTTGTTTTGGGACAGTATTTCACTATAGACAATTGAGATGTGGTTTCATCAATGAATAAGGGTTAGATTTATAAAATGGGCTCAATTCTAGGACGTGGGCCTGTCAATGAGCCAAATCAAAGTAAATTATGTTTTGGTTTGTCATGTGCCACGATCTTGGATTGATCCATCACAATGGACTCCATGGTCACCAAATTGGTCGATTGGATATTCGAGAAACAAAAACTCGTTGATTTGAAGGGTCGTTTTGAATTTTTTGCTTAAATTTTGATGAACTTCTTTTCGATTTCAGCAACGTCTTAGAAAAATTTTCATCTTTTGCCACTTTTTTTTTTCTTTCTCTATCTAAAGTTTTACATTTATTTTCTCTTTCTAAAATTTTGTAATCAGTTTTGTTGAAGGATAAAATGTATATTTATTTCTTTTCATATTTCCTATGAAATATGAAACTTTTTTAGAACTATTTCCAATGTAATATACTGGTATCATAAATTCATAATAAGAATTAAAATGTGATGGCATAATTCATGCTCTGCTGAACTGCTCCCTCATTTGGTGGGCATGTTTGAGTGACTAGTTAATTAAACGCAATCTGAATTCCAGAAGGTCACATAATAAAATACATTGTTAATATGGCCAAGTTTGGTAGTTTAAAAAAGAACAATGGTCTAGTGATTTTAGAGCCAGTGGCCACAAAGTAATTCAATTACCATAAAATTTTATTGAGTTTGATGATTGACTTTTGATGTGGCTTTAGTCCAGAATCTAGACTCATTCTTAACAGATACGTCAAACCCATTAACAGCTGTACTAATTTGGAAGAGCTAACCTAATGTTTAGAGAGAGAAAGTGAGAAGATAGAAAATATTTGGAGAAAGTACATTAAAAGTTTTATAGAGAAAAAGTGTAAGAAAAGATAAAAAATTTAGAGAGAAGGTGGTATAAAGTTTAGACATAAAGGTTTTAGAGATGAAAAATGGTTGAGATGAAAAGATTATAGATAAATATTTTTAAATGTTGTTTTGGATTGGTGGGTGAAATCAAATATAATTCGTGATTTGATCCACTCAACATTTTGATTTAGTGGATCAAGATCGCAAGTCAGTGGATCAAAATAAATTGGAGCTCTATTCCAATAAAATAGATTGGGGCAAAGCAAATCAAAGTCATGATCAGCCCCCTTGACAGACCTACTAGAATGTAAAGACATCAAACTCTCTAATCCAAAACCAATTGACAAGGGGTAGAGTTGGCCCTAGTCAACATATATTAGACATACTTTCAAGGTATTCAATGTGTGACAAATTATATATTATAAAATAATTAAATTTGCACTAATATAAAGGTCAGGTCTTACCGAGGTAATATGAAGATAATAATATACGTATGAAAGGACAGCGAACACCTAAGCAATATGAAGATAATAATACACGTGTTCTTTCTTTTATATCTTCCCTGTACTGGCCATGGTAAGAATTAGTTTATTACTCAATTTCTACATATCATGTTTACTATCTTTGTTATGATGTTCATGACGGTCTATACTTTTTTTCTCCTGATTAATTGTCTCAATTTCTTTTGGTCCATGTTAAGAACTTCACGATATCAATTTAGTAAACCAAAAATCGCGCTGATACTTCTAGTTTTGTCTTTTTTTTTCTTAATTAATATGTACTACTAATACATCATATGATATTTGGAATATGACTAACTTTCAAAATTATTCTTCTTGTTATAGAAAGTATGGCCAAGCATCATCCTGATTTGGTTATGTGCCGGAAGCAGCCTGGAATTGCCATTGGACGGCTTTGTGAAAAAGATGACGGGAAATGTGTTATTTGTGACTCCTATGTTCGTCCCTGCACCCTCGTACGAATTTGTGATGAATGCAACTATGGCTCTTTTCAGGGTCGTTGTGTTATCTGTGGTGGAGTTGGAATTTCTGATGCTTACTACTGCAAAGAATGTACGCAACAGGAGAAAGATAGAGACGGGTGTCCCAAGATTGTCAATCTTGGGAGTGCAAAAACAGATCTGTTCTATGAACGTAAAAAATATGGTTTCAAGAGAAGATGACAAGTGTTTGGTAATTCTCTGAATGCTCTATTACCCTTATGCGTGTTTCCACAGTGGTGGAAAAGATGTAAGTCACGCTTTTATGTATTTGGACGTCAGTACTCATTAAGTCGTTAAACTGTAAGTTATGCTGAAATTCTTCATGAGTGGAACCTCATTATGTATCGAGATTAGCTTGAATGGCATGTTGGTGCTCTTTTTATTGTCTTTTACTTTTGTTGCTGTGAGTTTAATGTTTTTATTTTGGCATATTTAATATTTCTTTTGTGTTAAACTCATATGCTTAGGCAGTTTTTTTTTTGGTTGGTATATTTGATCAATTCATAATCTGTCTTTATAAAATAGATTTCAAGTTTATAATTAACCAATTGACTATTAGTTCTTAATAATGTTCATATATGTAGTATTATTGTATGTCCTAGACATGTATCTAAATGTATTGTATGTTAAAGTTGAAGTAATATAGTTGACCAAAAATAGTTATATTTATTAAGATTTTCTTTTTCATTTGAGAATATGGTAATAGTGTACTATATAGTCAATAATAATAAAGAGATAATGTGTTGAAGAATTTTATCTGTTTGATGTGTATGATGTGCTTCAATAATTCTCTTTTGAAGGAAAAGAATATTAGTGGTGGCCTAAGCCTTGTTCTAATTATGGCTACCATGAACACATGCATGCTTTCTTGTGTTACCTGCTTACATCTTAGCGTGACATTTCTGTAAAAAGATAAGTTGATAAATGGTGTACTGTTGCTTCCCTTGAAGATCCTGGTTATTGTTTGGCTTTTCCATGGGTCATTGTTGACTCATGTTCTTGGAGACATTAATTAGAGCTGAATTCCATATTTCTCCTATTGGAAGATTTATAATCATGTTTGTGCTTAACATACAAGATATGATACGTCAAAGTTCAAACAAATAATAGTTCCTTTTTTCTCATGTCCAAAAATATAAAATAAGAAAAATATAGGACCTTATTTTCTACTTTTGCTGAGAATATGATGCTCCATACTTGGTGAAATAAGAGTCCAATCTGACCTGTTTTTAAAACAGTGTGCACTATATATTATCCTTTGGGAGCCTCCTGTATGTCGAGTTCTACACAGATACGTGCACAATATAGGTTTGCCAATGTTTTTTCAATAAAAATATTGTTTTTTAACATTTATTATTTAAAAAATTAGCAGAGAAAATTATGTTCACGTGTTTTCTAGAATACCTTAATATACTGATAAAGAGAAAGTCAACCCTCATTTAGGGACAGAGAAGTTTGTTACTTATGCCATTAGTCATAGGTTTATCGTGTTTGTGACTACATATAGCAGGACTGGAATGATGATATGCTGCAAATGCATTGAAGTGCTTTCTTTGCAATTTACAGCGCATAACCAATTAGTTTATGAACCCTTCAATCTCACTTTTGCCTTGCATTTTATCTACAGCTTTTGGCTTTATAAGTCAGAGCGGAATTTGGTTTTCTTCCCCAGCTCGTTTTGGTTTTGTGTTCTTCCCCAGAACCATCAAGTACTAGGAGCACATACTATTGTGCACTACAGTCAGTGGCTGCACTGTTTCTGTATGCGCTTTAATGGAGATATGTTACTACTGCAGTAGTGGAGTAGAGAAACCTCATTTGATATCCTTTGACTTCGACAAAGAAACAGGATACAATTGCGGTAAGCACTAAAAATGCAGATATCATGTATTGCATAAACTGCTACTTGACCTTTACACAAAGTAACAGAGTAGCACACTTAGATTGGACTAATGTACTCAACACACTTGTTACGTTGTCAAGTAAAGTGCATTAACATCTTGTCCACCACTTTTCTCGACATTTTTTATACGTTTAATTTTAGGACTATTTGGAAGGTTAACTTCAATATGCGCATAAATATTCAAGGAAAAAAATGGGAATCTCATTTTGCTGAGGGAAGGAGTAGATTTCTATCCATTTTGGAGGCCCGCTATATGTTTGTGGACTACAGGTTACTGCCTAAGTGATTAATAGCATTGTGGTGAGCAGTGAGCTTCAGAATTATTACTTAGCTAGTGATAGTAACACCATTGACTGTCTCATTGATAAGGAAGTTGAACATAATCACATAATTAAGGCGGGTTTAAATTAAATGTTGGAGACCTATTCTAATTTGGTGGCTTTGAGAAACATAAATTATCTACATCAGTCTACACCCTAAAAGAAATGGAATGCATATATGAAGCCTTAAGAAATTGGAATATATTTGTGGTGATGAGTGGGGCAGGTGATAAAATGAGTATTGAGATGGTGAGTTATTCACTTGTTGATATAAAAGTAGTTTATTATGCTTTGTCCGTTCAAAGCTAAATCAAGAAGGTTATCTTTTTTCTACCATTAATTTATTAAATGGGGGAATTTGTACTCAATCTTTGGTTCAAGGCCCCATAATGTATTTCATATAAACAAGAGGGAGCCCCAAGTGTAATAAGCCCTAACCTCAGGGGTAATTTACCCTTTCTTCCTCTTACTAGTATTATTTTTCAGAATAAAATACTTCAAACTTGTTTGCCTGTCCCCCTAAATTGTACTATAACACTTGCTACTTCAGCTTTAGTCTACTTAAAATACAAGTATATACTATAATATAAAGAAAATTGTTATATTTACAAGTTTTTTTTTGATAGTTTCACATGTCCCTCTCACAAGAGGTCAACTTACTATTAGGTAATAGAGATTTTATGGACTATCAAAAGGCATGTAGTTATAACAATTCCCTTGTATTCCAAATATCATTAAGCTCTCTGTGTAATAGTCATCCTTTAACTTGATAATCTTTTATCTTTTTCGCACTTTGTTGCTAAACATATATATATATATATATATATATATATATATATACGGTCCGGATCTTAAGCTCACCCCTTATCTAGCTCATCCCCTTTAGCGACGGACCGGACGACGATTCAGTCCGTCGCTATATGTAGAATCGTCGTTTTAGCTTTTAGCGATGGACAACATATAGCGACGGACCAAACATATATCGACGGACCGAATCGTCGCTAAAAGGGGGTGAGCTAGGTGAGCTAGATAAGGAGTGTTGCTAAATAGGGACGTTAAGATTAGTTGTAATACACATTCACTTGAATATTTTACTCACCAAATCGGTAGGAGAAAAGCAGGGGAAAAAGAAGTTGGAATTTAGAAATAGAAGGTGGCTTGTCATTTTCCTTTTTTGAGTAAAGGAAGCGATAGCAACGTGTTAACCCAATGCATACGGCTTTAAATTCTTTAGTGGTGGTCTTTTTGATCAAGGTAGAGGGAGGGAGAAAGTTTGATCTCCTTTTTGCAATTACTTCTCGTCACGTGTCGCAACACCCAATACCATCAAAGTTCAAACCCCCTACCCCTACCCCTACCCCTTTTACATATAGCAGACCAACTCTCTCCATGTTTCCATTGGATGAGAGAGAAGAGGAGATATGGCGGTTGAAGTTCAACTCTTCTGGTGTCTCTTGTTTGCGATTGCCTTAATATGTTCTGCCCGAAATACCTTGTTTCTCTCAGGTACACATGTTTCTTTCACAGCTGCGTGCTAGGTGGCCCTGTGAATTCATGCTGTAACAACCACAGCTCTCCTGCCACCGTAGATTTATTGTCTTTCACTTTGATATATGGTACTACTACACTTGCATATATTAGTTACTCATCTATATATTACATGTAGAGGAGATGGAGAGACGGTGATTAACATTTTCTTCTTCCTCATACTCTCCTGCAATGTAACATGGCGGTTTTACTCAATCCGGCCGACCTAACTCTTGTGCCTCTATCTCTCTCCTCTAAATATATGTACTCCATATAATAATATATTGAAACTTCATAATTTTCAGACAAAACTTTGCATGTCATTACAATTCTTTATTCTTACACCATTGATCCAACCCTCTCTCTCACTCCCAGAACATTGATTAATGTGAAAGTTAAAAGAGTTTATATAACATTGTAACGTGATACTCCCTCCGTTCCTTAATATAAGTATGTGTCTGTTCCTAAATATAAGTCGTTTGAGAATTTCAAGTAAGCATTAATTGCTTGGTTTTCAATATCACCCCAAGTAATAAATATAACTTTTGTTCTCTCACTATTTTTTGCCCAATAAATAACAATTTTCTTTTTCCAATACAAGAGTAATATAGATAATTGATAATATATTTAATGTTTTATAATTATTTTCTTAATATTGTGCACAACTCTAAAACGACTTATATTAAAGAACGGAGGGAGTACTAAATATCATTGTTTTGTGTTCAACATGCCTTCCTACCTTCTAGCTTAGCTGTCTGTCTGTCTTGTATTACAAACATATATGCATACATAAATATATATTATTCAGGTAAAATTGGTGATCATGTGAATGTCAATTGTCTGTTTATATATATACTCGATTGAATTTATACATTTATTTAATTTGATACTCTTACCTACTAAAGTCTAGCTATGAGCACCTGGGAAACTGTGAAACACTTGCTATTATTTTTTGCAGTTTAATAGTAATACTTGTCTGTAAAAATAATACTGTAATAATAGTTTTTATTTACTTTTGTAGTGGAGTAGTAGAGATTAATACAAATTTGAAATGACGTGGGAAATACAGGGGAAGAGTTGGTGGTGATGACAGGAAGGTCTCTAAAGTTGGTGAATCTTAATGACTACAGAGAAGCATCAGCAAACCACGGCCACGATCCAAGGAACAAAATTGGTGTTGGGAATTAAATGGCCGCAGAGGCCATGACATCCTAGCTAATAAAAGCTAGATTGCATATATAGCTGCTCATATTTACATATAATTATTATTATCTTGAGCCGAGTTTATGGTGTATGATGATGGGGGAGTTTCTCTTTATATATATATATATATATATATATATATATAGCAAAGATCAAGTGCATACCCCTTATCTTATTCATCCGTGCTCACCCCTTTTAGACGACGATTTCGGTTATACAACCGTCGTCTATACTTTTAGCGACGGACAACATATAGCGTCACTAAAAGCATAGACGACGGTTGTATGACCGAAACCGTCGCCTAAAGGGGGTGAACACGGGTGAGTAAGATAAGGGGTATGCACTTGATCCGGACCGTATATATATATATATATATATATATATATATATATATATATATGAGATTCCATCCACAGCAACCGGTTGTTGGGAAGCAATCCCTTTTGGCCCAGCCGCTACAACCTGTACCGGTCTTAGACAATTTTTTTTATTTTTTTATAAGCCGTTACATGTTGTAGCAGCTGGGTCAAAAGGGGTTTCTCCCAACAACCGATTGCTGTGGATGGATACCCTATATATATATATATGCTATGGGTATGGGAGGGAGAAGCACAAATTAATTATGTTTTTCTTTTTCTTACTATAACCAATAAGTTAAGTTGATAAGCCTTCATAACTATGGACTAATGTCGTCTGTAATTTACTTGGAATCTTAGAGCGGTGCCTGTACCCCCTCGGACCGGCTGAGTGTGCGCTTAGAATTTGTTTGTTTGTTTGTTTGTTTGTTTGTATGGAGATGGATGAATGAATAAGAAGAATGCGTGTCTAGTCTTGCATTTATTTACGATATGAAGCTAGTAGCTATTGATCCACGGAAACAGCTACAACACTACTACTGGTATTTTTAACTTATATTATCTAAGCTTAATATGTCATGCGAAAACTAGCAGCAGCAGCAGCAGCATCGGATCAAGATGAATTGATACTCCCTCCTTTCTATTTTGGGTGATGTTAAATTTTGTGTCTCTAAAACTGTTTGTAATATTGGTTGGATGTGCTTTGAGATCTCATCTATGCCATAAATTGTTATTAAAATATTCAATATCATCTTATTTTTTACGAGTGTTGTTACCGTGATAAAAAAAAAAAAAAAAAAAACTTGCAATCGTAACCAACCAATCACAACTAGCTAATCATTCTGTAAATAACTTTTTGTAAAATTCTTGTCATTAAAGTACTATTAAAAGAGTTCCCTAGCATCATTATTCTTCCATTTATTTGTTTTTTTTATGGTGGAAAGATTATGTTCTTTAATTATTATGTTTGTAGATTTTAAAGAAAAATAAATTACTTAATTTTTAATTATATTATTCTTACATTTTGTTAGAATCGGATCACACACACGACAATAAAGAATAATATAGAGATTTACGTGGTTATTCAATTTGGGTACATACATGCACGGGAGCGGCGAGAGAAGCTGTTTTATTTATGATTTTAGAGATTATATATGACTACTACTTTTATTCCAACCATAATTTACATTATAGTTTAAATACTCATAATACCCTTGTAACATCGTACCATACCGTGAGGGTCTATGCCTCCATAGTCCACCCTCTCAAACCTTTGGGCTTGGGTCCAACCCCGATGGACCAATAGGTCGCTTCTCTCACTCTGCTCTGCACTTGACCTTTTTGGAGAGCTCACAAATTCTAATAGATTTTAAACATAAATTTATTTTTTCTCATCTTTTCAATAAATTTGAGAGAGTAATATCTATATTTTATACCTAATTTAATTAATTGGACAAAATATTAATTATATTTTTTAATATGAATATTTTACTTTAAAATGAATTGAGGGATTGCATAAATTTTTCATGTAGTTTTAATATGACTTTATTTTGATTATGAAAAGCCATATTTATTCACGCGAGATTATATTTGGGATGACGAGTGAAATAGTAAGACTCTTTGTATTAATTTATTATTATTATTTTGAATTAATTTATTTTATAATTAATTCGTTATTTAATCTTATATTATTATGCTTTATCATTTTAAGGTTATTTGATTAATTATAATTTAAAGTAAAAATATAACTGTATAAATCTCATATTTAGGATACGAAATGATAAAAAAAATTCAAAAAATAAAAAATAAAATAATCATAAGATAAAATAACCAAATCAATAATAATAATAAATTAATATAAATAATCTTATTTCACCATTTATTTTTATAATAAAATAAATTACTTCTCATTAAAAAAATATTACAGATAAAAGCGTGCGCCAAAACAAATCTCTATACAAATCATTGAACTTTAATTTGAGAGCCTGAATCGTCAACACCTCCATTCTTTGTGCCATTAATTCGTGAACGAATCAATTTGTTTATATTCAATCTTTCTTACAATATATGACATTTAAATAATTTAATTTTTTAAAATGATTTGACATTTTATATAATTTAAGAGAATTAAACATAATTATTTTAAAATTACTATACATAAAAAATTAGATATAAAAAAATATATAATAAAAAGTATTATATATAATTAATTTAATATTATATTTAATGGTATATATTCATTTATTTAATTTTAAAATATAATATATTATGGGACCGACGAAGGATTTACTTCCAACGATAAAGCCGCCAGACTTTTTGTAAAATAAGTCGGATATTTTCGAATCTTAGACTAAATTTAATTTAAAACTCAGAATTTATTTCAGAATTTAGTTTAGTAGATTATAAATTTTTAATATATTTAAATAAATATATAAAAAAATAATTTATAAATAATAATTTATTAAATATAATATAATCTATCTATACAAAACACAATTGATTTTGAAAAAACTAAGTTTCCCGCTCAAAGTTATTAAAAGATCGGGACCGTTAAAAACTTGGGATAAATCTAACCGTTCAATACTAATCTATCTATCTATACAAAACACAATTGATTTTTGAAAAAACTAAGTTTCCCGCTCAAGCTATTAAAAGATCTGGTCCGTTAAAAACTTGGGATAAATCTAACCGTTCAATACTAATCTATCTAATAAAATACAAATAATTTAGAATTTTTCGCTCACTCAATAAATCATTTGGGTCGTTCAAAATTTGAGATAAATTCCACAGTTCATACAGTGCCGGAGGCACGGAACCCAGCTAGTTATTTAATATTATAGATAGAAGGATTGAAATATTATGTCATACATTGATGTAAATCTATAATATAAAAAGAGCGGAGAGAGAAAATAGACAAATGTCACATCAAATTTACGTCAGCTGCTCTCTCTCTCATTCCAGTTTATTCAAATTTCAAACCCTCTATCTATTCTACCACACACAGAGCTCTCTCTCTCATTCCCCCTACATACAAATATGTGTTCTCATTATGTTTCAGATTTACAATTGTTTAATTTTGACTAACATATTTCGATAATTTTTAAATTTCAAATATTTTCAGGTATATATTGAAGGATACATGGTGTAAGCTGTAAAGTAAAGGGTCTTATACTCAACATGTTGTTTCTCTATTTTCTGCATGTATGTATTCATTGTGTTTCGTCTTTTGTAAAGTTAGCTAATTATACATGGTTATGATGATTTTGGGTATGGAATGATGATTTTTATGGTGGTTTGGATATGTATGGATGATTGTAGTTTTGTAAACATGTTTAGATTTTTTTGGATATCTATTTTTAAAGGAAACTCTGCCGAAATTTCTTGAAATTAGTAGCGACTAGCTTGATATTTTGGTGGTTGGATGTGTTGATGATTGAGTATGTATTAATTTCTTCATATATGTATTTTTTTGTGTTCCGTATTTTGTAAATTTAATTAATTATGCATGGTTATGATTATTTTGGGTATGAAATGATGATTTTTTTGGTGGTTTGGATATGTGTGGATGATTGTAAGTTTTATAGACATGTTTATATTTGTCTGGATATCTATTTTTAAAGGAAATTCTGTCGAATTTTTTAAAATTAGTAGCGACTAGCTTGATGTTTTGGTGGTTAGATATGTGTTGATGATTGTGTGTTCCGTATTTTGTAAAGTTAACTAATTATACATGGTTATGATGATTTTGGGTATGAAATGATAATTTTTTTTGTGGTTTGGATATGTAATGATGATTGTAAGTTTTGTAGACAGGTTTAGAATTTTCTGGATATTTATTTTTAAAAGAAATTTTGCCGAAATTTCTTCATGTTAACTAACTCGATGTTTTGGTGGTTGGATATGTATTGATGATTACGTATGTATTAATATAATATTTTTTAAATTTTAATTTAATTTTTCGTTACACCGTGCCGAGTTATAGCTAGTATAATCCATATAATCCAGCTCGCTGCTGGAGATCAGGAGATGCTCCAATAGCCGCCGCCTGTTCATCCCATCGGCCTGCCACCTGCTCATCAGTCGTCTCTCTCCAGTCAAAATTTCCACATCCTCTCAAAAATATGGTAGTACCTTTTTGATTCCTTAAACCCCTTCAAAATCCCCAAAAACTCTCATAGCCAAAGGCAAAAACAGAAAAAGAAAACAGAGTGTAATTAATCAACCATGTATCGGATCAAGAATCTAATCCAAGTCTCCACCATCAAACACTCACTCAGACCCAATTTCACCCTTTCACTCTCGCTAATCTCGCAGCATTTTGGCTCGGCCGCCACCGCTCCGCCTCGGCAGGCGGGGTTGGGTCCCACCAAGCCGGATGAGAAGCCTCGGGTGGTGGTTTTGGGATCCGGGTGGGCCGGATGCAGGCTCATGAAGGAGATCGACACCAAAATCTACGACGTCGTTTGCGTCTCTCCCAGGAACCACATGGTCTTCACTCCCCTTCTGGCTTCAACTTGCGTCGGCACTCTCGAGTTCCGGTCCGTCGCCGAGCCGATTGGTCGTATCCAGCCGGCCATTTCGCGGGAACCCGGTTCTTACTTTTTTCTCGCTAATTGCACTGCCCTTGATACTCAAAAGCATGAGGTTTGATTGTTTCCCCTTTCTACATTGTTTGATTACTTGCTGGGATTTGGGTAAGTGTAAAAAGCTCATTAGGGAAATAAAGTTTGAATCTTGAACTTCCGCTACTTGTTTTTGAGGAATATATGCTAGCAAAAAAGTAGCAAAGATAAACTAGAACCAACATTTTTGAACACTGAATTCCCTAATTAATGCTGAAGAATCTTCGAAAAAATGGTGGTATATCCAAGAATTTTCTTAGGTGGAAGATTCTGTAAAATTTAATTGCAGCCAAACAATAAAAGATGTGAACTTTAAATACAACATGAGGAATTATGTCACAAGATTAGTGGACAACTTTTTAGGTGCGCGATACAGGACCATAGTGCTGCACTTTTTCTGGCAATAACATTTCTGTTTTGTAATTGATGGTACTGTAACATTGTCGGTAGGTGCATTGCGAAACTGTCACTGATGGATTAGATACTCTGGACCCATGGAATTTCAAAATTCCGTATGATAAGTTGATTATAGCGTCTGGAGCTGAGGCTTCTACTTTTGGAATTAAGGGTGTGCATGAGCATGCTATTTTTCTTCGTGAAGTTCATCATGCTCAGGAAATCAGGAGGAAGTTACTACTTAACTTGATGCTGTCTGATGTACCGGGTATGCTGTTGAGAAAATAGTTGTATTGCGAGTTCAGTAAGCTGCACTTGCGAAAGAGACTTCCGTACCTTGGAGTTGGGAGTTGGTATTGGATAAAAGTTAGCTTTGAATAACATCTAGTGTCTCTCATATCCAATTCTAATACTAAAATCCATGGCATGGATTCTTCATTCTTGCTAAGTGCAACTGTACATAGCCTACTTATGAAATTTAGTTGACACTCTTGACTTTTTCTTGGGATATATGCTGAAACTTGACACAGGAGTTGCTGATGAAGAAAAGCGTAGGCTTCTACACTGTGTTGTTGTTGGAGGAGGCCCGACCGGAGTTGAGTTCAGTGGTGAGCTTAGTGATTTTATTATGAAGGATGTTCATCAAAGATATGCACATGTCAAAGATTATATCCATGTTACACTGATTGAGGTTAGATTATTTTTCCTTTTTAAATCAAATATATCGATGTTTATTTACTGTACACTCCTCATTTCCACAATACTTTGTCCAAACACCTGCCATCTTTGACATTTCAGTTTACTTGTTAATGTAAGAAAAGTTGCAGTGAATACTCAATTCTAATTTGACAAAAATATTCTAGTAATTCATAGATCCATGTTTTGTCACTTTACAGGCAAATGAGATATTGTCGTCCTTTGATGATCGTCTTCGGCAATATGCAACTAAGCATCTTACCAAGGTGAGGGATAATGCATTGCTTGAAACAAATCGTAGTTACTGTGTATTAACTTTGTTCGATGGGAACTTGAGAATTTCAGTTTCACAGTCACATTTATCATATTTACAAGAAAATGAAAACTTTTTGATGGTTTGGATGGAAGGAATGTAGTATTTATAATTAAATTTCTATACATTGTGCGTGCTTGCGTTGTGAGGCTGCTGTGTGGTAGAGACATGCATGCCTCATATCAATATTGAAAGGTTAAATTGCTTATATTCTGATCAAGGGATATCAATAATATAAGAATAACTTACTATATTTGGTCAAATATCACACTAAAATTAGATCAGGACTATTGTTAATTTATTCTGATAAGGCAAAGAAAAAACTCCTACCTGACGATGACTTGATCAGTGCACTTTTCTCTTAGCCCAGGTGGTAGGAGATATGACTCAGGTTTAACAGCTAGTGGCAAAAACTACAATGTTACACACACACACACACACACACATATATATATATTGAAGTGTACCGCTGAAATATGTGAACCTTTTCTAAATATTTTCTTCATTTGAAAGTTGCATCTGTGACATGTCTCAACATTCTACTTCATCTTCCAAACTATTGATTCACAGTTGACGTCTTCAATACCTTTTTTTTGTTAATGATAATGTTGGGATTATTTCATTTCTTAATATCTCTGGATCTTTTGGTTTTAATAAGAGCGTTTCTCTCAGTCAGGAGTTCGTCTTGTCCGCGGAATTGTGAAGGATGTTCAACCGCGGAAGATAGTACTTACTGATGGAACAGATGTTCCATACGGTCTGTTAGTATGGTCTACTGGTGTTGGTCCCTCACCTTTTGTTAAAGCTGTTGACGTTCCAAAGGCTCCTGGCGGGAGGTAAGTTTTTCAAGTCTGTAATGACCTCTTAATTTACTATTGCATGCTGAAGCTTAAAATATGGAAACAAATTTTAGAAAATTTGTTCACGAAGTTGGTGAGATTCTTCTGAATTAAGTGATGTCTCAAGGACGCATTGACAGCATGAGAGAATATGCTGTACCTATTACTTATGAAAATAGCATCTTCTTGTGCTTTTAATTGGTTTCTTAACCCCCTTAGCTTGTTCTATGTCTATTTAGGTTTCCATAATCTTATCGCTGCCTACACTACTCATTTTTTGGGTCATAGTTCTAGTTTATTTTCACTCATTCAAAATTTCCGTTCAGGCTTCTAAAGAATGTATGCTACTTGGCTGGCTTCTTATGTATCGGATTTGTGCTCATCTTTACTAGTGTGTTTTACAGGATTGGAGTTGATGAATGGCTACGCGTACCCTCGGTGCCAGATGTGTTTGCAATTGGTGATTGCTGTGGGTTTCTTGAAAGTACAGGAAAACCAACCCTTCCGGCTTTGGCCCAGGCAAGTGATAAGTCATTATGCATGTTGAAGCAATGAGCTTGGAAGTAGAGGTTGTCTAATTTTCTACTCCTTTCGTTCCAAAATTAGAGATATTAACCTTTTAAGTTGATTTATGAAATCCTAAAATTCAAAACCAATACGTATTTGTTTGTTTTAGTCCAAACAACAATAAATATTGTAAGCTAACTATAATGTACTACTAATTTACCATTGTTGTTTTCAAAACTTAAATGAATTCATATTAAGTTTGAATTTTAGGATTGCACATTGAGGTAAAAATTCAAAAACTATCCCAAATTTTGGAACATGTGTTGTCAAATGGTTGTTTCATTTATAGTTAGTTACCGGTAGTCTGCTAGCTTATCTATTCAAAAGAAAGCATGATTTGTTTGTTTGGAGCTGCAGTTAATATCTACGGACCTTATGTCCACTGCATAGTTGTCACGGTGCCACGACGAGGCATGCCGACTGTCAAGGCGCCTAGACAACAAGGCGACCGTCATGACGTCTGTATGGCGACAATTCGTTTACAATGTGTAATTTATATATTATTTATTTTACTTCACAAGTATATTACACAATAAAATTTTAACCCAAAACATAACACTGTGGAGTACCATTAAAAGTACAATAATGTAAATACTTGGCATTTAGCAATAATAAATCATTCATCAAAATATTACCTATTTTTATTTTACTTTTGAATGTATTACTTTTGGTCCATAAGTATATAAACAATACCCACTGTTCACTATCCAAAATGTAACCACCCAGTTTAAAAAAACACATGTGGGTCATTTATTTACCAAGACTTCCAATAATGTCAAAAAGTCTCGGTTCCAAAAAGATTAAGAAATAATTATTAAGTAAGTACTCATTTCATATTATTTAATACTTATTCATATTACAAGTTTAATTCTATGCATGTGTAAAGTTCGCAAATTTTAATTAAAGATAAACACTACCCACTACCCAAAACAACATATTTTAATTAAAGATAAATAATACCCAACTTCACTGTTCACAAAGGGGCTGGTCTAGATAAGAGAGCTATTTAAGTGCAATAACCAGTGACCAAACATCAAATCCCAAAGAAGAATATTCATCCAAATTCCAAATAGAGGACGAGAGGAAAAAAAGTAGCAAGAAAAAGGAAACAAACCTATGTAAAAGGGAAGAAGTTTGCCAATGATGAGTAAAGAAGAAGAAGTCGCTTGCAATGAATAAAGAAGAAGAAGTTGCCTGCAATGGGGTTGCGATGGAAGGAGTTTAACTCCAAATAAGTCGCGATTGAGGCAGTAAGTCGATCAATCTTTTTGTTTTAGGTTTTTTGATTTTCCCCCTTCGGTCCCTTTGTTTTAATCAACGAGTCATGCCCATGGGTTATGGGTAAATGGTTTAAAACCTAACTTGGGGCAGAGTTGCTAAGGCGGGCTCCTTGGTGGTGTCGCATGCATGTCTTCGCCTAGGGGACACCATGCGACACCGAGCTGCCAAGATGCACGCCTTAGCATGTCAACCCTCGCCGCGCCCTTCTCTCCATCGCCTGGACGCCACGGCTATGGTTCACTGCTGTATTTATGTTTGCTCAATGTTCCTTTATATCTCTTCAATTGTAAGAAGATTTGTTGTTGGTGTACAATATGAATCCCCGACCAAATTTATATATAACATCAACTAGGCCCAAGGGTTGCGATCATATAATATAAAGTACAAAGTGTGTGATTTGAAATTAGTTTTCCAAGTATCTCCCAGAGCATCATTGTGAACTTGTAGAGTTGGTGAATACTACTTCCCCAGGCTTGATCTAGTTACACAGTACTTGCTATTTTTGAAAGAAGTTTCTTCTCTCTGTTTGATACTTTCCTTTGGAGAGTATTTAAACAGGTTGCAGAGCGGCAAGGGAAATATCTAGCACACTTATTGAACATTATTGGTAAAGCTGGCGGAGGGCATTCAAATGCTGCACAAAAATTGGAATTAGGGGACCCTTTTGTTTATAAACATTTGGGAAGCATGGCAACTGTTGGTCGATACAAAGCTCTTGTTGACCTCAGGCAGAGCAAGGTAATGGATTCTTCATAATAGCCTTTCCTCATCTGCTATTAACACTGCATGTCTCACATATGGTACATATTTGAAGGAAGCAAAAGGATTATCACTGGCAGGGTTCCTTAGTTGGTTCATTTGGCGTTCAGCATATCTCACACGCCTGGTAAGCTGGAGGAACAGATTGTATGTTGCAGTCAACTGGGCTACAACATTTGTGTTTGGACGTGATATTAGCCGAATATAGATTCTAAATTAAAGGTATCTTGGCTACATTTTAATAAACCCAACTTTATTGCTCTCCTCCCTCGTCTTGTTCAGAAGATGACAAAGTTATTTACCAATCTTCAAAAATAGATTATGAATCTATTGAAGTTGATAATTGTACACGCCTCTCTAATCTATGCTCCTGTTTTTTGTTTCAGGAGTTGGTTGTATGGTAATTCACCCAGTCATTGTTTTCTTCATGGATGTATTTTTATGTTGCTGAAAGATAATAATCACTCGGCTGAAGTTTTGAACGAAATGAAGTTTTTCCAGCTTAGTACTCCGTATTATGTCTGTACGAGTTCTTTATATGAAAAATATTTGTCAAATACCTAAAAAAAATTATGTAGATTAATTTTTTTGACATTAAGCATACATATTTTTATAATTCTGATAAAAATTTAAAATAATGATAATAAAATATATTTTGAAATGATGTTTATGGAGATGGTATGTTTATTTCAAGTCCACCCTTATGCTCAACGTTTGACTCTTCTTCCAGAGCTGTGTTTTTCCTTTGACCAACTCTTCTTCCTCAGCTTGTAACTGTAAGCAATACTCTCCGACAATTTAAAATAAAAACCCGAGTAAACTGGTACTAGTTCATAATTCATTATTCAACTCATTCCACGGGAATCTCTAAACTTCTCCGGTCAAATCTCCGACGTGTCTCACACAAATGCCTATATATAACCTACTTTCTCTTTCCTCCTAAAAATGATGTCATCCTTACCTGCGGTAGAATCGATCCTCCGCTCATTATCGGAAATCTGCGCCGACGACGAACGCCGCTGCTCGTCGGAGAACCCTAGGAAGTTCTCCGGCTATGCGAAGCGGCTCCAGGCGGTGTTGAACCAGCTGGTCTGGTCGTTGCCGCCGAATTATCTCCCGGCGTCGGCGCAGACGTCGCTGAAGGGAATCGACGGTGATCTGATGAAGGCCTCCGAGACTATGGCGGTGTACGGGAAGAAGAGTAAGATATACGTACTGATATATTGTGAATCGCTGTGTGGATCATTGCGGGAAGTGACGATAGCAATTGGAGGATGGTTAGCGCTGCTCGATTCAGCTGTTGAAGAGCTTAGCCTTATTCCTGATCTTCATAAGAAGATCGCTGATCTCTCCACAGATATGAAACAAGCCCACTTCAGGGTAACACTTTGTTCTCTCTTTTGCTGAAATAATTAATTTAGTTTGATGCTTTTTGTATGCAGTATAATGAATTTCGATTTTCAGTAGCTAGGCTGATAGATTTTGTCTAGTCTCTAATTCACATAATTTGGAAGTTGCTCTATCCGAAATGATATTTATTACTCCCCCGTTTCTTAATATATGTCGTTTGTATAACATTAATTATAATATTAATTGTCTATATTGCCTTTGTATTAGAAGAAGAATTTGTTATTTATTAGTAGACAAAAAATAGTGAGAGATTCAAAGTTATATTTAATACGTGGGGTAATATTAGAAATTAAACAATTAATGCTTACTTGAATTTTCAAATGACTTGTATTAAGGAACAAAAATATTTTTTTAAAACGATTTATATTAAAGAACGGAGAGAGTACAAAATAACTTGAGCTGTGTCTCTAGAATACAAATTTCGGTAGGCTGTCTTCTCTATCTAGATTATTTTGCATGGGGAAATATTATGTTTCTACCGAACAAAACTGTCATATGATGTGATGTGGAAAAAAAATGAAGAAAGCAGCTTATCATTTTTAAAAAATCTCTGCGGTGCCCATAAAATCAATTTAATACGAAGATTTCACTACCTAAAAACATTTGCATTGAAAACCTTGGGGGCCTTTCTGGTTACCATATGTATTTTCAAGTCAGACTGTGTTTGTAATTTCTAGTTTTTGTTTCCTACTTTATTTTTAATCGAGTTCATGTTTGGTTACATTTTCTTAAAAATATTCAAAAAAAGTTCCGTCATGTTATGAGAAAATTAAAACAACTTGGTTGTTTATATCTAAAGTGCATTATGCGGTAAACTTCATCATGTTTTGTATAGGAAAAATTAATGATTTAGTCATTGTAGTTAGTACGTTTTATCGAATACACTATTAAATTTTTAATTTTTTAAATTAATTTATTAAATTAGTTAATATTTTGAAATTGTGTCATTCTGTTATCTCTAGCTCACAATTGTTAAATATGTGGACGTGAAAAAAAAAATGACACGACCAATAATACGTGGCTTAATAGATGTTAAACAAACAGTAAAAAATCTTTAATTGTATTTTCTCTTAAACCCTTGTTCTCGATTTTCTCTCTCCTCCATAAAATGGCAATCATCAAAACCTTCTTTTCTTTACCAAACAAATACGGTTTAATAAAGACTTAAATATAAATTACTATCCTAAACTATAGGCAATATTCCACTTTGGTGATTTACCTTTCAATTTTGTCAATTAGATGATTGAACTATTAATTTTTTTTCAATTCTAACAAATTGAGCATGCCATGTCAGACATTGCTGACGTGGCTAGCTGGGTGGGCCATTAATCAACTGAGTTGTAATGAAAAAATAATATTTTATTTATTGATTAAATAATTTTGATATAATGGATGGTAAAATAGTCGCACCCCATACATTAATTAAAAATAAACAAATCAAAAGTTTCAAGAACAATAACATCATCGATCAAAAGTAAAGGTATGAGAAAACAAGCCCCAAAGTCAGATCGAAAAAATCCTAACTCTAAGAATCACAAATTGCTCAACGATTCTAGCGAAAAAGTTCGAGAAAAGCAAATCGATCAAAAGCAAGCCCTAAAGCCAGCTAGGGTTTCAATCATCTACCCCAAAGATTTGGATCGAAAGAGCCAAATCATTGTTTGAGATGTTTAATTATGTTAGAATAGAAAAGAGGTTTCATATGAGCTACAATTAGAAAATGGGTGGGATTAATTAGTACTACTCCATTACTAAAGAAAGAGGGAGGAAGAGGGACATGGCAGAGAAATGGATTTGGTGGGTTGTTTGAAATGGAGAAGATGAATACCGAGAGATGAATGGAGGTTTTAAATATATCTGAAGTCTTTTCCTTCTGAATATTGGTCTTTTCTTTCTGAAATGGATTTGGTGTGCATCTTGTTGTCCTCAAGATACGCATAACTGACAAATGCTTTTCCTTCTGGGCTCCCTTGCCGTGCAGTGACCATCCAGTTCAGCAACAACACAAATGCTTTTAAATATTTCTTCTTTCATATCAAGGGCTGGGTCAATTACAGCCATCAACTTCTCTTTGCTAGATTTGATGTTCCGGAACCATGCTGCCAAGTATTGGCTTTCCTCGGGTCTGTTCTCATCAAGTGACATTAACCAGTTGGGTTCCAGTAATTTTGGGACTTGTTTTTTGACCTTGACTTTTGATCGATTGTTGTTGTTTTTGAAGCTTTTGATTTGTTTAATTTTAATTAATGTATGGATTGTGATTATTTTACCCTCCATTATATCGAAATTGTTTAATCAATAAATAAAATATTATTTTCTCATTACAACTCATCTGACTAATGGCCCATCCGGTTAGCCACGTCAGCAATTTCTGACGTGCATGCTCAATTTGTAGGAATTGAAAAAAAATTAATAGTTAAATCATCTAACTGACAAAATTAAAAGGTGAAAATGACCTATAGTTTAGGATAGTAATTTATATTTAAGCCTTTAATAAAAGACCAACCAGTCCCAATCAACACAATCAAAGTGAACAAAGTAATTCCCTTCAAGAAGTTAAAAATATAGAACAAAACATCCCACCCATGAGCAGTACCAATTTTCTTTATGAACGATTTATCCCCGGCCTCACATACAAGATTCAAAGCTTTCAAAATAACCACGGTCAGCATAAAGAAATGAATGCGAAAAACTGACAATCTCTTATTATAAAGTGTATAAATCCATAAACCAGCAAGCGACAAGTATACCAAGAAAAACAAGAAATAAAGCGAAGACAAAGAAGTTTTACCGACGGACAAGTAAACCTGCTGACCCGTTTTGGTGTTGATGTTGTACATAGCTGAGAGCACATTCATTGAAACCTTGAGATTTGGGACGCAATTAGCAAAAACAAGAGTGAATTGATTTGCGTCATTGACTTGGAATGTGTTGTCGAACCAATTGTTGGAGTGTTCGAGTTGATGGAATTTAAAAACAGGTTTGATGAGATTGGAATTTAGGGCACATTGGATTTCGCCCTCTTGGAGCTGTTCGAGAACATGGAACCAGGATTCGCGGGTCGAGTGAGAGAGGTCCGTTTTGGGGTTTTGTGGACTGTTAGGGTTTGAAAGGGAGATGTGGGAGACGTTGAGATCAAGGCGGCCGAAGTGAGTGAAGCCGAATTCGTTGAAGGGGATGGTCAGTCAGTTGTCGGATCGGATCTCGGTGAGGCGGATTTCGACAAAGGTGGTTGTGAAGAGGAAGGTGAGGAGGAGAAAGACTTGTAGAGTTGCCATTTTCTGGATGAGAGGGAAAATCGAGAACAAGGGTTTAACAGAAAATACAACTAAAGATTTCGTATTATTTTATTTTGCCACGTAAGCCACTTATTATTGACCATGTCATTTTCTTTTATTTTTTATTTTCTTTTTAACGTTCACGTCTGAAAATATTCAACTGTCATGAGCAAGAGATAACAGAATAATTTAATTTTAAAATATTAATTAATTTAATGAAAGAATTTAAAAAATTAAAAATTCACGGTAAATCGTGCCAACTAAATCATTAGTTTAGCCGTTTTGTATACATTGAAGAACTATTTTTTCATATGCCGTTTAGAAAATGGATGTGTTCTCTGGAGTTTTGGAAAGAATCCCTAAAAACAAAATATGGAAAAGCTATCCAAGAACACTTAAAAAGAATTGATTCTGTTTCTGCTCTTGCCAACCTAAAACAACAGACTTCTGTTTATGCTTTTGAAGCCCCAACTCTCTGATTTGATTTATGGGTCTCAAATCAAGATTCATTTTTTGGGTCTCTGATTTGATTTATGCCATGGAATTCAACTACGTACAAAAGAGTGAATTTCTTGGGACAATGAGGGAAGGTAGGTGGATATAGAAAAGTAAATAATTTATTATCCTAGGGAAGGTAGGTACAAATTTTTTCTTCTAAATCGACAATCTTTTAGGAATGGAGGGAGTATATAGTAGCATATGCTTATCTGAATGAGTTTGACTTTATCAATAAAGGTTTAAGTTTTATTAACCAAATATAGGGTTTATAAACTAGGTTTAAGTGTTTATTAGCCAATGTTTAGGATTTATAATTATGCATTCATAACTTGTACTTTCTCAAGTTCAATAAACCCTAATTAATAAACTCTAAACCTTAGTTATAAACCTAGCTTCTAATTAATAAACCTTAAATCTTGATTAATTAATTGTAAACCCTTTTAGCGTCTACTAGTAATATATATAGTCCATTTAAAAAACTCACCCCTTTATTTTACATACAATGCTCACCCTCTTTAGCGACGGATCGGACGACGGTTCGGTCTGTCGCTATATTAAAGAACCGTCGTCTTAGCGACGGACAACAAATAACGACAGATCGAACCTATATTGACAGACTGAATCGTCCCCCGATCCGTCACTAAAAATAGTATACATGGTATACATATATATATATATATATCTGTCATCATAAAGTTATTGTAGCAGTGAGCAATGATAGCCGCCATGTTTTTGCACGTATGTAGTTGTGTACATTTTATATTCATTAAATACACTTGATTCACTATTTAATAATAATAGTTAATTTTACGCATACAAATTAAAAAAATCATTTAATATTTTTTGATAGTTGAAATTTGTGTAAAATTTTATCGATAGCCTTTTATGCGAACTTGAAAATGAGAATTTTTTGAAAATGAGAATAATTTATTTTCTTAGAAAAATACAAGTACAAAAAAATTGAAACAAATTTATTTTCCTAAAAAATTTATTATTATGAAACAGAGAATTAAAGACATTTATTACTTCAGAATAAGATATAGTCAAGAAATTATGCCAACTTTTGTTTTTTTTTACAAATGAGACTTTTATCGTAAGAACTACAATGCAAACAAAAAAAAACTCATAAAAATAAAGAAATTTAAAGGGATGGAGTTGAAAAAAAATAGACATGCCTCGACAGTAATTAAACGTGAAAAACAAATTTAGACAAACCTTTTGATGAGTTATCGGAAAGAAAATGGAAAGTCATTCACTCCATAATCATGCTTAATTACGCGGGAAGGTGGGTACATGGGTGGAGGTACTTGTAATGTCTTTCCTTTTATAATTAAAGATGGTGTCTCTCCTCCAAACATCTTCAACAATAGAGAAGGCTTAAATCTTGTTAAGGAGGCAATTGGCAGAACAGGTTATAATGAGAGAATAAAGATTGCAATTGATGTTGTTGCTACTGATTTCGGCATTGACTACCTAATTGTGTTAATAGCAGATTCATTTGACAGGAAGAACTGAGAACATGTCAAGTATTTTTCTGGTTTTGGAGTTTGTCAATTTGCGGGTGATGACTTGTTGATGTCAAATCCAAAATGCATTTAAATAGCTATTAAGGAGGCTGCTTGCAATGCTATACTTCTCAAGGTCAGTCAAATTGGGATTGCTACAAAGTTTGTTAAAGTAGGTGAGTTGATAGACCAATATCATGTTCATAGCAAAATGGAGTCAAATGAGGCAGTTTACTTAAATACTTTAATTTCGGGGTATGCTCAAAACAGGTATGACAAAGAGGTAATCAAATTATTTTGTTGTATGGTTGAGGAAGACTTTAGGTGGAATGAGCACACAAGTGCTTGTGTGGGTGTTTATAGCCTCAATATTGTTCTAGATATTGTCAATTTAGTGGTATTCACTAGTTTGGATGTCGTGGTTTGTGCTGCTAGACTTATCGTTAAGGGCTTCCTTACACACGAGTACGAATTTATTATTTCATCCACCATTCCCATCAAGTACATTGAATATGATGTCTCAATGTGAAAAATGGAGAAAAAGAGTATCGAAACATTAAAAGTGACTAGCTTCTGTGATACATTTAGAAGAACTCTAATTGAAGTCATTGGTGCTACAAAGGCAACTGTTAAAAAAAGGATTGGTCTTCATTATGATTCAGAGGAGCTTGAACAACTGCAGATTATCAACTTTGATCTAAAGATGAGTGTTCGAATTATACAGAATGCTTTTAAGGCATATGTACATGCCATTGCGTCTAAGTGCTAGAGTATATAGAGCTAATGTGATTAACAAGCTGTTGAAGCAAGGTGAACTTAATCTTGGTTATGGTACAAAACCCTTGATGTTTGATCCTGGGGGAGTTTGAAAATTTTGCAGATTTTTGCTAACCATGGATGACATCACTGTGTTGTATTAGAACATCAAAGCTCACATCAAAATTAGGCAACAGGGATAGACTTCAAGAAGTAATCCTTGAGGACAAGGATTATTTAAAGGGGGAGGGAATGCCATGTGAGGCAATTAAAATGGAATTCATATTTTATTTTTTTGTATTAGTTATGGAGGTATTGGGCACATGTCACGTGGAGTCATTTCTATTACAAACTTGGTTAGAGTGAGAGAGTGATTATGTGTAAGACCCCAACTTTTTGAATAAAGATGAATTTTCTATAATTATCATTTTTGAATATTATGATATAATGTTATAGTTGTGGGTAATAATTATAAATTTTGCAAAGTACGCAAGTTGTTATATAATATTCGATTAATTGGTCGGGGAATATTCGTTTTAAACAGGAAATATTCGAACGACGACATTGGTGGACCCCACAACAGAATTATTGTCGGATTAAGAAAACGACAAAAATATTTTATTGAAATAACGACGGAAGTTTTACCGTTGATACTGTTGAACTACTCGGTAGTAAAAGTACAGTAATACGTGTGGTTGCATAGTAGCACACGGTATTGATTATTAATGCTTACGTGAGAAGTCATCTCAATTTTGTTTTATTACTTATATATATATTAGAGTAATATATATATATATATATATATATATATATATATATAAGGTATGTATTTATATTATATATATATAAGTAAAGTGGTTATGTTGTCAAAATTGGGTGGGATGAGATTGATGTTGTCGTGTGAGTAAGAATTTCAAAAGGCATGTGTTATATATATAAATATTATATAATATGTTTGGTTTATTTGATCATTATTGGTATCAGTTGAAAAGTTAGCAAGAGGAGTATTATTATGTTGAATAATTTACAGATTTTTGACAGGTTGAATCACGGGGGTGATGTCCCGTGAGATTTATATATATATATATATAATATTATATTTTATTTAAAAGATTTTGATTTAATTATGGACCGTCTGATTAAAGTAAATCAATCCGGACCGTTCATGAGTTAGTTACTATGCATTCCATTTTTCTATAAATAGAAGCTCATTCCTTCATTATTTCTTACGAATTCACTGAAACTCTAGATAGAGAAAATTATAGAGAGAAATAAGAAGAGAAGTCTGCTAACTTTCTTTTCCTATATTCAGTTTCTTTTACGGTAAGGGATATTATTCTTTTGTATTCATGAAGAGAACTTCTGTTATTCCATTTCTTATTATTCTGTTGGAATAACCTGTATACGCGGGCTACCCTATACTTGGTGACATTCTTTTATTATTCTGTCTTTATTATTCTGTTGGAACATCCTATCTGTGTGTTTTACACCGGACCTGGTTCCGTCTTTGTTATTATTCTGTTGGAATATCCTGTCTGTGTGTTTTACACCAGACCTGGTTCCGTCTTTATTTATTATTCTGTCGGAATATCCTGTCTGTACGTTTTACGCCGGACCTGGTTCCATTATTTATTATTCCGCATTTATTATTCTGTTGGGACATCCTGTTGGTGTGAATTTCACCTGACCTGGTTCCGTTATTATTATTCTGTTAGAATAACCTGTCTATGCGAAGTACCGCATGTATGGTGATTTCTTTTATTATTCTATTCGTTATTATACTCAGTTGGTTAAAATTTTGACTTCTATACTCCATGAAATTAGTGGAATATCCTTGATATTTGCGCTTCATCCAGTATTTTTCATGGAAATATTCTTCTGAGTATTCTTGAATTTTACTCTATAAAGCAGTATCATGTTGACAATTTAGACGTTATTAGTTCCTGAATAAATTAATTCGTGAACTTGTTTTATTGAATTCTTATATCATTGTCATCATCCTCATGTTTATATTTTTTTGAAAGTCATCTGTGGCCTGTAGTGCATAGATGGACTTGGTATGATTATGACTAGGGATTATTCGGTGTAATTATGACCGTAATGTTACAAATGATGTGATAAAAGTCCTCATTGGCCTGTAGTGCATTGATGGACAGTTGTTGGCATGATCATAACCATTGATGAATACACGAATATCCTTGGCCCGTAGTGCATGGATAATTTGTGGTCGTGACCCTGATGAATATCCTTGGCCGTAGTGCAGGGATGATGTGGATTATTTAATAAGCTGAGTCTCATCGATAAAAGTGATGAAAAATATTTATAAATCATAAAAGATAGTAGATTTTATTCTCTACTTGACTCTTTTAATGGATCGCTTATTCCGCTGCAGTTAAACTTGATGTCTATTGTATATTATCAGTTTAACATTGTTGAAGACTAATGATAATTTATTCCGCGTTATCTTAGTCATAATATTTTTTACTGGCTAGTTGAGCTCACCCTTTCTTTCACTGTTCTCTTCAAGAAATGAGAACGTAGCTGGGACGAGTCGGAGAATGGAGTGATGGTCCGGATGATAGTATTAGCTAGTAGTCCTCACTATTCTGTTAAATAATGTGATAATAAATATAATGAGGACATATTCTGAGAGTGGATATTTTCTAGAAGACAATATTTGTATTTTAACTCACAGCTCTCTTGTTGTATAATTAAGATTGTATTTTTATTTTGTACCATGTATTTGCCTATTCAGAATAAGTGATGTATTCCTATTTTGAGGGCGTCACATTATGCCTTATATATAGAGGCTATGTACTGCAATTGCTGCTTATACAAATAAATGAATGAATTTACTTCTTATTTTTCTCATCTTTTCTTATCTTTACTTCCTTTTTTTACTTTCTGTTTAATCTATGGCAAGTTCAAATTTGTTGTGTTATCTTCATCTAGGAGCGTACCACATGAGTGCTCCAGCTCCAATCAATTACTACGTGATAGTAACATGAGGTATGATTTGTCTTGTTCTATCAAATTTATGATATCTGTTTGGTGCTTGTGTGTAAATTTTGTTTGGGTAAGATATAATTTTTTTGGACAAAATGGCTTGTGACGAATGTGCAATATAATTGGGCCTTGAACTTGAGAATTTTTTATGATGAAATTAGTATACAGTTAAAAGGGTCCTTTACAATAATATACAACATTTAATAAGTAATTACACTATTAGTGCATCACCAAAATAATTTCAAAAATAATTATCTTCCCATATTTATTTACAATATTAATGTCCTTAATTTAGGGAAAACATTTATCCGCTCATTCTCTTTATCTCCCTTACTGCCTCCTCTCTCCTCCACTTCGTCCTCCTCCTTCGTCGTCGCCGCCGCCGCTTCAACACCTTGAAGATGTAGATCTTGTAAGTCTTCTTCTTCTTCTTCTTCTTCTTCTTCGTCCTCCTCCTTTGCCGTTGTCATCGTCGCTTCAACACCTTGAAGATGTAGATCGTGTAAGTCTTCTTCTTCATCCTCCTCCTTCGCCGTCGCCACCGCCGCTTCAACACCTTGAAGATGTAGATTTGTAGATCTTGAAGATGTAGCCTCCATGAACGCCGATCTCCTCATCCATTACAGCCACAGTTGCCATTATGACGAAGGTTGATTTAGTCCAGAAATTAAAGGGAGAAGAAGATAAATTTTAGTGCAATTGGTAGCCAAACATTTATACAAAAGTAACCATTTTAGTTTTTGTGGGTAAGCAAGAGAAATTTCATTGCAGTTGGTAACCAAAACTTTTATACAAAGGTAACCATTTTAGTTTTTGTTGGTTACATTTGTATTAAGGTTTGGCTACCAACTGCACTATGAAAAAAATAATTTAAAATAGATTTTTTTTAATTAATTGGTAACCCAATAAAACTGAATCGGTTACCTTTGTATTAAGGTTTGGCTACCAACTGCATTATGAAAAAAAAATCTACAATAGATTTTTTTCCATTAATTGATAACCCAATAAAACTGAATTGATTACATTTGTATACAGTGTTGGCTACCAATTGCACTATTAAATAAAAACATCTATAATAGATTTTTTAAAAATAAATTAGTAACCTAATAACACTGAATTGATTACTTTGGTATGAATGTTTGGCTACCAACTGTACTATAAAAAAATCACAGGTATAAATGTGGATTGGGGGTGATGGGGTCCGGTAGTACTTTATAAATTATTTATATGTATGTATTCCCAGTTTGGAGAAATTCAATTAGCTCGTCAAATATTTGATGTAAGCTTATGTAGGAATGCGTTTTGTTATACTAGTTTGTTAAGTGCGTATTGCAGTAACGGATATATTGATGAAGCTAGCAAATTGTTTGATTCAATGCCTGAAAGAAATGATGTTTCTTATAGTGCGATGATAGCTGTTATATATGGAATGAAAATTTTAATGAGGCAATTATGTTGTTCGGCGGAGGGGGTAGAAGGGAGGAGAGAGAAAATGCTAAATTAAAACACTCAAATAAATTAAAGGGATGAGAATGCACTAATTTTGTAAATAAAATTTTAAATGCATAAATTGTGTAAATATTTTATGAGTGTACTATTGTTGTAATAATTTTTAAAAATGTAATAAAAAATGTAATTGTTCCCGGTTAAAATTAGGTTAAAGTTTAGTTAAAATTGACGAATATAGATTAGTATGCAATATGTTAGGTTGTGTTTTTCCCTGCCCTGTCAAAACTACTGTATTAGTTTGGATCCTTGGAACATTATTATTGTTTTCTTTTTCTCCCAGTTTTCAATTCCAGACATTAAATGACAAACAAAAATACTAAAATTTTCATATTAGTAATAATAACATCTTCCTATTTTTTTCTCCAAATAAATTATCTCCTCTGCATTCCCGAAATACAACAAATATTGTCCCTATTAATTGTAGAAAATGTCCTAAATTTATATATTAATGGTTTAAAATATATGAATGGTTTTCCCTATTTTGTTACTATTATACAATAATTATTTTAGTGATTAATGTTGCAAGAGTTTTTTGTTACGGTACATGAGATTGAGTAGAATTATAAATTTGGTTTACCGTATTAGATACATTGTTCAAATATTACCAACCATAATTAGCAACTAAAAAATCGACATTTAATTTATCCTGAATTCATGTAGACCTTTCTATTATTGTTGATAACAATTGCATTGAACCGATTGGAAATTAATTACTTTTGTCACATATAATAAAAAGGATCTAAATGTAGATTGGAAATTAATTACTTTTGAAATCATTCTGATTCAATTGCATAATAATTTTGTCAAAATATGTCAAAAAGGGGAGAACCACCATTAAAATTTTAAAAATGGTATGGAATTGCCAAATGAAATTTCCATAATCGGAGGAATTAAAAGGCTGGGTATGGGATTTCATCCCGAATTGGAGGAATTAAAAAGGGCATGGAATATAATTGTCAAAACGTAATGAATTAGGTAGGTAGGTAGGTAGTTAGGTACATGCAAATTAATTAATTATTTGAACCAACACAACACACCCACCGTCTGATAAAACGGTGATAAACATATCCCCACACGAAAGTGTAGTAAAAACCGACCTTAGCCTAAATAAAGCCTAGCAGTTGTAGTTTCGCCAAATTTGTTGCAGAAGGAAGGAATTACTACTACCTAAACATGCATGACCCTCCCTCCTCCTATATACCCTAGCTAGTAACCCTACTACCTACCTACCTACCTTGTATATATATACATATAAACATGAATGCATGGCCAAACACCTCAACTCTATCATCATCCAAATTAAAACTTTGCTAAATGATCAACCTACCTTCTACGTATATATATTTAATTTAATGTACAAGGGGTGGAGCTAGGTAGATATAGAATTAATATCATCAGTACGTACGTAGTTGCTGATATATAAATTACAAGGAATTAATTGAAGCACGAGCTTATCGATCATTGATTGAATCAAATCAAGGTATGTATGTGTGTATGTATGTCAATTATAATTAATATTGTCTCTCTCCTAAAACTCTATTCAAGTAACGACTATATATATATATATGTAATACATATATATATATATATTCTAACCTTAAAATGAAACAATTGATTGATTAATTGTATATTCAAATTAATTAACTAATTAAATGGTTTTGTAGTTTTTCCCATTTACAACGACGACAAGAGGGATCAGTTCCCTATCATTTTTTTTCGTGTAAGCCGACTAGCTCCCGAGAGAAGTACACATATGTGTGTGTATATATGTGTGTGTGTGTGTATGCAGGCTAAATTAGTACAACAACAACACAATACAACCATTTACTAATTTCTAACATATTTTTCTTCTTGTGCATGCTTACTGGTGCCCAGTACATAGACAGACATGTCTATATTGGCAGGGAGGTCAATATATATCTCATTAATGGTGACTTAAATTAGGCAAAAATATATTAATTGTAGAAAATGTCCTAAATTTATATATTGTTCAAAAGACAGACCGGCCAAATTTTTTTAAAAGTTGCCTAATTATGTGTACTCCCTCCGTTACTTAATATAAGTCGTTTTAGAGAAATATTTTTGTTCCTAAATATAAGTCGTTTGAGAATTTCAAATAAGTATTAATTGCTTAGTTTTCAATATTACCCCAAGTAATAAATATAACTTTGGTTCTCTCACTATTTTTTGCCCAATAAATAACAATCTCTTCTTTCAATATAAGGGCAATATAGAAAATTGATAGTTTATTTAATGTTATACAATTATTTTGTTAATACTTGTGCACAACTCCAAAATGACCTATATTAAGAAACGGAGGAAGTATATTTTATTCTCCATCTTTTAAGCAATCTCAACTCACTTTTTGGTACTACATGCGTCTATTTTGGTATGCCAAAAAAAGAGATTTAATTTGTATAACATGCATGTTAGTTATTATTCCCAAAAGAACAATTAAGTTGCTAATCAGGTCTCCAAGTTTATCAAATATTCTAATGAGAATTACAAATATGTACTGTGTAAATAATGGGTAATTAATTAATGTGGTGAACAGTGAACTTAATTAATTAGGATCAAAATTTCATTCAAGATTTGGATATTTTTTTAACAAAATGTTTAATTTCATCAAAATTTTAATTTATCCATCCATGGATGTTCGAACTATATGGTAATTAAGTTGGTAACATCGGCCAGGCCACATTATTTCAGGGCATCTAGTAGAGCAATAGCATGCATAATTATAATTATATTAGTACCATAAATAAAAATAAATTCCATTACTGACCACAGGGAAAAATCACGGTTATCAATCAAATGCGGACCCCGTGTATAGAGGTGGACCTCAAACTGGTCTCTTTAAGAAAACCAATTGATGCTCTGACAAGGGGTAAAAATTTTAAACTCCAAATTAATAGGAAACGGGGCATTGTCTGAAATTGGAGTAATTACTGATAATTAATATTCCACTGACAAAACACACTTGTCTCAGAAATTTATTTTCATTACCATTTTAATTCATTTGCATTATATATTTTCTGGGTTTTTCAAAAAGAAGATTTTAGGAGTCTCAGTTTTTTTTTCTCTGTAAGATCTTCAATGGCAGTCCCTTCACCGAATGGAAATGAGGTTGAAGGAGAGGCCGCCATTAACGGACATAATAATTATTATAAGGCTGGAGGTGAAAAAGTTGAGTTTGACCCAAGTGCACCACCACCATTTAAGCTGGCGGAAATCAGGGCTGCAATTCCCAAACATTGTTGGGTCAAGAATCCATGGAGGTCTCTCAGTTATGTCATCAGGGATTTTCTTGTAATTGCTGGATTGGTGGCAATGGCATTTTACTTCAACAGTTGGGGTTTTTGGCCAATTTATTGGGCTGCTCAGGGCACAATGTTTTGGGCACTCTTTGTTCTTGGTCATGATTGGTACGTAATTTATTTCTTTTTCTTCTTTTGCATTAACATAGTTAAGTTGTAGTAATATTTTTTTTTACTTGCTTGAATTTTGTTTGCTTCTTGAATTCACAGCGGCCATGGAAGCTTTTCTGATAGCCCCATGTTGAATAGCATTTTGGGACATATATTGCATTCTTCAATTCTTGTGCCATACCATGGATGGTGGGTGGGGTTTACTTCAAAGTTATTTGTTCACTATAAACTCAAAATTCTTGAGAAATTAAACATGATATTAATTTACAACAAATGTATATGACTTAATACAAACAGGAGAATCAGCCACAGAACTCACCACCAAAACCATGGAAATATTGAAAAGGATGAATCTTGGGTCCCGGTAATGCTTCTTCAACTATACATACACGCATACATATATATAAATATGTATATATATAGTGAGACATTTTTTGTAGTTTCACTTTTTTAAGCAACCCCTTTTAGTTATTTGAATTTTTGGCCAATTTATTTTTGTTTACATAGTGTAACATTTAATAATATTGTTTTTTTTGTTTGTTTCCTACTCAATTTACCCTACGATTTCAGTTATCAGAGAAGATATACAACAGTCTGCCCAATTCTACAAAAGTCATGAGATTCAAAGTTCCTTTTCCCATGTTTGCATATCCTTTATATTTGGTAAGCTAGCTGGATGCAGGAGCATATATATATATATATATAGAGAGAGAGAGAGAGAGAGAAATAGCTAGTGTTTTCTTTTTCATTTACTAATTATAAAGCTCATGACTTTCATGTGCAAATTAATTAAATTAGTTATTTGCATAAATAAATAACAGTTTACTAGGAGCCCGGGAAAAGAAGGTTCTCATTTCAACCCTTACAGTTCTTTGTTTCACCCCAGTGAGAGGAATTTAATTGTAACTTCAACTCTGTGCTGGACTTTAATGGTAGCTCTAATTGGCTGCATAACTAATATTATTGGTCCGCTCCAAATGCTCAAAATCTACGGTGTACCATACTCTGTGAGTATCAATTGGATTACATTACTCCTCCTCCCAATAATCCTCAGCTCAATTAATTTCATTTCATAGTTTTGGTACCACCAATAATTAATTAATTTCATCTACAGATTTTCGTAATGTGGATTGATTGTGTCACTTATTTGCATCACCATGGCTACGACAAGAAGCTCCCCTGGTATCGCGGCAAGGTATATACTAGTAATTAATTAACATCCAATAATTCTAATTCTAGGGTACGTCTATATATAAAATTTTTTGAGTTACTTACTATATATATATATATTCTTGATTTTGTTGTTCCTAATAATTTGTTAGTTAGTTAGTTAACAATAAGAAAATGAACAGGAATGGAATTATCTTAGGGGAGGGCTAACAACGGTTGATCGCGATTACGGACTGATTAATAATATCCACCATGACATTGGCACCCATGTTATACATCATCTCTTCCCTCAAATTCCACACTACCATTTAATTGAAGCGGTACGTACCTGGCCTAAACAAAAACAAAAACAAAATTTATTTTATTTTATTTTTGTTAAATATTTATGTACGTAAATTTGCATGCAGACCAAGGCAGCTAAGCCGGTGCTTGGAAAATATTACCGGGAGCCAAGAAAATCAGGGCCATTTCCATTTCACTTAATTAGTGTTCTAATGGAAAGCATTCAGCAAGACCATTATGTTAGTGATGCCGGGGATATTGTGTTCTACCAAACAGATCCACACCTAAATCAAACTTTTCGGACCAACACTGATCGATCAGCATAATATATATATATATATATATATATATATATATATATATATATATATATATATATATATATATATATATATATAGAGGATAGGGTGGGAAGTTCATTAACAAGTAATTGTTGTATCACTTTTATTGAATTTTTAAATTATCTTAAATATTATTATATATTGCTCTTAATTATATATATATATATATATATATATATATATATATATATATATATATATATATATATCATTTAATTTGGTATACAATATAATAAAGTATTAACATTAATTGATTATACATCTTTTATATATGGCTATTTTATGATACACAATATAAACAAATTATATATGAATATTATATATAATTTTATTATTTTATTTGGTTGATTGTACATCATTTCTAATTTTAATTTAATTAGAGAAACATTTTTTTTGTTATTAATTAACATTGTGCAAGATTTTAAACAAAAATAAAACTCAAAGTTTCAAAATTTTATTTAGAACCGATGTAGATACTGATTCAAATATTTGATATATTTATTCATATTATATTTTACAAAATAGATAGAGATAAAATATTCGTATTCAAATATTATGCATCTAATACAAACATAAATATTTTATATTCCACATTTGTCGAATACATATATCTAATCCGGATATTAAATTTTAATTCCAAGCCATGCTAAAATCACATTTTAATACTCCCTCCGTTCTAGGATAAAAATTCTGGTCGATTTTTTACGTATATTAAGAAGAGGAATAAAATGACAAAATTACCCATAATAATATACTATCATTAATCATTTAATAATATTCAATAAATATTGTTATGTTTCCATAAAAAGTTGGTATAATCAATTTTCCATGAGAAACTCCACATTCAATTCTCATAAAACTACTTCTAATAATATGTGCATGAATACAAATAGAATCAATAGGAGAACAAAAGAGTTTACAATGTGGTAGGAATAAAAAATCAATTAACCAAATTAAGTGCATGAGAGATTTTCAATGCAGGTGAGAGTGTCTTTTTAGCTTTTCAATTCAAAATATTTTTAGTACATAATTAATTATACTTATTGAATATGGAAAGAATTAGAATAAGGAAAATATGAGATATTTAATGCTAAGGGTATAATAAAAAAAATTTATGTAAAAGTTTGGTTATTAAAGGAAAGTGGACATTTAACATGAGACTACTCAAAATAGTAATAAAAACTTTTATCCTCTGAGACGGAAGAAGTATATTTTAAATGTGGACAATAAAATAAAAATGATCCATTTATTTGAAACGGAGAGGTTGGTTGTCCCTCCTGGAACTTGGAAGCCACAACTCACTTGAGAAATGTAACCCTCTGTGTCTCTCTCTCTCTTCAATTACAGTTCTGATGCATTGGCCTCATGCCTTTAACTCAAATCTGTATTTTACTGACCCTTATGACATGAGTACTAGCTCACTGTTCATGTCTCAACTTCATGCTTAAGAAATTATTAATCGTACGGGGAGCTTCACATGCATATTGCATGGAATACAGACATTAATTGTCGTGCTTGGCGCCGTAATTAAGTACTCGTTTGTTGAATATTGGAAACCATTTTATCTGTAAACATATAATTAGAGTTAAAACTCTGTAGAATTCTCATAAAAATCGTATTCGATGAAAATACTTAGGAGGGAGATCACCCGGAATAAAAAATAGTCAAAATAAGTAATTTTAATCCTTATAAAAAAAACTAATATAATCTTTCTTGCTTATATATATATAAATAAATTTAATTGCTCTAATCTCGTCTCTTGTAATTTCTTCTTCCTCGTTCCACCATCATTGCACTGTAAGCTTCGCTCTGCAATAGGCAATAGCAGTTCAGCTATCTCTCAATGTAATTACATATATGATTTATATGCTTCTCAAGAGTACTTATAGACATTAATTATGCCCCAACGAGGTCTCATATATCTGTCAATCTATATTTGTAAGCTTATTCATTTTCTTTCTTCTACTTATTCTTTAGGCATGCAATTGGTTTGTATTGTGAATGCCATATTCGAGGATTAAGGTTCGGTAGATAAGCTGAATGAGATCAGTTTTTTTATTGCTGATTTCCGAGCCTGCTAACTGCTTGTTTTTATGCCCGAAAGAGCTATTTCCAAATTTCTTTCTTCCCCTTTTTTTACTTTAATTGTAAACATGGTATGTACTTCCTGCTTGTTTTCTCATTTTCATACTAACTAAAAATGATATTTCAAGCATTTCACATAACTAAAAAGTAAAACTAATGACCATACCTTCTGTTTTCAATGCTTATTAATTGAATTTGGAATAAAGGAAGTACTTGCAATTTTATTTTTACTTTAGTAGGCATTTTTCTTTTAGCTAAGCAAACTTAAAAGTTGGTTCAATAAGCCAAGCTCGCATTTGTTGACTTTCTTTGCATTTGCTTAGTTAAACCTAACAGATTAGTCAAGCCCACACTTGTCGACTCTTTAACTTTCTCGCATTCATTTACACATTTCTTGAAGGTGAAGAGAGCAGACTGTTTCATTAATGAAGATCAATGAAGCTGCCTTCGATCCAAGTGCACCTCCTCCATTTAGGATAGCAGAAATTCGAGCAGCTATTCCCCTACACTGCTGGGTGAAGAATCCATGGCGATCTCTCGGTTATGTCATCAGGGATTTTCTCGCAGCTTTTGGATTGGTGGCAATGGCAATGTACATTGATAACTGGATTTTCTGGCCACTCTATTGGACTGCTCAGGGATCAATTTTCATGGGATTGTTTGTTATTGGTCATGATTGGTAATCACATACAAAAGCTATACTACATCTTGATTGTGTTTAAGTACTCATTATTTGCATTAAATATAAATAAAAATAAAATACAATAATTTGTGCTATGATTGTTTTAGCTTTTATACCCTGTAATTCTTTTTAAAAATATTTTTTTTATTACATTGAACCTGAGGTTTATTAAGCGAATTCAATTGAACTTTTAAGTGAAAATCAAGTATTATATGGATGAAATTTCTGATGAACATTAATAAATACTAGGGTGATCAATTCATCAGCATCGATCTTTTTCTCTCTTTTAGGGCTTTCATAAATTTTAGAAATTTCAACAGTATTTAACTTAAATTTTCTTTTGGTTACAAGGAAACACTTAACAAACCTCAGTGTACAATATGTAGAGTGGTCAAGCCACAGTATTTAAAAAATAAAAAATAAAATCCAAGTCTTGAAATATAAACATAATTATTAAGCCTCCAACTTTGGTCGGTTTAAAAGGTGTTTCTGAATTTTTGCAGTGGCCATGGAAGCTTTTCGGATAATCCTAATCTAAACAATATTGTGGGGCATGTTCTGCTTACATTTGTTCTTACACCCTACCATGGCTTGTAGGTCACTCGGTCTTTCAACTTTACACTTTATAGTACTTCCCTTATACTATATGTTTGCATTTGTTATAGTTTGAGGTTATGGAAAGTAACATGATGAAATGTTTATAACATGTATTTTTGACATAACTACAGTAGAATTGGCCATAGAAGTCATCATCAGAATCATGGGCACGCGGAGAAGGATGAAGCTTGGGTACCGGTAAAGTTAATTACCAACACTCTTGATTGTTCTTAATCCGATGACTAAAGAGAGGAAGTGCTAGCTAATACTTTCTGTATTCCAAAAATGAGAGAGTTTTGCTTTGAAAGATCACACAATAAAAAATTTCTCAATTTTTCGCATTTAACATTTGTGTGCGTGCGTGTGTGTATATGTTACAAAGTTTTTCATTATAGAATTTTAAACTTGTTGTCACTTTTCAGTCAGATTTTTAGAAAATATGACTCTTATTTTGGGCCATTATTTTTGTGACGAAAGATCTTAATTTTCTCCTATGGTTTCAGTTGACTGAGAAGATATACAAGCAGCTGGACTATTCTACCAAATTCCTGAGATTCACCATTCCATTTCCCTTGCTTGCACATCCTTTGTATTTGGTGAGGATTCATATATGTTTTAAATTATTTTTTCATTTTCAAAACAAATGAACTTCCTGCTCTATTGTATCAACAACAAAGTTGAGCCCGTAATTTTTGAAATAGTATTATAATGAATAATATTAAACTCATTTTAACAAATTTAAGTTATTTATAAGACCTTGCCTGGACTAACTATCTCTTCTGAATGGTGCATTGTATAACAGTTGTATAGGTCTCCAGGAAAGAATGGCTCTCACTTCGACCCGGACAATGAATTGTTTCTCCCCAGCGAAAGGACTGGTGTGATCGTTTCAACGTTCTGTTGGACTCTAATGGGTTCTTTGCTTCTCTTCTTATCCATTGTCATTGGTCCGGTCCAAATGCTGAAGCTATATGGATTTCCATACCTGGTGAGCAGACAAATATTTATAATACTACTTTGTGCAGTAATGAATGTCACTTTGAAGTTTTATTTTTGTGGCGAAAGTGGTGGTGGCAATAGTATATCCTAAAATAATCTTCTTCTCTTGATTTTTTTTTAAACTTGTTTTAATGGCAGAGATAAAACCCACGCGTGATTCATTGCATAATAGAGAGGGTAAACTCAATTGTTATTTTTGGTATAGTAACTTTTTAATCTATTTCTAACCTGCAGGTTTTTGTAATGTGGATTAGCTCTGTTACTTACCTGAATCACCATGGCCATGAACAAAAGCTTCCTTGGTATCGCGGCGTGGTACGTACTTACACTAATCCAAACAGTATTATAAGAAAGTGTCTATATTCTTGCATTTTGACAACTTATTCATGCTAATAAATTATTTCATTGTTAAATCAACATTAAAACAGGAGTGGAATTATCTAAAAGGGGCACTTACAACAGTTGACCGTGATTACGGATGGTTTAGTTACATTCACCATCACCTTGGCACCCATGTTATACATCATCTCTTCCCTCAAATTCCACACTACCATTTACTAGAAGCGGTACTAATTAATTCTGCCTCCGTCTCAAACAAATTTTCAAATATATTTTTCTTAATTAATTTTAATTAGGAGAGCAATTATTATTTCTTTTTATATATTCAACTAGAACGTTTCGTTTCAAGGCTTGGCTCATTTTTCTAACAATGTGGGGTGCAGACTAGGGCAGCTAAGCCAGTGCTAGGAATGTATTACAGGGAGCCCCAAAAATCAGGGGCTGTTCCATTTCACTTGATTAGTGATCTTGTTAGAAGCTTGCGGCAAGACCATTATGTGAGTGATAATGGGGATGTTGTGTTTTATCAAACTGATACAGAGTTGTCTGAATCTTGGTGGACCAAGATTGGGCTCACCATCCACACAAAAAATGCCTGAATTGTTTTCCGGCAGTAGCTTTCAATAATGAAACTCACTCGTGGTTGAAAAACTTGTTTGATTAGCTTATTTGGTTTGGAATAGGTTTTTAATCAATATTTATTTTAAACTTGTTTATAAGCGTATCAATAGTATATTTGACGATATTATATCATCTCATCACTTATTTGATTCCCACAAGGCATCCATTTAGCTACGTTGTCATCGGAAAGCTTCAAGAGCATAATTCTTAAATAGCATAATGCCTTAAATAACATAATTTTATCAAAACGACGTAGTTTTATAAGGACGCGATGACATTTTTGTAAATACGCTGTGGCATGGTATTTATAAAAATGCCACCGCGTCCTTATAAAACTACGTCGTTTTGATAAAATTATGCTATTTAAGACATTATGTTATTTAAGAATTATGCTCTTGAAGCTTCCCGACGTTGCCATTACTTATGATATTCTTTTACACATTAGGGTTTTTAATAAATTTTTTAAATTTACTCATGTGATGAAAATATTTTTGAGGATGATTATATGGTACTCCTAGCTAGTCCTCGAAATGAGACTTCAAACAAAACCAAATAAACAAAAACTTGTGCTTAAAAGTAAGTCTACCATAAAACTCCTAATATTTTGATTAAAAAGAAAATTTAATGAAACACCAAACTAAGAAAGAAAAAATTGCCTTATAGATTCATGGTAAAGTCTCCCTAAATTTTTCCTTAGTTCCCCTTTTGATCAATTTCTCAGCTTATCCCTAGGGCTCATAGGATGAAATGTAGAATTAGTTCTCAAAAAATTTCGTCTCAGCTTCTTCCTACACCCCTAGGATAAAATATAGAATAGTCTCTCTCTCTCTCTCTCTCACACACACACACACATATAAGCGGTCCGTCTCCCCAGCAAACCATTTGGAACGAATTAAAAACGAATCGGTTATAGGGGCGGTTTTATCCGTCGTTATAACATAAAAAACTGATTTTCTATGCTATAGCGACGGATAAAACCGTCCCTATAACCGGTTCATTTTTAATTTGCTCCTTATTATTCGTGAGAGATAACATTGTAAAGAATTATTTTTACTTATTTAAATTTATTTCCGAACAGTACTAGTATTAACTCACCCCATAAATGATTTTTAGCAAAAATTTAAGGAAGCACTAATTTTCATGTATTTTAGATAATTTCATATATTTTATATAAAAAAATTATTTTAAAATATCAAAAATAAAAATATGAAAGTATCACTTCCCAAAAATCTATCTTATTCCTTTGTTTGAACTATTGAATGGTTTGGTGCTCGAATACACAAAATATTAGTAGTGCATAATTTTGAAACCCACAACCACCACCACACAAAAAGAAATGTCCACCACTACCACTTTTTACCATTCACACCACCACATGTCTCACCCACCCTATTCGTTATATGAATAAATCTACTTGGAACTCAACTGAGAACCACCAAATCCACCTTTATTCTTCCTATCAGCTTTTTACAAGGTGCCACTTTCACCACCATCCAAACGCGCCCTTTGAGCGTGCTGTACTATCTACTATGTTTCACCCAATTTGCTTACGACAAATTCCACAAAATTGACTCCACATTGCGCGTTGAAACATTTCCCCCTTCCTTTTGCATTATTATCACCTTATCCCCATGCAGCAGCAGCAGGAGGTAGCAGTACCGTGTTTGGCATGTTAGCACCAGCAACAATCATTCAAAATCCAAAGCCCGCCATCTTTTTCTCTCTTATTCACACACAAGCTGACAAGCACAGCACAATGCAATACATTTCAAATAAGTCCCTCTCTCTTTTTCCCCCTTATACTTTTAATCATCACTGTTCCTTTTGGCTACCAAGTTGAGAAAATTTAACTTTACCAAAAATAAAATAAATTACCATCTTTTTACTATTTTCCATTCATCCATCCAGCATGAAGTCCTTACCCAATTCCTCTCCATCTTCAGCTTCCTCTACTTCTTACATTTCTAACAGTTTCGAAAACAATTTCTTCAATTCAAAACGCGCCACGTATGGGTGCATTCGTGGAGTTTTACGCCGATTTCTTTGCTTTAACAGTCTCCCAACTCATCCTTCTGATCACTTAAAAGAGGCCAGCAATGAATATGACTATAAATATTGTACAAATGGAATGGAAAATGCGGATGCATCGGCCACTCCGGGGTTGGTGGCAAGGCTAATGGGATTGGATTCAATGCCAATGACGGATTTGCAGACGAGTCTTAAGTCGGTTAGGCGATGCAGATCAATGGATTTTGGGAGGGAAGTTGAGTTGAATCAGGGGAAGGGTAGGCATGTTAAGGGTACATTGTCGTTTCGTGATGCTCCGGCCTATTTAGAGCTAGAAAATGAGGAATTCTTTATTCTTAGCTTTGAAGGTGGAGATGAAAACAACAAGTTGGGGTCAAAAACAAGAAAATCAGACTTGGATTTATCAGAAAAGAAGCCGAGAAGAACAGAGAACAAGAGGAGACAAAGTGTGCAAGAAAATATTCAAGTCTCAGATAAGAAGCAGCTGCAGAGCAGACCGGTCACTCATAGAAATTCAAAAGATCCAAGTAAAGTTCTTTGTCCCATAAAGAATTATCATGAAAATTCACAATCTCTTGAGGTTGTAAAGACCCCGGATAGAGGCAGGTTAAGGAAGAAGAAGAAACAGAATTGCTCCCCAGTCAAGAAAATCGAAACAGGATGTGATTCCGAAAATTCAAGCCCAGTTTCTGTTCTTGATTTTGCTGAGTTCCCAATTGAATTTGAAGTTCCTACTTCAGGTTTGTTTCCTCAATTCTGTTCATTTTTGAATCAATTGAATGCTGACATGTTTTCTTTTAATAAATTGTCAATTGTAGCTTATCACTTTTGTTTGAAATGCTTGTAACAGTAAAAAATTCAAGGTTGACAAGTTCAAATTCAAGGAGGACATTATTTGAAGAACTTGAAAGTTACAAGAAATCATCTTCATTAATCAGCAACAGGTTGATCATTGATGACTTGGAAGTAAAGAAGACTGAAGACAAATGTACTATATTTTGGAAGAAAGATTACCAAAGTCAGAATTATGCAGAAATGTGGGGACAAGTTTGCAAATTTGCTGAAAAAGATATGAGGCAAACCAAGTGGATGATGTACAGTGAAATATGGGATCTTGAAGAGATCACTACAGATATTGGGTTTCAAATTCTTGACCAGTTGTTACTAGAACTGATAGATCAGGTCTCTTGCTTGTGAAATTTTTAATTTTGGGATAAAATTCTATATAGAAGTGTATTCTCTATGTTCCCCTTGAATTAATTTTCCAATACATTTTTTATACTGAAATGATTTTCTAAACAAGGTTAATTGAAGTTCTTGAATATCTGGAAGAATCAGAGAGCAAAATCATAATTTTTGTTTACAAGTCAAGCCATTATGTTGCAATATTTGAAATGGCAACATGCTATGCTAGAGCTGAATTCTGCCTACATTTCTTGAACAATTCACCAAATTCAACCTCACATTAAACAACATCAGTTGGCATGTCAAATCAACAAGACTTTTCTACGGAGTTTACTATTAAATCAAAATCAAAGTATCACGGACCATTTGATTGACATATATCATATCCATATTCACAAAATTATTATTAAAAAATTACATAATAAAAGAATTATACACTTACATTACATATGATAGTGCAACAATTTTATGAAATTCAAATGCAACAAAATTATTAAACTTGAGTTGTAGCAAATGGTATGGAAGCATTAAATAATAGTAAGTTAATGTTTTCCTGCAGGCAAACAAACAAGAAAGAATGTTCCCTTTAATAATATATATAAAACCTGAAAAAAGTGAATATCACAAAGCATCCTCGGTCATTTTAAAACGACAAGCCACCCTAGCTACTATATTTAAGGGATGACTAAGACACCAAAACAATATAAACGAAACTATGTTCATGAAATGGTCGAATAAATGGCGGAAGTTATGTATTCTCATCCCCGTGTGACACCTCTAGTAGGCAGAGCAATAAGCTTTCTCACCTGGAGAATCTAAAACACCTCCCTCCACTAAGCTACTCTCAGTAACAATCACATTTGCTTATTGTGATCCCGACTGTAAGAAGAAACAGGGGAGCAAATTGTATGTCATCAAAACAGTTAATATAGTACATTAGTTATACTGTCAACATTGTATCAGAGGACACTAGAAAAACCGATAAAATGGCATCAGATGCGTGATAGTCAATAGAGGCTTAATCATCCTCCAAGGGAAGGGAGGGGATACTAGTTTTGAAACGCTAATATCCATCATCAATTTGACAAGCAAAAAAATGCAAATTCCAATAATCTTTTTTGCTACACTAACCCTCCAAGAATCTGGTAGGAAGCCTAACCTTAATATACCATTTATCAAAAAGAGAAACAAATAAAACTAAGCCATTGTCAAAGCTGGTGGGACATAAATGATAAACACGCAAACCCCTCCTTCAAGTATAGATATATTTCAAACACCCAAGCGTCAGTTTTAAGGATCATTCTTTCAACATGTTTATTCTTTCAAAAACTGTTGACTCTACAAAGTACCCAGAATATGGTGTTACTAATGCATAATCCTCAGATGGAAGGTAGGACCATAGGAAGGCATATGTAACCAACGATATATAAAGCACATTTTATTCCCTCAAGAAAAATACCAGTATTGCAGTGGGAGTAAAAGCAAGAACAGAACAAATAAAATAAAAACATAAATTATATTGAGCTTTTACAGGAAATAATGATATGAGCATGAAGCTCTTTTATCCTGCCCATGATTTTTGTTTACCCGACTCAAATATTGTGTTCACTATTTTCCATTTCTTTCCACCACATGGTGAATACAAATAAAAATTCAAAAAATCATACAAAATCTTTGTAAGAGTTAATTAGAGAACCCATATGACTGAAAGCATTTAACCTAAGCCACCAGCTGCTCTTGCTCCATGTAAAACTGCTCCACCCATTGTGGAAGCATCTCCGAACCTCCACTGTTCAGATGATACTGCTGCTGCTGATGCTCATCAATATTATAGTGCCCATAATTTTCAGGTGGGACATCCTTTACCATAGAGTTAACCTGAGACAAATCGTTATCATTAGCAACATTCGGAATCGAGGCAGCAGGAGCTCCAAAGCTGCTCCCACTGCTACGGAACCCAAACGAAGCAGATTTCCTCAACTTGTTCAGCTCTTCTTTCTGGATGCCCCAGTCCAATTTGCCATCAGGGGCACCCCAATCTGACATGGTAGAAGGCATGATAGCTGCAGAAGCGGGTGAGGAAATCCCAGAATAACGAATCGCAGCACTTCGATCAATGAAGCTCTGACTCCTTTTTGAAAATGCAGAAGACCTTGAATTTGGAAAAGGTGCAGCTCCAGCCTGATCAATCCCAAATGACTGTGGTGTCCTCGCAGGTGATGATGAGAGACTGGAAGGATAACTAGCTCGGAGCTGGTTGTTCATGCTATGGCGCATTGCAATTCCAGCTGGAGACTGCAACTGGGTAGTTCCAGCATCAAGTGAGAGCCCCTGTAACTGAGACAAAATTGTAGGATCAAGAGATCCAAAAATATCATCAAGATTAGTTGGTTTCATTCCTGAAAACCTATTAGGTTCCCCATTCTTCCAAGAGGATGGGGAAGATAGAGCAGATAGTTCATTCCAAAATTGCTGTCGGTGACGTCGACGACTCTCCAGCCCAAGTAATTCAGCCTCCAAATCCATATCCCTAGCACTTACAGTAGTTTTCAATCTGCTACCAGGATGTTGCAGGGTTGGGGGAGTAAGGTTAGATTGGTTCGACCACATGGATCCAGCCACGGAAGAAGACACTCCAGAAGGAGTCATGGGTGGCGTTGAGGAAGGGGGCATCATAACAGATGTAGAACCGAGGGCAAGCGGGCTTATTGATAAGAAGTCTAAGGATGAACTAGCCGAGAATGATCTAGGTGAAGGAACAGCTGAACCAGTTGAAGCATACAAGGGACGAAGCTCTTCAGGCTTGTGGGCAAAGAAACACACCTTTCGGTTACACCCTGTCTCATCCTTGCAGAGACGGGTCCGATACTGCGCAGGATGAAGCCAGCACTCAAAAATTCCATGCGCATATTCACAAGCATCCCCCTGGCGGCAAGTTCCCTTTCTGAACTCGGGGCAAGGAACGCAACTGTAATGGTACTTGTGTGGATCGCGCCTCCTCGCGTTTTCACCGGGGTGGACAAATGGGCACTCTGTCCAGTCATGAGAATAAGCCCTCGAGCAAGGCTTAATCTTGAACGTATACATTCTGAACTCATCCGTCCCATATACCCCATCTTTGATGTCCGGAAGTGAAAGATCAATAGGATACTCTTTCCTTTCAATCCCATCTTTTGAGGCAGGATGTGATGACGCCTTTTCGTCCTGTTGAGCTTCTATATGCTCAGTAATCTGATCATTTAAAATATGTGGTTCTTCAAAATCATTGCAACCCATTAGCATGAGCTCCAGTATCTTCCTTTTTGAATTGAAGGAAGAACTCAGAACGGGTATGATCAGGTCAAAAGGCCTATTCCCCTTGACATCAACACAATTAACATCAGCAGAAGCATCAAGCAAGAGCTTGACAACGTCAAGCATAGCAGCAGATCCACCAGCAACAGCACAGTGGAGAGCAGTAGCCCCATCAGAACCACAAGCTCTGTTGATATCTACATGACCCGTTTCAAGTATATAACTCAATACTTGTTTACTACCAAACATAGAAGCCATCATAAGAGATGTCCTCTCCTCGAGCCTTATATTCTTCGAACCAAGTTTTCTACCATACCAAAGTCCAAACCCATCTACATCAAGACCCTCTACTTCCACCGCAGTTTTAAAACCAATCAAATCATCTGCGGCGGCTAATTCAAGCAAAACTGAAGAATCACAGGCAGCCCTTTCTTGTTCCTGAGATTCACCACCCTCCATGATTGAACCACTAGAATAAACTTTCCTCTTAGAACCACTGCACATGGGAAGGTTTCTCTCTTTCTACAAAACAAAATAGGGGGAAAATTAAGAAAAGAAAACCCCTGTCCAGATATTAAAACTCCAGTAAATATTGTTTCTTTATTACACTAACCATAAGCATAACATGGCTAAACATAATACTAACAAATACCCAGAACAAACAGTTTGATCAATAATTAAACACAAAGCTAAGCAAATCACTACAAGTACCACCCAAAAAAACAAGTTTAACATGGACTTTTCAAAACATCAAATTAACCCACAAAATTTACAATCATTAAATTCTGCACCTTTCAATTCGAAAATTATATCAAATGTAAAAAAAAATCCCAAAATAATCCAGAAATCACAAATATATAAGTAAATTCAGGGGAATTCAAGAAAGGTAACATCAAATATATTTAAAAGCACCTGAAATTGATAAACATACCTTAATTGCTTGAGATAGAAAATGGGTTTTACACTTCAGACCCAAATATGATGGAAGAAAATTGATAGAAGGTGGAACCAGTATTTCTGTGAAGTCGGACCCGGTTTTAACTAGGCGTACGACTAATAAGACTAGAAAAAGAAAGCTTAAAAAATTAAGAAAAGAAGAGAGACTTTTCCTCTCTCTCTCTCTCCTTTTTTTTTGTTTGGGTCAAAAAAGACGAGCAGGAGCCTATATTTTCTTTTTCAATTTTCACATCTCTCTCTCCTAAAAACAATTTCCCCCTAAAAATGAAACTCAAATTCAAATACAAATGAAATCAAAATTCAGATAATAATAGTTAGGTCCCACAAATAGAATTTTATCTGTAACTTTTGTATAATACTAGTAATACTTTAAAATTCAAAATATAAAAGGCATAGCAGGCCCTCACAAACTAACATAAAAAGAAAACAAAAGTAGTCTAAGTTTTTATATTTTATAGTTATATTTGTTTATAAAAATGATGGATAAGAGGTGATTATTTGTATTTATTTATTATTATTTTATATTTAATATTGTTTATCAAATGATTAGTTTTTTATTTAATTTCAAGTATTATATTTTATTATTTTTAAGATTATCTGATAGATATTATATAATTCTCTATCAAATGACTTTTAAAACAATCATAAATATTTCATGAATTAAACAACAACTATCATAAGATAAAATAATTCGTAAAATAAGTTAATAGGGATAGTCCTATATAAACTCTCCATTTCTAAAAGCAAACATGACCTATGATATAAGTTGTTCAATTATTTTGATGCCTTATGTATCGTATTATATTTTCGTGTGTTACATTTGGACACTAATCTCTATAATTTTGAATTTGTAAATTATATTTAAAATAAATTATTGTTCAACGAATAAATTTTTAAACGCATTTAAAATTTATAATTACAAAAATCGCCCCAATGCCTAAAGTCGAACAAGCTTACATAAAATTGTATAAAATATAATTATGTATGTACACCATATTACTCTTAAAGAAAGTTGGTGATTAAATTAAGTTAGGCTTGTTCGCAAAAGTGATGAATTATATACCACAAACTTATATTAAGGGAATGTTTGATTAGTACTGAATAGGCGAATGGTTGAATTTATCAGTTATTAAGTGTGTTTATTTTAGAAAAAAATTGTTTGAATGACTAAATTGATCAGTCATTCAAACGATTTGGGCTAAAAAATTTAGTGTCATTTTTTTGGCTAAAAATTACTCGAATACACTCAAATTTTATTGATATTTTGATCATATTTGTTCAAAAAAGTTCAAATTACTTGGGCTCGATTTGAGATCGTGTCCGACTCGTTAGCTAAATGAATCTCAATCAAACCTTATTTTATATTTCATAAATTTTGTAAATTAAATTTGAGCAATTCAATATTCGACTCGGTCTATTTACACTCTTATATAAAAATATCAAAAAAAAATTATGAAAATATCGGCTCTCTGTATTAAATTATTACCCTCACAAAATATTTATTATGCATTTAGTTATTATTTAATTTAAATGAAGTCCGATGACGTGTACGGTCGAATGAGGTAGTCTAACGCCACAGTCCTTCTATTTTCCATCCAACACAATCGAATTGTGTTAGAGATAGTATACAATTGTCGGACACGTGGGAGATAACGTTCGGTAGTGGCTGGCTGTTCTTGTGTGAATCCGTTAATGCGCTCCCAGACAACAACGTTGAAACTTTCATTGGATTGTCACATCAGCTCGGAGCCTCCAATGATCATTACACTACAACTCTCTCTCTCTCTCTACATATACTATAAGGTTAGTGATTTATAACCGATACTCTTAATAACGATTAGATATTTTTTTTGACCACTACTAAGAGTAACACTTCACAGAAATATCTTAAATATAATTTTAATATATTAATTTGTTAAATAATTTTAAGTTATATTATAATATGAATTTTAAATTTTAAATAATTAAATTGTCACAATAATTAACAATATTAATTTATACTTCCTCCGTTCCTTAATATAGGTCGTTTTAGAGTTGTACACAAGTATTAAGAAAATGACTATAAAACATTAAATATATTATCAATTGTCTATATTGCCCTTATATTAGAAAAAGAATATTATTTATTGGATAAAAAATAATGAGAGAACCAAAGTTATATTTATTACTCGGGGTAATATTATAAACTAAGCAATTAATAATTACTTGAAATTCTCAAACGACTTATATTTATAAACAAAAATATTTCTCTAAAACGACTTATATTAAGGAACGGAGGGAGTATTACTTAAGAAAATATTTATACAAATATTTTATAAAAATAAATACATTAATATAATTGACAATGCTAAATTTTATTACTTGAGAAATTATTCATACAAATAAATACATTGAATATAATTAAAAATTTTAATGCTTAATAAATTATTTATAAAAATAAATATATTGTATATACTTGACAATGTTAAATTTTATTACTTAAAAAATTATTTATACAAGTATTTTATACGTTAAAACTGTTTAAATCTAACTAAGGTATGAGTGTTTTAGATATTTCTCCTTACCACTACTTTTAATAGTGACCAACAAAAAAATTATTCTTTGGGCAGTTGGATCTATAAATTAATGATATAAGATCTGTTTGCTGAAATAGTATTAATAATGTGACGCCCCCAAAATAGGTACACGTCACCTATTCTGAGTCGCCAAATACATGGTACATAATACAATACAATTTTTAATATACAACAATAAAGCTATGAGTTTTAATACAAATATTATCTTCTAGACAATATTCACTCTCAGAATAAGTCCTCATTATATTTATTGTCACATTATTTAACAGAATAGTGAGCACTACTAATACTATCATCTGGACCGTCACTCCGTTCCCCGACTAGTCCTGGCTACGTTCTCATTTCCTGAAGAGAACAGTGAAAGAAAGGGTGAGCTCAACTAGCCCAGTAAAAAATATTATGACTAAGATAATACAGAATAAATTATATTAAGTGGTTTTGGCTCTCCAAAAAACTCCGGTGGTCCCAGCTCCTTGAACTGTTTGGCGATGACCGTCCGAGAGTTGCCAGTGTTTCCACCTGCATTTTGGACAGGAGCCGCTCTCGCCTGATGTTGCATGAATTGCATGAAGCCTCGGAACATTCCATCGTTCATCATTTGGTCAATGTTGTTATTTGCATGAGGATTGTCGCCTTCCTGATGCACATTGTCCTGGTTATTGATCTGTGGAGACTCAACGGTCTCCTGTGCTCCATTGATGTTCTCAACATTCTCGGATGCCATTTTCAAACACTGCCACAAAAACAAAGGTTAATTAATATATCACATATTATCCCTATACTCTGACCGACCAATTAAATATCAAATAAACTTAGGTAGGTCATACTAGCGAAGAAATTCCCTGTCTCTCCCCTCCTAGTTCCTGTCTCACATCTTCGTCAGGGATCATATCCCTAAGCTTTGATACCAACTGTGACGGCCCCCAAAATAGGTACACAATACATATTCATAGTCACCAAATACATGGTACAGAATACAACTACAATCTTTAATATACAACAAGAAAGCTGTGAGTTTTAATATAAATATTATCTTCTAGACAATATCAACTCTCAGAATAAGTCCTCATTATATTTATTGTCACACTATTAAATAGAATAGTGAGGACTACTAATACTATCATCTGGACCGTCACTCCGTTTCTCGACTAGACCCGGCTATATTCTCATTTCCTGAATAGAACAGTGAAAGAAAGGGTGAGCTCAACTAGCCGAGTAAAAAATATTATGACTAAGATAATGCAGAATAAATTATCATTAGTCTTTAATAGTGTTAAACTGATAAAATACAGTAGACATCAAGTTTAATTACAACGGAACAAGCAATCCATTAAAAGAGTCAAGTAGAGAATAAAATCTACTATCTTTTATGATTTAAAAGGTTTTTAATCACTTTTATCACTGGGACTCAGCTTAATAAATAATCCACCTCATCCCTGCACTACGACCAAGGATATTCATAAGTATCACAACCACAAATTATCCATGCACTACGGGCCAAGGATATTCGTGTATTCATCAATGGTCATGATCATGCCAACAACTGTCCATCAATGCACTACGGGCCAATGAGAACTTTAACCACATCATTTGTAACACTACGGTCATGATTACACCGAATAATCCGTAGTCATAATCATACCAAGTCCATCTATGCACTACAGGCCACATATGACTTTCAAAAAAATATAAACATGAGAATGATGACAATGATATAAGAATTCAATAAAACAAGTTCAAGAATTAATTTATCCAGGAACTAATAACGTCCAAATTGTTAACATGATACTTCTTTGTAGAGTAAAATTCAAGAATGCTCAGAAGAATATTTTCATAAAAAGATATTGGATGAAGCGCAAATATCAAAGATATTCCACTAATTTTATGGAGTATAGAAGTCAAAACTTTAACCAGCTGAGTATAATAAAGAATGGAATAACAAAAGAAATCACCATACATGCGGTATTTCGCATAGACAAATTATTTCAATAGAATAATAAATAACGGAATCAGGTCAGGCGTAATACGCATCGACAGGATATTCCAACAGAATAATAAAGACGGAACCAGGTCCGACGTAAAACGCACAGACATGATGTTCCAATAGAATAATAAAGACGGAACCAGGTCCGGCGTAAAACGCTCAGACATGATGTTCCAACAGAATAATAAAGACTGAAATAACAGCAGAAATCACCTAGTATAGGGTAGACCGCGTATACAGGTTATTCCAACAGAATAATAAAGAATGAAATAATAAAAATTCTCATCATGAATATAAAAAAAAATATCCCTTACCTTATAAAGAAGAGTACTCTGACGGTAGGGCGGGGATATACTTGAAGAAACTTGCACTATGCTCAAAGCTTTCTTAAACGTTAAAGAAATTCGCTCAAGATAAAAGAATAATTCTCTCTACAGTTTCTCTGTCTAGAGTTTCAGTGAATTCGTAAGAAATAATGAAGGAATGAACTTCTATTTATAGGATAATGAAAAGGATACTATTTGCAAAAATCACAGATGCAACAGTAATTATTCGGACGAAGTTTACGTTTTCAACATATCAATCTTTTCTTTTCAAAGTGCTGACTAATGAGAAAAAACCACACATGCCAATTAAAATCTTTAACCAATTAAAATGCACCCTTTATTAATAATATCGCATGACAGACAAGTTTAGCCAAATGAAGTTCAAGTTTGAAAAATTCACCCACATTCTGCTAAAAAGAGCTAGCAATTGTCAATAATTAAGGCCCCCCTCCTATCAACATCAACCATATATATATTATACAAAATAATATGTGACGCCCCCAAAATAGGTCCATTCCATCCAACCCATTCTGAGTCGCCAAATACATGGTACAGAAATAACTATAACTTTATTATTACAACATATAAACTGTGAGTTTAAATACAGATATTTCCATCTAGACAATATCCACACACAAATAAATCCCCATCATAATTATTGATACATTATTTTATAAAAATGGTGAGGACTACTAAACAAATCTCTCTAGAACCTTCATTCCATACCCCGACTAGTACTCGCTATATTCTCGCCTCCTGAGAAGAAAAATGGAACAAAAAAGAAAAGGGTGAGCTCAACTAGCCTAGTAAAGAATATTACGACTAAGATAATATACAACAAATTATCGTTAGTCTTCAACAGGGAAAAATCTAATAGAATACAATAGACAACTAGTTTTAAATCAACAACTGCAGCGAAAACAACAATTCATTAGAAGAGTTAAGTAGAGAATGCAAACTAATATCTTCTATATATGAATTTAAAAGTTCATCGTCGATATTTTATCCCTGTAACCTCAATCAATATATATCTGGAATCAAATATTTATCTTTGCACTACAGGCCAAAGATATTCATCAGTTGGTCATGTTCATCTCAACACCTGTTCATCTTTGCACTACGGGCCAAAAATATTCATCAAGAAATCATTCATCTTTGCACTACGGGCCAAAGATATTCAGTAATATCATCATTTAGGACTGAGGATGATGAAAAATATTTTAAAGGAAACGAATCTAGTGAAACAAAAGAACAAATATTAAGTATTCGTATTTTAAACAATCCAAGTTCAAGAATACTTCATAAGTAATCAGAGTGGAGTAAAATTCAAGAATGATCAAAACATGGATACAATCAAAGCTAGTATCCATAATAGATATTTTGGACAAAAAGAAAAAATTTTATTTTTCGGTGAATAGTGCCGTATTCGTGAATAGTGTTGTATACGTGAATAGTGCCGTATACGTGAATAGTAACTCTAACACCAAAAGATAGAAATTTCATAAAAAAAACATCACCATGCTTCGTGAATAGTACTCGTAAACAGTAACTCGTGAATAGTAACTCATAAATAGTAACTCGTGAATAGTAACCCTATATAAAAAAGTTCTAAATTTGATAAAAAGTTCCAACCAATATTTCAGCATAATGATATTAAAGAAATAATATCATTTGAGAAGAAAATAACATCCCTTATTTCGAAAGACAATACTTCTAGTTGAAACACCGGATATAGGCTATGACTTGAACTTGCACCGCATAGCAATACTCAAAGTATACTCAAAATACTCACAAGAATACGCTCGGTAATATAGAGAGAGAAAACTTCAGTTTCTGGTGTGATTTTCAATTCTAACCTAAGCACCCTATTTATAGGAAAATGCTTAGAACACCAAAGTAAAAAATTTAATATAATAAAAATATATATTATAAATTCTCTACGCACACTTTTGAATCCAGAATTCAGCAATTGCACACATGCAAAATGAGGCCTACACATTGAAAAAATGTTTTTGTTAATATAAATATTTAAAACTTCCAAAAATCAATTATTTTAGAACTCCGAAACTTCAATAATTTATAATAAATAGCCCTTTTGTCAGAAAATTCAAATCTCGTCGCTTTTTATAGGAAATTCAATTCTCTACAACTTTACAGAAGAAAGTTTTTCTAAATTCCAAACAGAAATTGACCGAAATCCATAAACGGGCGATTTTACAGTCTATAATCAAATTTCAGTCAAGAAATGTGGTCCACCGACACATAAAACATGCTTTAAATATTTTTGGTAACAAAAATACTCCTCCTCCACATATACTCATATATCCTACATTCATTATAAAAATATCACCATTAATATATTATTAAAATAATATATTTAAATGAATTATTTTATCAGAAAAAGATAAAATATTAATTTTCAACAATTGTCACATTAAAAATTTTCTCCATCTATATCCACATAAAATCAATAATTAATTATTCACAAATAATATTACAGAATCACAGTACTGGCAACCAGGCCGTTCCCAGGAAAGAGAGGGCTTTCCAATAAGGATCTCTCTTTACTGGCGCGCAATTAGGTGACCAAACCTCTCCTTTGACTGAACTTTCTAGACATTGCCAATAATGTTATCCAATAATATTATTCAGATAATATGAATTATTGCTCCGATAATAAAAAATACTGTGTAATGACAATTATTGAAACAACAGTATATCTTCAAGAGTTTGAATAGTCCTCTCTGATTGTCCGTCCATTTGAGGATGGTATACCAAACTGAATCGTAAATCCGTGCCCATAGCTTTTTGTAAGCTAAACCAAAATCGTGAAGTGAATCTTGGGTCACGATCTAAAACTATGGATACTGGCATGCCATGCAATCTTACAATCTCATTCACGTACATACGAGCAAGGCGTTCAAGGGAATAAGTCTCCCGTATCGACAAGAAATGAGCAGACTTAGTTAATCTATCAACAATAACACAAATCACATCTATGCCTTGAGAAACAGTGGGAAAACCCGAAACGAAATCCATGGTAATGTGTTCCCAATTCCATTTTGGAATCTCAAGTGATTGCAATGGACCCTTAGGCACTTAATGCTTCACTTTTACACGTTGACAAGTTAAACACCTCGAGATAAACTTTGTAATCTCTCTCTTCATATTGTTCCACCAAAATGTATGTCAAAGATCACGATACATTTTGGTACTTCCAGGATGGATTACAAACGGTGTATTATGTGCCTCCGTCATGATCTTGTATGTGACGCCCCCAAAATAGGTACACATCACCTATTCTGAGTCGCCAAATACATGGTACAGAACACAAATACAATATTTAATATACAACAAGAAAGCTGTGAGTTTTAATACAAATATTGTCTTCTAGATAATATCCACTCTCAGAATAAGTCCTCATTACATTTATTGTCACACTATTTAACAGAATAGTGATGACTACTAATACTATTATCTGGACCGTCACTCCATTCCCCAACTAGTCCCAGCTACGTTCTCATTTCCTGAAGAGAACAGTGAAAAAAAAGGTGAGAATAATATTTATTAACATGATACTTCTTTGAAGAGTAAAATTCAAGAATGCTCAGAAGAATATTTTCATGAAAAGATACTGGATAAAGCGCAAATATCAAAGATATTCCACTAATTTCATGGAGTATAGAAGTCAAAACTTTGACCAACTGAGTATAATAAAGAATGGAATAACAAAAGAAATCACCATGCATGCGGTACTTCGCATAGACAGATTATTCCAACAGAATACTAAATAACGGAACCAGGTCAGGCGTAATACGCACCGACAGGATATTCCAACAGAATAATAAAGAATAGAATAACAACAGAAATCACCATGCATGTGGTACTTCGCATAGACAGGTTATTATAACAGAATATTAAATAACGGAATCAGGTCCGGCGTAAAACGCACAGACAGGATATTCCAACAGAATAATAAAGACGAAACCAGGTCCGGCGTAAAATGCACAGACAGGATGTTCCAACAGAATAATAAAGACGGAACCAGATCCGGCGTAAAATGCACAGATAGGATGTTTTAACAAAATAATAAAGACTGAAATAACAACAGAAATCACCTAGTATATGGTAGACCGCGTATACAGGTTATTCCAACAGAAATAATAAAGAATGGAATAACAGAAGTTCTCTTCATGAATATAAAAAAATACCCCTTACCATATAAAGAAGAGTACTCCGATGGTAGGACGGGGATATACTTGAAGAAACTTGCACTACGCTCAAAGCTTTCTTAAACGCTACAGAAATACGCTCAAGATAAAAAAATAATTCTCTCTACAGTTTCTCTCTCTAGATTTTCAGTGAATTCGTAAGAAATAATGAATGAATGAACATCTATTTATAGGAGAATGGAAAGGATACTATTTGCAAAAATCACAGATGCAACAGTAATTATTCGGACGAAGTTTACGTTTTCAACATATCAATCTTTTCTTTTCAAAGTGCTGACCAATGAGAAAAAACCACACATGCCAATTAAAATCTTTAACCAATTAAAATGCACCCTTTATCAATAATATCGCATGACTGACAAGTTTGGCCAAATGAAGTTCAAGTTTGAAAAATTCACCCATATTCTGCCAAAAAGAGCAAGCAATTGTCAATAATTAAGGCCCCCCTCCTATCAAAATCAACCATATATATATATTATACAAAATAATAATATTCCATGACCAAGCTAATATTCCCCGACACAAAGCTGCGCCGTCGTACGAATATTCCCCGACAGTAATAATATTCCACGACCAAGCTAATATTCCCCGACAACAATGAATATTTTATAACCACTTGCATATTTAAAATATTTGCGCATTTTAACCATAACTAACCACATTAATCAAATTAACCCTTACTATTTCAAAATAATAAATAGAGAAAATTCAATTTCATTAATAGTAAGTTGGGATCTTACAACCAGAGCCCAACAACAGATTCTTATCACAATTTCTATTACAATATTCCCCATACGAATTGGTCAACTTTATATGGAACCAATAATCGGTTATTGTAACCCTTATTTGAATTTTGTTCGAGTGTCTAGCCAGTTTACGAATGTAATACAAACAGATGTTGATGTGCTGAACAAAAATTAAAAACAGAATAGCAATCAGAGATAAACAAAGGAAAAATAAAAAAAAACTATAACAGAATAGTAACCAATACATACACATATAATAACCAATATGATTGCTTAAGGTAACCGAAACTAACAAACATATTTATAAAGGTAATAAAAAAACTCACATCATCATCTAGCCACTACCCATGGGTCTTTAGCTTGTAAGACCATATTTTTGAGGAAATTGACACAAACCCAAATCTGAATGAAGGCTCGATTTTGCCATTGTTACCCGGAAATTTATCAATCCTTCAAAACAATAACATATTGGAAAAATAAAAGAAATGATTTTATAACCTATTAAAAAACATAATGCAAATATATTAAACTCTAATATACATACCTTTTCCTGTTATTTAATCCAATCTTAAACCACTACTTAAACAGAACATCTTCACCTTTCGAAGGAATACCCATACAAATATCTGGAAATACTGACATTCATGTGCATAATTGACTAACATCCACATTAGAAGAAGTTGAATCAGTCGAACCGAACTTTGACGTAAAAGGACTCTTCAACACATCACTCTTCGCAGCCGTGCGAACAGGCCTGCTAAGGGGTTTTGCTGCAGATTTCTCAATTTCAACACAATGAAGAAAATACTGGGTTGTTAACACCATCTCATCAAGTATCGACTTGTCTGATTCTTCAATTTTATTACCCTTAAATGTTTTACCATACATGACACAAAAAACAATGACAATAGCAAATTTAAAATACAAAACTTTTGATCAAAATAAACATAAACAATATGGCAAAGTAACTAATACAACATATGAAGATAAATGCTGATGGAAAAAATTACAAACCTCAGTTGGGGTAAAAACAACAATTAATTTTCCACTAGATTGACTTAAAATATCAAAACTAGGAATGTCATTGATCTTTTCAGCCTGTTAAAAAAATAAATAAATATAACACGTTAAAAAATAACATTTTTAAAAAAATGATTAACCTTTTCGTCTTCAAAATGAATATAAACCCCTCTAGGCGTATAAACAACAATCTCTTTCCCATCAGAATTTAAAGTGACATTCTTGCTCTCAATCTATAAAAAAAACAGAATAATAAGCATTTGATTATTAACAATGGAAAAAAAATGAAAAACAAAAATAAATGTCAACCTTTGCATCCTCTTCTTCAAACTTATTTTCAACAACACCACCAACAGGAGGATCAACACTTCCTTTAACATTACCACCATTAACATTCTCACCCAACTCATTATCATCATCATCATCATCATCGTCATCATCAACACCATCATCATCATCACCATCATCAACACCATCATCATCATCATCATCATCATCTTCAACAACAATAAAATCTCTATGTTTGCTATAACTAGACTGACCACATAAATACTTTCTAAACATCTTCTTTATATCCCTATAAATCTGAATTTGAAAGACTTGCAGTTGATCTTTTAATTCAACACTCAAATTATCAATTTCTTTTTTTACCTCCATCACCTTGCCTTCTAAAGGTTTAATACGTGCATCGAAAACTTTTTCCACATCAGAAATAGAAAACCTAATATCTTTAACCTTCCTTGATGATTCAACTTTAAAATCAGAAATTTTGGCTCCACTATCATTTCCATTAAAAAAATGAAAACCCTTAACCCAACTGAACCTTTTCATCCTCCGTCGGAACAAGATTTTGAATAATCAACTAAAACATAATAATAGTAACAAATATACGATGTCAAAAACATTAAATATAAAACATAAACAAAACATTACACAAAAAAATAGTAACCAATAACATATATAAAGGTAACCAAATATAAAGCAAATGGTTACCAATATACCTGACCAGATCCAAAAACAAGGTCATTCAATTTATCATTCTTGGGAGGCTTTCCTATCTCCCTCCATCTAAATAATCTAAACTCTGCAGCATGATCGTCAACACAAAAGTCTCTGACTTTCAAAGTAGGTATTGTTTCAAACAAATAAACTTGAAACAAATAAGGTAATCCATTGAGTTTGTAAGATTTACAGTAACTATCCCTATAAAAATTGTAAATCACCCCACTATGCTTATCCTTCTTTACATGACCCTTAACTGCAAGGGATAGAGAATTCTTTGTTTGTTGAAAAGCAAATTTACCCCATGGATAACTTTCAATATCCCCATAAGATAAAAAGTTAAACAAAGCTTTATCAACATAATTGTCAGATACAGTAGCTAGTATGAAATTAAAAACCAATAAAATATTGGACATCCTGACTGCCTCATCATCATCATAAAAAACAACGCTCCTATATATCCTCCCGATAGTAGAACGGATTACAACCTCATCACCAAAAAACTTCTCCACCATCAAATTTTCAATGTATTTAAAACTATCAATGTCTTCAACTCCTTGCCAATTCAAACCAGAAATCAAACAAAATTCGGGCAATCCAAACCTTATCATTCTCTCACCAAATAGAAACCACAACTCCCCATCATCCCTTTGATAAACTTCCCTAATCGAAGCCTGATGAATTATCTGGGAAAACATCTGCGGCTGCCCAAACTCTAAAAATTTTCCAAAACATGTCAACTTAAATTTATTCAATTGTACCTCAGACAATTTGTTCTTAATAATATTTGGAACCTCCATATCACACCAATAAATCACTTTTACTGAAAAGTTTCGATTATGCTCCTCGTAGAATAGATCCCAAATCTTAAAATGCAAAAAATTACATTAAAAACACATTAACCAAAATAAAAACAACTTTAAAACTTTAAAACTTTAAAACAAAAACTATTAAATAAACAATATCAATGTTAACCAAAATAATTTCAGCAAATGATCATAACCCAAACTAATTAGACCCTTTAATATATAACAAATTATATACTAAACAATTTAGATAATAATAGAAACAACTATTATATTAGCAGTTTCCAAACAATACAATTATACCTAGTAAAGATGGCCCAGGCCCGCGGGCCGGGCCGGCCCTCCCGCCACGGGTTGGGCTTTGGGCTGCATATTTTTAGCCCATAAAAAGTTGGGCCTTTTTGTCCCGCCCATTTTTGGCCCGACCCATGGCCCGTGGCCCGCGACAATTTTTTTTTAACAAAATGTTACTACTTATGGGTTATGAGGCTTGAACACAAAACTAGTAAGTACATAAATAAGAGTTCAAAACTGTTAATGGCATGTCACTGTTATGATCTCAAGAAGAAACCATGTGAAACTATTCTTATGCTCTTCATCTCACATTTTCTTAACAGACAATGACTATGATGGGTCTTTAAGATACTGCTTATGGGTCTTTCATGGGAGGGAATTATTGCAATTTTTTCAACCCTTTTCACAGTTCTCTTTGGAATGATGTTTCAGTTCGATTTTTTTTTTGAACATCAACTTTGCGGTTCTGTTCCTTTTGTTCTTTCTTTTCCAATTAAATATGGTAACTTCCTTTGTTCCAAAATCAAACTTCTTATTTTTAATTGGGCATAACATTCTTTTTGGTGAAACTCTATCTTTAATTATAGTTTGAAATTTTTTGGTAATTAGAATTATTGTTTATTATAAATTATTTTATTATTTGTAATATTTATTATTATTACAATTTTTGCTGTAGCAAGATTTTGTAAAAAAAAATATAGGAAGAAGCCCGCGGGTCGGGCCGGTCCAATCCGGACCACGGGCCTCACTTTAGCAGCCTGCCAAAACCCAGGCCATTTTGGCCCGGCCCGTCGTTGGCCCAGCCCGGGCTCCGCCCGACCCGTTTGCCACCTCTAAATACAATATTGGTAACCAAAAATAAATTAGCAAGTTACCTGTATTATTTAACTCTATATAATAACAATAATATAATGTAGTAACCAAAAATTAATCTAATAGTAATTGAGATTCAAATATAATGAAAACAATGATTTAAACAAGAACAATTTGAACAATCCTTAAAACAACACAAACTCTAATAAAATATAAAATTTTTAACAATTATTACAAAAATCAGTTTCCAAACATATAAATGAAGGTAACCAAACAGCAATTAGCAAGTTACTAACAAAACATAATAAACTTGTATAATCACAGAAATGAAATGTAGGGACCAACCGAGAATATTCTTGTATCAGACACTAAAATATGAATGAAAACAAAAAATTTAGCAACAACAATTTGAACAAAACTTGAAACATAATAAACTATGTTTTAAAAAATACATTCGGAATGGAAACAATAATTTTATCAAACAACAACTTCAACATCAATAATACTACTGAACAACAAAATAAATATACACCAAAACACCACTACGCAGAAAATAAAAACATAAAAAACCAAAAACAAGTAAAATATATATATTCTTAAAAAAAATAACAAACCTTCAAATGTTTCTGCCGAGGAACAATTTTCCGGCTATGAGCCTCAACTTCATCTTCTTTGTCAACTTTTTCGACAGAACCTTCAAAATCGGAATCAACAGAACATTCAAAATCGGAATCAATATACACCAGAGACTTCTTCTTCGTATGTCTCACAATATTCTTATCATCAACATCTGATTTCAACAATAACTTCTTCCCCTGTTTTGAAGACTTTGGAATACTATCCTTCACCATTACAGATAACTTCGAAACCTTCAAATAATAATCATCTAAAACTCTTTTCCTCTTCCTATCATGTTTCTTATCCCCCATTCCCTCCATGCTCTTCCTCGTAGAGACCATCACGAAAAAAGAAAGGAAGAAATCAAAAATGTGGTACCAAAAAATATGAACAACTGGAAAACCTTAAGAATAAACACGAACTGAAGCAAAATACGACAACGACGAAGTAAAAACCAAACGCCGACACCAACAATCAACCAAAAATATCGACAGACACCAGACATAGAAGTAGATAGGTTTGCAAAGAAAGTTCCCAAAACACCAAATAAGGGTTTCCAAAAGAAAAGAGACGGTAAAGAGAAAAAACAAATTTAAAATGAACACGATCCCATAAAAAACGCGAATTCAGTTTTTTTTTTAAAAAAAAACTGAATTGCCATGTTATCAACAAATTAAAAAACATCCCATAAGTAAAGGAAGCATAAATATGTACTAATAATAAAAATAAAATTTTAAAAATATTAACTGTGTAAATATTTAATGAGTGCAATATTGATGTAATTATATTTTAAAATGTAATATAAAATATAATTGTTCTATTTATTTATTTGATTTTTTGCACATTCACATTTTTGGGAGTTCTCCATCCCATAAACAGAAGTAGCCCTTCGGAAATTGGGCAGCCCACAACTTAGCCATTGAGCACAACAAAACATATGATTTGGGTTAATTAAATATTTTAGTATATTTTTAAAAATAATTACAATAATAGTGTATCCATAAAATAATTATAAAAATAATACATTTTATTATATTTATTTACAATGTTAATATAATTAGAATTTCTTAATTTAAGGGATTAGTATTGATAGGCTGACATGACAAATCAATATCCTTTAATTGTGGTCCACAATTATCTCTATTTATCTGTTCCCGTTAATTATTATTTTCTTATTCAAACAGATCTCTCTATTTTTGTTTATCTCTCTTTTTTCTTCATCATCTTTTTTCATATTACTCCCTTCGTCCCAAATTATCTGCTGTTTTAGCAAAAAAAATTTGTCCCACAATATCTGTTTTTTTAAGATTTCAATGCATTTTTTCCATTTGTTTTCCAAATTTGCCCTTTTATCTTAATTGTTGATAATCATTACTCTCATTAATGTCTCTCATCTTTTTTAAACATCCACATTCATGCCTCTCTCTCTCTTTAATTAATAATTGTTTCTCTCTATCTCTCTCTTCAATTAATGTGCTGCTTTCTCTCTCTCTCTTCAATGTTTCTCTCTCTCCAATTATTTAGTTGCTTTTTCTTTCTCTTCAATTAATAAAAAAGTCAGCACAAAGGGTATTTTAGTATTTTTATCATACATATTGGTATCTGTGTGAAACTCTAGAACAGCAAATAATTTGGGACGGAGGGAGTATAAACCAAAGGCGTTGATAGGCGGTGGCTTTGACTTTGTGTTCGGAATCGACGGACAGGTCAAAATTGGTTGATCTGTCGGTTGGAATGGACGGAGAGGTGACTGATAAGGTGAAGGATTGTTCTTTGCCGGTGACTCCATATCTGGAGCTTCCGGGAGAGCTTACCTTATCAGACATGGCTTGGTGTTGTTTTGGTTTCCTTAAGTGAGGTAGTATATTGCAGAGTGTTGGGACTTGTAATTTATATGTAGCGGTTGTCAGTTAGTTTTAATTTTTTAGTTGAAATTGATGGATAATTTCGGATTTCATATATAAAGGATGATATGACCATGTTGTCATGGTGATATTCTAATCTCAATTAATATTTAATATCAAGGTTATCAATTCAGTATTATTAGGTTATCAATTTATTTTAAGTGTGATGTAGTTAGTAGCCAAACTTTCATGCTGTGGGTAGCCAAACTTTCATACCAAATCAATTTAATTTTATTAAGTTACCAATCTATTTTGAATGTGATACAGTTGGTAACCAAACCTTCATGCAGTTGGTTGTCAAACTTTCAGACCAAGGTAACCAATTCATAATGCAGGAGCTAGATTGATTACCTTAGTATAAAGGTTTGGTTACCTTGATATAAAAGTTTGATTACCTTAGTACGAAAGTTTGATTATCAACATTACATTAAACATCACTCTCTTATTTCTCTCTTTCTTATGCAAAAAACAAAATTTGTGCAGTCTTTATATTGTGTCTAGTCTTTAGATATGGTTAACTTGATTGGTAAATAATTTACATGTTCATAGGCCTCATTTAGCACATATTATAAGTCCTATAAAAAATTAATATGTTTATAATTCTAAAATTTTTGGTCCAAAAGTGTACTACCTCAGTTTTAGAGAAAAGACTCCCTTTTTTTTCCCACAAAAAGTTCATTTTAAAATAATAATATAAAGTTCCATAATATTTTTAAGTTTGTACCCATAATTTCATTCATAATCCATGGATTAATTTGAAATAAAAATACAAACTTAATATTAATAAGAGAGTACTATTTTTACTCGGGTTTATGATATTTTCACACGGCCTTATGATAATTTGATGAATTACAATTATATTTAAACACAGGTCAGTTTTATATATTGAGAATTGTTATTTTTCACATACAAAAATTGAAATCTCTCTGTGAGATTTATTAACTATTACAAAACTCGCGGAACTATCATTTTTATATGTGAAAATATATAATAATTCCCTAGTTATATTATGTTATGGTCATACACAAATAAGAAGAAGGAAACACAAGGATAACAATGGCATAGTAACTATGATTCCAGACGCCATGCCGAGTCTGTGTACCGCATTGTACATTAGCGTATTTGCTCCCGTTGTTGCTAATGTCAACCCCATCTCTGTTTGTCCCCACAAGACGAGCGTTGATAAAAACTGCAAAGGGAAATGACATCCATATGTTTCCGAAGGATCTTCTACTTGTATTTTTCCTAAACCTTGAAAGTGACACTCGTTCTCTTTCTGATAATGTTCTTGGAAATAACCATTGAACGCATATGAAACATTCCCTTCGAATGTTAAATTGTTGTAAGATGCTCCGTAATATAATTTTGTGCAATCTGAGCTTTTGCATGCATAATCAAATTGTTCCATCATCAGCTCTGTTTGATTCTCTTTCATTGCTAATTTGTTGTTATAAACACACCACCTTCTTGGCATAGACACAACACCGTGCGCTGGTTCTAGTTGAACATCTTTGCGCCCTTTCATGGTTAAATCCAACTGAATTTTAGGCTTTCCTTTATAGTCATAAAGTCCATAGTGTCTTATTGAGGGACCACGATATGTAATGTCCTTATTATTCTCATCATTTATATTATATATGTAGGCATTAATCGGCCCGGGTCGAAGTGGAGTTCCTTCGTCATTGGCCATTTTCTTGAGAAATCCATTGTAAAACCTTTTAGCTGTTGAAACGTTTGCGTAAATATGTCCATCAGTTGGCCAGCCAACCTGACTAACAATTATTTCCACCTTATCATATCCGTATTTTCGCAGAGCACAAACAAAGGAATCATATACGAAATCGAACACATTTGTGTAAACATGTGTTCCGTCTATGATATTAAAATTCGAGTCATTGTCAAAGAATCCGAAATCAAGAGGATAATCTTTCTCTAGGAGAGTCAAGTGTGGATATATATTCACCACAAAAGGAGCATTGTTAGAATAAAGAATTCCTAATATATTGAGCATACGCTCCTTAACAATGTCATTAAAATCAGCATCAGATGGTTTGGTAATATTGGGTATAAGAACATCTGGAGCATGGGGAATGCTTGTTTTGATTTGGTTGTAGGGCGTAGGTTGCTCCTTCAGATATTTTGTAATTTGAAGGAGCGCGACATCAAAAGCGGATTGATACATGTTAGTATAATTGTCTACTATCGTGTACGGTTCATTTCCAACGAGCAAATACCTGCATATAATCAAATATTTAATTATAAACATGTATGTATAGAACATCTAAACACGAAGATCGATCTTATAATTTAGGGGAAATATCATAATCTTACTTTACGTTTAATCCAAATTCTGTATAAGCCTGAGTGACATTTTCTTTGACATAAGCTTCTGCTTTCGATGGTGTATTAACTAGGTCAATTTCTACATTTGGTATTGTAATCATCAACTCTAATTTGGAGCCGGTGAAAGCTTGAACAACGCCTCTCCTAAAGCTATGCAGTTTCAACTTTGGAACACCATTTGTCAAAAGCATCTCAACCACCATGGAGGGAAGTAACATTACTTTTGTCATTCTTCCCCAATTTAATCCAACTGCAGTCCCTTCAATAAGATTAACACTCGCAAAAAGCATAGAAAATGCCAAAATCAAGGTCGTAAGATGCCCCATCGTCCCCCCCATAAGTATATTAAAATATTGATAGAGAGAGACGATGAGCAAATTACAAGATTTTTGGATGAATGGTATAATTGAATTTAATGAAGGTGGTGCATGGAGAAATGAATGAGTTTACAAGATTTTTCGCTCATGCTATTGATCAAATTTAAATATTTGAGGGACTAGAGAGAAATGAGGAGGGGAAGAGGGATTTATTTTGAGATATGTTAATATTAGCAACAAAAAAAGAAGAAGTCATTTGTATAATTTTTTATTCATCTTAATTGTCTACTTGAGATGATTTTTAATTAGCTATTTTCTAATTGTGGAAACCATTGTTTATTGGAATAGCTATTGTTATGGTAATGCCGAAGAAATAGATTGTTTGTTGGGCTGGGTTAGATTTTTTTTCAAAATATTGCTTTAGTTACCATATATAATACTTGGAGTTTAATTCTTAATTGGATGGACATGAAAACTCGACACGAATGTATTTAAATTTTATTTATTTGTATTTTTATTTATCATTAGGAATCAAAATACAAATAAGTGAAATTTAAATACACTTATGTCCACTTTTCATATCCAATTTCCACGTGCACATAGAGTTTTTCCTCCTAATTTAATATGTAATTTCAAAACACAGGATTTATAGCTAAAAAATAAATGGCATATTCAACAAAAAGACCGACTTTGCTGAATTAAAGTGATCGGAAATAGTAATCTTTTTAAAAATAGTGTTTGGGTCATGATATTTTACATAGTGGGCCGGACTGGTTGAGCCTACTTATTTGGTTATTCTCTTGGGTCATTATTATTGGGTCTTGTTATTAGACTAATTCATTGGATTATCTTGATTGGGTCTTACAAAGTCTTGGGCTGAATTATTGAACCGACCCATCAGATATTTAAATATCTACATCTTTGACCGGTGATGATGACAAAGATATGGCTGACTGATATCTTACATGGCATTAATGAGGATTGGACAGTCGGTCAGCGGTGGACAGAGGGGATGAGATTAACAGGAAAGGTACATGCAGTGGGTAGGGTCAGGAGGGTCAGTGGCACAAGAAACCGAGTCTTGTATTATATCATAAGAAGAAAATCTCCAAGAAAAGGTACGCATACACACAACACACAATTCTAATCTCTCGAACACTAGACATTTTATCCTCCATTGTTAACCCTTGTAACGGTCTATACTGATTCTCACGCCTGAGCTATCCCCCGACGGTCTAGCCGTCAAGCTTTTGGTGTTGACTGTGTTTACAGTGCAGGATCATGGCGTCTTACGTGATTGGGACGCGGCAAAAGATCTTGGCGTTAACATTGGCGCTAGAAGGAGGGCTGTGTTCTAGTGTTCTTGAAGTTTTCAATCACAAATTGTAGCTGCTCTGCGTCGGAATCAATGGTGAAGAAGAGTAGAACAGTTACTTCTAAAGGATAGCTGATGGCTATGACTTCGTCTACACAATGAGTATCTGTCAAGGATTGATTGGGTCCTTCAAAGAGTGCTCATGCTGGTACTGCTTTCAGGCAGGTTTCTGAGGATTCTCGTTCGAGAGCCCAATGTGATGCTAGAAGAAAATTGATTTTTGCTGCCGAGAGAAGACCTGACCATAGTCGGAAAAGGGTAGAAGGCATACTGCTTAGAATCATATACCGAAGTGGTCAGACTGACATACTGATCAAGTTAGAAAGAAGTCTACACTTTAAAGACATGTCTCGAGGCCGTCCTCGGGATCGAAGCAGACCCAACAGCCATTTTTCTGATTGATCGAAGAAGGGTACTCTGCCCTATTGGCCTTCGAGATTATGCTCGAAGCAGAGTAGATGAAGACCCAACAGCCATTTTCCTGATTGATCGAAGAGGGTATTCCGCCCTATTGGTCTTCGAGATTATAGTCGAAGCAGAGTAGATGAAGACCCAACAACCATTTTCCTGATTGATCGAAGAAGGGTATTCCGCCCTATTGGTCTTCGGGATTATGGTCGAAGCAGAGTAGATGAAGACCCAACAACCATTTTCCTGATTGATCGAAGAAGGGTATTCCGCCCTATTGGTCTTTGGGATTATGGTCGAAGCAGAATAGATGAAGACCCAATAGCCATTTTCCTGATTGACTGAAGAAGGGTATTCTGTGAGACCCCAGATTTTATGATTAAATATTTAATTTTCTCGAATTATATTTTTGAAAATTATGGTGTGGATTTGATATAATGTTATAGTTGTGGGTAAAATTTATAAATGTTGCAAAGTACGCAACTTGTTATAAAATATTCGTTTGGTCGGGGAATATTCTTTTTGTCGGGGAATATTCATACGACGGCACAATCATTGGTGGACCCCACAACGGAATTATTGTCGGATTGAGAAAACGACAAAAATACTTTATGAAAATAACGGCGGAGGTGTTACCGTTAAAACTGTTGAACTACTCGGTAGTAAAAGTACAGTAATACGCGTGATTGCATAGTAGCACACAGTATTGATTATTGATGCTTACGTGAAAAGTCATTCAGCTATACTCAATTATTGCTACAGTAATTGCTGCATCATATCTTTTATATTATTGATTCAATTATTGTCACAGTATCATCTGTATAATATGTTATATTATTTAAACAATAATTGAGACGACAAGTTATAATGATTAATAATTGTTGAAAGATTAATTATGTGTTGATTAAAAAATAAAATAATTTATGGTAATTTTTATTCAATCCTTGATGTATATAAAGAGTCTGTTATTAGACGTTGGTGATAAGTTTAATTATTTATGGGGGGCCATATGTCGTCATCTAATAGTCTCTTTCGTAAATAGTAATTACCTTCGTAAATAGTAATTACTTTCGTAAATAGTAATTATCTTCGCAAATAGTAATTACCTTCGTAAATAGTAATTACCTTCGTCAATAGTAGTTACCTTTGTCAATAGTAGTTGTCCCTTCAATATTACCAAGAGTTAATTGCCTCTTCGGTGTTCCAAGGGTTAATTACCCCTTCATAAATAGTAGTTGTCTCTTCAATATTACCAAGAGTCATTTTGACCCTTCGTTAAGACCAAGAGCCACCCTCAGTTTTTCTATAAATAGAAAGCTCATTCCTTCATTATTTCTTACGAATTCACTGAAACTCTAGAGAGAAAGAAGAAAAGTATTTTGCTACTTCACTTATATCCAGTTCTTCTAAGGTAGGGAATATTATTTGTTGTACCCGTAAGGGGTGTTATTCTTTCTTATTCAAAAAGAGAACTGTTGTTATTCCATTTCTTATTATTCTGTTGGAATAACCTGTATACGCGGAATACCCTATACTTGGTGACATTATTCTATTATTCTGTCTTTATTATTCTATCGGAATATCCTGTCTGTGCTATACGCCGGACCTGGTTCCATTTTTATTATTCCGTTTTTATTATTCTGTCGGAATATCATGTCTGTGCTATACGCCGGACCTGGTTCCATCATTTATTATTCCGCATTTATTATTCTGTTGGAACATCCTGTCGGTGTGAATTTCACTTGACCTAGTTCCGTTATTATTATTCTGCGGGAATAACCTGTTTGTGCGGTCTCTATCGCATGCATGGTGATATCTTTTGTTATTGTATTCGGTATTACTCAGCTGGATAAAACTTTGACTTCTATACTCTATGAAATTAGTGGAATATCCTTAATATTTGCGCTTCATCCAGTATCTTTTCATGGAAATATTCTTCTGAGCATTCTTGAATTTTACACCACAAAACAGTATCGTGTTGACAATTTGGACGTTAATAATTCCTGGATAAAATAATTCTTGAACTTATTTTATTGAATTCTTATATCATTGTCATCATCCTCATGTTTATATTTTTTTGAAAGTCATCTATGGCCTGTAGAGCATGGATGGACTTGGTATGATTATGACCAGGGATTATTCGGTGTAATCATGACCGTAATGTTACAAATGATGTGGTAAAAGTCTCATTTGCCGTAGTGCATTGATGGACAGTTGTTCGCATGATCATGACCATTAATGAATACACAAATATTCTTGGCCGTAGTGCATGTATAATTGTGGTCGTGATACTAAAGAATATCCTTGGCCGTAGTGCAGGGGTGATTCGATGATGTGGAATATTTATTAAGCTGAGTCTCAGCTATAACAGTGATGAAAAACCTTTTAAATCATAAAAGATAGTAGATTTTATTTTCTACTTGACTCTTTTAATTGATTGCTGGTTCCGCTGCAGCTAAACTTGATGTTTATTATATTTTATCAGTTTAACACTATTGAAGGCTAATGATAATTTATTCTGCATTATCTTAGTCATAATATTTCTTACTAGGCTAGTTGAGCTCACCCTTTCTTTCACTGTTCTCTTCAGGAAATAAGATTATAGCTGGGACGAGTCGGGGAAAGGAGTAATGGTCCAGAGGATAGCATTAGTAGTCCTCACTATTCTGTGAAGTAGTGTGATAATAATTGTACTGAGGACTCCTTTTGAGTTTGTATAATCTCTAGTAGACAATATTTGTATTCAAACTCACAGTTTATGTTTTGTCGTATTGTACACGACAGTTGTATTAGTAAGTTGTTTTTGAATTCTGTACCATGTATCTGGCGACCCAAGATGGGTGATGTATACCTAATTTTGGGGGCGTCACAGTTGGTATCAGAGCTTAGGGATATGATCCCTGGCTAAGATGTGAGAATAGTACTAGGAGGGGAGAGACGGGGAATTCCTTCACTAGTATGACCTACCTAAGTTTATGTGCTATTTTATTGGTCGGTCAGAATATAGGGATAATATGTTACATGTCAATTAACCTTTTGTTTTGTGGCAGTATCTGAAAATGACATCTGAGAATGTTGAGATACGGAATGAAGCCCATGAGACCGTTGAGACACCTTTAATCACTAACCAAGTTAATGTGATGTTAGACGAATAAGAAATTAGAGATATCTACGTGGTGCGTGAAGAACTAATAGTTGCACCCGAGCTAGTTACAGAGGTAGCAGCTGAGAGTGAGGAAGAAGAGGAAGAAGAGGTACCTGAGGAGAATTTATTAGAGATATTATATGATCAAAATGTAGAATTACAAAATCGTATTCATGAGTTAGAAGAACAGGTTGAAGAACGACGGGCGGTCGTGGAGCAAAGAGATGTAACGATTCAAAATTGTGTTACCCGATATGTGATGCTCGAACAAAATCACGCTTTGGCACAATGTAAGATATTAAAATTGGAATCTGAGAATTCAAATATCAAGGATCAGCTAAAAGAAGAAACAACTGAACGAGTGAGAATGAAGGATGCGTGGGTAAAAGCCGCACGACGTGTTGATATTGTGGAAAGAGATGTCCGATCTATAAAGAGAAGATTTAATGATGACGGGATGACGTCGGTAGCAGCACCAACACTAGCAACAAATTCTAGGGGAGAAGAACGACCGCTAGTTAGATGCTACAGATGCGGAGAGGAGGGACATATAAGGCTAAATTGTTCAAAGCCTTCCAAGGTATGTTTTAGTTGTGGAAAAGACGGTCACATAGCTCGATTTTGTCCTGTAGCGAAATCAAGTCCAGCTGGGACGGGGGCACCAAAGGTGGATACGGACAAAACAAAGTCGGTGATTTCAGGAAGAGCGTTTTTTGACTTCTCATGGAGAGAGTAACCCGAACGAAATTATCATGGGTATGTTAGTCATAAACTCTTGCGAAGTCTATACCGTGTTAGATACTGGTTCTACTCATTCTTTTATTTCACCTAGTTGTATTCAATGTTTGAAGTTAACTCCGAGAAACTTTCGTTACCTCCACTATTTATAAATCTTGTTTGATCGAGACCCAAGATTTACTTCACGATTTTGGGTTAGTTTGCAAAAAGCTATGGGCACAGACTTACGATTTAGCTCGACATATCATCCTCAGACGGACGGACAGTCGGAGAGGACAATTCAAACTCTCGAAGATCTATTAAGACTCTGTGTCCTTGATTTCAAGGGAAGTTGGGACAAGTTCTTACCATTGGTGGAGTTTTCCTACAACAACAGTTATCAAGAAAGTATTGGCGTGGCTCCATTCGAAGCGTTGTATGGAAGAAAGTGTCGTTCTCCAGTATGCTGGGATGAGGTGGGTGAAGCAATGTTGTTGGGACCGGAGTTGGTACAAATGACTACGGAAAAGATTCAAACGATCCGACAACGTATAAAAACCTCACAAAGTCGACCGGAGTTGGTTAACTACTCATCATGCTTTTTGTAAGGTTGTTAGCTTTTATATTCCTAACAAACCTGTTATGCGAATTTAAGCAACCAAACCACTAAAGTCAATCATTGTCATTTCAAGCCATAAATAAAGAGCCCCAGTCCTTTCATTGTTGACTTCCTTATGTGGAATGCACCGAAGCCAGACTTTCCGTAGGAGACGTCGTGAATGACGATGACAAGTTGATAGGTATCAATGTGAAGTGTTATTCATGTAAGACCCCAGTTTTTATAAATAAAGATGAATTTTCATAATTATTATTTTTGAATATTATGGAATAAATTTGATAAAATATATAGTTGTGGGTAATATTAATAAATTTTGCAAAGTACGCAAGTTGTTATAAAATATTCGTTTGGTCGGGGAATATTCTTTTTGTCGGGGAATATTCGTACGACGGCACAATCATTGGTGGACCCCACAACGGAAGTATTATTGTAGTTAGAAAACGACAAAATTATCTTTCTATGAAATAATGGCGGAGGTGTTACCGTTAAAACTGTTGAACTACTCGGTAGTAAAAGTACAGTAATACGCGTTGTTGCATAGTAGCACACGGTATTGATTATTGATGCTTACATGAGAAGTCACTCAGCTATACTCAATTATTGCTACAGTAATTGCTGCATCATAACTCTTATATTATTGATTCAATTATTGTCACAGTATCATCTGTATAATATGTTATATTATCTAAACAATAATTGAGACGACAAGATATAAATGATTAATAATTGTTGAAAGATTAAATATGTGTTGATTAAAAAATAAAATGAATTCTGGTAATTTTTATTCAATCCTTGATGTATATAAAGAGTCTATTATTAGACGTTTGTGGTAAGTTTAATTATTTATGGGGGGGCCATATGTCATCATCTAAGAGTTTCTTTCATAAATAGTAATTACCTTCGTAAATAGTAATTACCTTTGTAAATAGTAATTACCTTCGTAAATAGTAATTACCTTCATAAATAGTAACTACCTTCGTAAATAGTAATTACCTTCGTCAATAGTAATTACCTTCGTAAATAGTAAATACTTTCGTAAATAGTAATAAATCTTCTATAAATAGAGGCCTAGGGCTTCATTATTTGTCACGAATTCGCTCAAGCTATAGAGAGAGAAAGTATAGAGAGAATAAGAGAGAAAGAAGAAGAGTATTCGGTTACTATACTACTGCAGTATTCAATCTCCTAAATAAAGTAAGGGGTGTTATTCTTTCTTCTTGAAGAGAACTTATGTTATTCCATTCTTTGTTATTCTGTTGGAATAACCTGTAAAAGTGGCATACCCTATACATGACCTGTATACGCGGTGTACCCTATACTTGGTGAAATCCTTATGTTATTCCATTTCTTATTATTCTATCGGAATAACCTGTATACGCGGTTTACCCTATACTTGGTGACATTCTTCTATTATTCTGTTGGAATATCCTGTCTGTGTGTTTTACACCGGACCTGGTTCCATTCCTTATTATTCTGTTGGAATATCCTATCTGTGTGTTTTACACCGGATCTGGTTCCGTCTTTATTATTATTCTGTTGGAATATCCTATCTGTGTGTTTTACACCGGATCTGGTTCCGTATTTATTATTATTCTGTTGGAACATCCTGTCGGTGTGAATTTCACCTGACCTGGTTCCGTTATTTATTATTCTGTTGGAATAACCTGCCTGTGCGGTCTATCGCATGCATGGTGATTTCTTTTGTTATTTCATTCTTTATTATACTCGGTTGGTTAAAACTTTAACTTCTATACTCCATGAAATTAGTAGAATATCCTTGATATTTGCGCTTCATCCAGTATCCTTTCATGAAAATATTCTTCTGATCATTCTTGAATTTTACACCACAAAACAGTATCGTGTTGACAATTTGGACGTTAATAATTCCTGGATAAAATAATTCTTGAACTTGTTTTATTGAATTCTTATATCATTGTCATCATCCTCTTATTTATATTTTTGAAAGTCATCTGTGGCCTGTAGAGCATGGATGGACTTGGTATGATTATGACCAGGGATTTTTCGGTGTAATCATGACCGTAATGTTACAAATGATGTAAAAATTAAAAATCCTCATTGGCCCGTAGTGCATTGATGGACAGTTGTTGGCATGATCATGACCACTAATGAATACACAAATATTCTTGGTCGTAGTGCATGAATAATTATGGTCGTGATACTAAAGAATATCCTTGGCCGTAGTGCGAGGGTGATTCGATGATGTGGAATATTTATTAAGCTGAGTCTCAGCTATAACGATGATGAAAAACCTTTTAAATCATAAAAGATAGTAGTTTTTATTTTTTACTTGACTCTTTTAATGGATTGCTGGTTTCGCTGCAGTTAGACTTGATGGTTATTGTATTTTATCAGTTTAACACTGTTGAAGGCTAATGATAATTTATTCTGCATTATCTTAGTCATAATATTTCTTACTGGGCTAGTTGAGCTCACCCTTTCTTTCAATGTTCTCTTCAGGAAATGAGAATATAGCTGGGACGAGTCGGGGAACGGAGTGATGGACCAGAGAATAGTATTAGTAGTCCTCACTATTCTGTTAAATAGTGTGACAATAATTGTATTGAGGACTCCTTTTGAGTTTGTATGATCTCTAGTAGACAATAATTGTATTCAAACTCACAGTTATGTTTTATCGTATTGTACACGACAGTTGTATTAGTAAGTTGTATTTGAATTCTGTACCATGTATCTGGCGACTCAAGATGGGTGATGTATACCTAATTTTGGGGGCGTCACAATTAAAGTCTTGGATGAGGGTCACAATTTTGAATGATATTTCTAGTGTTAATAAATTTTCTGACGTATTCTTGAAGACTTCTTAGCTTACCCCTAGAGTGTGAAATCGATTTTTTTTATTGACCCCAGTACAAAACCCATTTCTTAAACCCTCAAATATTTTTTTCACCTAAAACGAACGTATAACGTGCCAAAGATGTTGGCTCGAGCTGTTGAAGATTACGATCGTACCATGCAATATTTTCGTGGGAAAGCGAACAAGGTAGCTGACGTGTGAGTAGAAGATCGTATGCGTTTACAAGTGCGAATATACGAACTCACGTGAAGATAACGAATATACAAGTAGAATCGACTTTAATCGATAAAGTTAAAGCCGCTCAAACTACACACTCGGAGCTGAAGAATGTGAAGAATTAAGAAGGTTCAAGAGGGCGTTATTCTAGAAGCAAGAATTGACGAATAGAGGAAGTCTAAACGCTTAATTTTATTGGCCCATTTGAAATCCTTGATCAAGTAGGATTTGTGGCTTATAGACTCGTTTTACCGCCAAATATATTGCGTGTTCATAACGTTTTTTTTCGTATCGATGTTACGTAAATATGTGGACGACCCGAACCACATTATTAATTTAGAACCGGACGAGATAGCGGATGATTTAACGTTTGAAGAGATACGTGTTACAATCTTGGATAAGAAGAATCGTATTCAACACTCAAAGGTTATATCTCAAGAGTTAGAATTTGAAGTGAAGTCAAGGTATCCTCATCTGTTCGGCATACCAGGTACGTACGTAAATTTCGAGGGCGAAATTTCTCAAGGAGGGGAGATTGTGAGACCCCAGATTTTATGAATAAATATTTAATTTTCTCGAATTATATTTTTGAAAATTATGGTGTGGATTTGATATAATGTTATAGTTGTGGGTAATATTTATAAATGTTGCAAAGTACGCAACTTGTTATAAAATATTCGTTTGGTCGGGGAATATTCTTTTTGTCGGAGAATATTCGTACGACGGCACAATCATTGGTGGACCCCACAACGGAATTATTGTCGGATTGAGAAAACGACAAAAATACTTTATGAAAATAACGGCGGAGGTGTTACCGTTAAAACTGTTGAACTACTCGGTAGTAAAAGTACAGTAATACGCGTGATTGCATAGTAGCACACGGTATTGATTATTGATGCTTACGTGAAAAGTCATTCAACTATACTCAATTATTGCTACAGTAATTGATGCATCATATCTTTTATATTATTGATTCAATTATTGTCACAATATCATCTGTATAATATGTTATATTATTTAAACAATAATTGAGACGACAAGTTATAATGATTAATAATTGTTGAAAGATTAATTATGTGTTGATTAAAAAATAAAATAATTTCTGATAATTTTTATTCAATCCTTGATGTATATAAAGAGTCTATTATTAGACGTTGGTGATAAGTTTAATTATTTATGGGGGGCCATATGTCGTCATCTAAGAGTCTCTTTCGTAAATAGTAATTACCTTCGTAAATAGTAATTACTTTTGTAAATAGTAATTACTTTCGTAAATAGTAATTACCTTCGTAAATAGTAATTACCTTCGTCAATAGTAGTTACCTTTGTCAATAGCAGTTGTCCCTTCAATATTACCAAGAGTTAATTGCCTCTTCGGTGTTCCAAGGGTTAATTACCCCTTCACAAATAGTAGTTGTCTCTTCAATATTACCAAGAGTCATTTTGACCCTTCGTTAAGACCAAGAGCCACCCTCAATTTTTCTATAAATAGAAAGCTCATTCCTTCCTTATTTCTTACGAATTCACTGAAACTCTAGAGAGAAAGAAGAAAAGTATTCTGCTACTTCACTTATATCCAGTTCTTCTAAGGTAGGGAATATTATTTGTTGTACCCGTAAGGGGTGTTATTCTTTCTTATTCATGAAGAGAACTGTTGTTATTCCATTTCTTATTATTCTGTTGGAATAACCTGTATACGCGGAATACCCTATACTTGGTGACATTCTTCTATTATTCTGTCTTTATTATTCTATCGGAATATCCTGTCTGTGCTATACGCCGGACCTGGTTCCATTTTTATTATTTCGTCTTTATTATTCTGTCAGAATATCCTGTCTGTGCTATACGTCGGACCTGGTTCCATCATTTACTATTCCGCATTTATTATTTTGTTGGAACATCCTGTCGGTGTGAATTTCACCTGACCTGGTTCCGTTATTATTATTCTGCGGGAATAACCTGTTTGTGCGATCTCTATCGCATGCATGGTGATATCTTTTGTTATTGTATTCGGTATTACTCAGTTGGATAAAATTTTGACTTCTATACTCCATGAAATTAGTGGAATATCCTTAATATTTGCGCTTCATCCAGTATCTTTTCATGAAAATATTCTTCTGAGTATTCTTGAATTTTACACCACAAAACAGTATCGTGTTGACAATTTGGACGTTAATAATTCCTAGATAAAATAATTCTTGAACTTGTTTTATTGAATTCTTATATCATTGTCATCATCCTCATGTTTATATTTTTTTGAAAGTCATCTGTGGCCTGTAGAGCATGGATGGACTTGGTATGATTATGACCAGGGATTATTCGGTGTAATTATGACCGTAATGTTACAAATGATGTGGTAAAAGTCTCATTTGTCGTAGTGAATTGATGGACAGTTGTTGACATGATCATGACCATTAATGAATACACAAATATTCTTGGTCGTAGTACATGAATAATTATGGTCGTGATACTAAAGAATATCCTTGGCCGTAGTGCAGGGGTGATTCGATGATGTGGAATAATTATTAAGCTGAGTCTCAGCTATAACAGTGATGAAAAACCTTTTAAATCATAAAAGATAGTAGATTTATTTTCTACTTGACTCTTTTAATGGATTGCTGGTTCCGCTGCAGCTAAACTTGATGTTTATTATATTTTATCAGTTTAACACTATTGAAGGCTAATGATAATTTATTATGCATTATCTTAGTCATAATATTTCTTACTAGGCTAGTTGAGCTCACCCTTTCTTTCACTGTTCTCTTCAGGAAATGAGAATATAGCTGGGACGAGTCGGGGAAAGGAGTAATGGTCCAGAGGATAGCATTAGTAGTCCTCACTATTCTGTGAAGTAGTGTGATAATAATTGTACTGAGGACTCCTTTTGAGTTTGTATAATCTCTAGTAGACAATATTTGTATTCAAACTCACAGTTTATGTTTTGTCGTATTGTACACGACAGTTGTATTAGTAAGTTGTATTTGAATTCTGTACCATGTATCTGGCGACCCAAGATGGGTGATGTATACCTAATTTTGGGGGCGTCACATATTCCGTCCTATTGGTCTTCGGGATTATGGTCGAAGCAGACCCAGAAGCCGCACTCCTGAGAATCCACTGAGGGCACACCGCCCTGTGGATACTTGTCTTCGGATATGCCAGTCTAAAGCTGCTGGTTCTAATGAAAAAGACAAGACTATTTAGAAGAGACTTTGAGAAGGTTTATGTCCAAATCGGCAGAAAGATATTTGTCAATCTTTGGCACGTGGAAAGGGCCGAAGAATGCTAAGACATTCCAGTGGACTTCGGGCTGTGAAGACGCATTCCAAGGAATAAACGACCTATCTTTCTTCGATGCCTTTGTTGGTGAAACCCGCTCCTGCTAAGCTATATTATTTGTATCTGGCAGCTAGTTCGTTGGCAGTGGGAGCAGTTTTGGTGCGAGAAGTTGGAGCTAAGCAGCACCCGGTTTGCCATGTAAGTCATGTCCTTCGGGATGATGAAATAAGCTGAAGATAAGTAGCGAGAAGCTAAAGAGTCCGACACAACCGTTGCGGTACTTCGGCAGAAGCAGGATATTCTTCTTCGGATAATCAGTGAAACCGGTTATTAGGTTCAAATTCAGAGTAGTCGATCACAATGATGACTCCATTACTAATGCCTTGTCAAAATTGGCTATTACCGAAGTGAACACCTTTGCTGATTATGATCTTTGAGAGGTTCACGAAGACATTTGTGGCAATCATTTAGCTGCAAAACTATTGGCCTACAAAGTACTTCAACAGGGATATTCTTGAAAGAACTGGGGATTCAGCACAGAAAGATTTCAGTAGCTCATCTACAATTTATATCGATCTTCTCTCTATTTGGTCCTAAATTCACAATGGTGTAAGGAGGTATGGTCGGACTCGCTGGTCATTCGATGGCAACCTATTTATTTGTTACCCCGTGTGGTAGACAAATCCTATGGTCCTTTTAATATTGTTTTTACCAAGGGTGGTAAATCAATGGGCACTGAAGTAAGGAGGACGGGGTGGACTCGATGACCATTCGATGGTAGCCTCTTCGGCAGGAGTGTCCTTATGGTTTTGTTATACCCTGCGTGATAGACAAATTTTATGGTCCTTTTTAATTTTGATTTACCGCGAGTGGTAAACAAAAGACACTGAAGTAAGGAGGTATGGTCGGACTTGCTGACCATTCGATGGCAGTCTTATTGTCAGGAGTGTCCTTATGAATTTGTTACCCCGTGTGGTAGACAAATTCCATGGCCCTTATAAATTTGTTCTACCCCGAGTGGTAAACAAATGTTCTTATATACGTGTTCTACCCCGAGTGGTAAACAAGATCTTGATGGTGCAAGGAGGATCAGCCGAATTCACCCTATTGACTGATCTGTCTCACACTTTGGTAACGATAAGTATGCATTACTTTATTTTGTTCAAGTGTTGAGTTCGGATTATATTATCATTGTTCTTAACTGTTATATAATTTGCTTGATTATTGACTAACGGTTTAAGATAAGAGGCACTTGCACAGTTTTCAAGTTGATTGATGATCAATTATTGACAAGAAATGTTCACTCAGAAGTAATAAGGCATGAAGTTGATATTTTAATATTAACTGTTCACAACAAGTTAGAATTTTTACAGAAAGTTCTACAGTTAAAGATAAGGAGAGGTCATCTTCAGGCTTCTTCCTTGTCATCGTCACCATCTAAAGAGTCTAGAAGAGATGGATCTATCTTGGCCCGAGCTTTTTCTTGCCTTTACTTTGGCAGATTTCATATCATTTGGCATATATATGGACGATCTCATCGTTCAGCTCGGCGGGTTTTCTGTATTCTGCTTGGATCTCCTTATAAATATCTTCGGTCAGTGGCAGATCCAAGTTCCTAAGGGCCCGATGTTATCGGAGTTCCTTTTCATCCTTTTGACGAAGTGCTATATATCTTGCCTCTTTAGCGTGTATATTGTTATTTTGCTTCGCTAGACTCTAATTAGACTCAGCCAGATCTTCATTCTTCTTTGTCAAAATTTCATTCTTCGGAAGCAGGTCGACATTTATATCTGTGATGACCCGATGTGTGGCCTTGATCGTCTCCAACTCTTTTTTGACCTTGTCGAGATCCTTCTGAAGTCATTCATTGTTGAGAAAAACAATGTCAAGGTTGCTTCTTTCTTTTGCCAACACAGACTTCAGAATGGCTTTCTCCCTTCGGGCGGTATTCTCTTCGGCATTCTCTTCGGCTTCTTTGTATTTGAGACGGAGGTACCCGAAGATAGCGTTTGCTTGTAGATGGTCAATATTAATCAATCAGTTCAAACAGATGGTCAAATACCAACTTCCTTTAGTCTGGTATTTCACTCCTTTACCCATCAGTTCCTTGATGAAATTATTGCCGAACCGATGATAATCAGTGTCGCCACAGCTTCGGGCCTGGATTCAGATTATGATGGTTTTTGTGGCGAAGGTCTGAATTGTTCGGGAGGCGGTGAAATATTTGTTGTTTTATGTTCGGCTGGAGCGGGCTCTATAAATGGACTTCCAATCTTAATTTATGTTGTTATTTGATGTTCATCAGATGGGCTTCGGTAAGCTATATTTTGGGCCTTTATTGACTTTATTATAAATCCTTTTGCCTTGGACCGATGCCATTTATACTCTTTCTCAATGTTATTTATACTCTTTCATTAAACATCCTGTTTAATAAAAGACTGGGGGCAATGTTGGGTCATGATATTTTATATAGTGGGCCGGACTGGTTGGGCCTACTTATTTGGTTATTTTCTTGGGTCATTATTATTGGGCCTTGTTATTAGACTAATTCATTGGATTATCTTGATTGGGTCTTACAAAGTCTTGGGCTGAATTATTGAACCAACCCATCAGATATTTAAATATCTACATCTTTGACTGGTGATGATGACAAAGATATGATTGACTGATATCTTACATGGCATTAATGAGGATTGGACAGTCGGTCAGCGGTGGACAGAGGGGATGGGATTAACAGGAAAGCTACCTGCAGTGGGTAGGGTCAGGAGGGTCAGTGGCACAAGAAACCGAGTCTTGTATTATATCATAGGAAAGAAATCTCCAAGAAAAGGTACGCATACATACAACACACAATTCTAATCTCTCGAACACTAGACATTTTATCCTCCATTGTTAACCCTTGTAACGGCCTGTACTGACTCTCACGCCTGAGCTATCCCCCGACGGTCCAGTCGTCAAGCTTTTGGTGTTGACTGTGTTTACTGTGTATGATCAGGGCATATTACGTGATTGGGACGCGATAAAAGATCTTGGCGTTAACAAATAGAAATAGTAATATTGGATTGGATTGGATACAAAAATAAGAGTTTCCATAATTAGAAGGAAGTTGTAGTATACCTATTTATGTTTATAGCACAATAGTAAGTAGTTGGTAATATTGTATTTTCTTTATTTTCCCAATGTTTAAAAAGAAAAAAAAATACATGACTTGCAGTCTTATTTCTCACAAGTACTTTTTCAATTGTGTAATTTAGACACTATCGATCTAAACTTTGTTATTAAAGATTTTTTGTCAAGACTTTACATTTAAAAATATTTTACAAATTAAAGATTTTTTGTAAAAACTTTGTAATTAAAAATATTTTACAAGTTGCTTGTGCTGAAGCAATTACTATAAGTCAAGCTGATAAATGCTGAGAGAAAGCAATCAAGTATAGTAGCTCATGAACTAGTAGCTCAGTTAGATATTGGATTAATGATGATTGCAGCCTCCTTTAATTGTAAAAGAATATGCAGATGAACAAAAGTTTTTAGGAATAATGTAATTGCTAGACATTCTTTTTTCAACATTTTCATTATAAGAAAAAAATTGGCAAATTGAGTCTACGTATTTTAGGAATAAAATGCTTTCATCCATAAGTAATAAAATATGCAGTTTGTAATTTTAATATTTTTACAAATTCCTCTCATAAGAGCTCACGTGGGTCTATTTACTATTTATGTGAGGGAGACCGTGTGAAACTATCATTTTTTACTTGTATAATATTAATTCTATTTTTTCTTCTATTGTACTCTAAATTCAAGTTTTGCAGGAAAAAAAAGAAGAAGAAGAGAGGTTAAACAAGAAAAAAAATGTAAGATCAAACCTATATTAGTATTAATTAAGGAAGAGTAAAAAGTTGGTGTCTTTTGGACGCTTTGATTTGTCAAAACAAGGATATTTTGTTCCATAACTTTTAAATCAGTTATCATTAATTACATGAGAGTTTTTAAATTCAATGAGAAAGGTATATTTATTATTTTTATCTATTTTTTACTAATATTGTATTTTTCAAGGTCAATATATTTATTATGAAGAGAACTTACTATTAGATGATTTACATATTTAATACACGGACAATTTATTATTAGATTATTTACATATTTAACACATGATTCCTATTTTTTGTGCATAATTTTTCGTTTATGATTTGTTCACATAGTATTATAATAAACTTTTTTTATTTGATTTTTGGCACGTTCACATTTTTTGGAAATGGTCCAGCCCATAATATCATTATCATGTTTCAGACATTAATTTAAAATAAAAATACAATCTTAATATACAAAAAATTGCAAACAATACTGTTTTTGTCGAAATAATATAAAAGTTTTATTATCAGTAACCTCGTTACAATTACATTTAAACCCATCGAACAGTTTTATTTAGTTGATGATGATAGTCAACGTATTGTTATACACCAATAACCAGAAAAATTAAGGATAATAATAATGGCATAATTACTATTATCATTCCAGACGCCATGCCGCGATTCTCCACCGCATTGGATATTAGTGAATTTGCTCCAGTTGCCGCTAATGTCAACCCCATCTCTGTTTGTCCCCAACCGATAATGGTGGATATAAATTGCAAAGGGAACTGACATCCATATTTTTCCGAAGGATCTTCTAGGTGTATTTCTCCTAACCCTTTAAAGTTGCACTCCATCTCTTTCTGATTACGTACTTGGAAATAATTATTGAACGCATACGAAACATTCCCTTCGAATGTTAAATTGTTGTAAGATGCTCCGTAATATAATTTTGAGCAATCTGAGTTTTTGCATGCATAATCAAATTGTTCTAACATCAGCTCTGTATGATTCTTTGTCATTGCTTTGTTGTTATAAACGCACCACCTTCTTGGCATAGAAATAACACCGTGCGCTGGTTCTAGTTTAACATCCTTGCGCCCTTCCATGGATAAATCCAAGTTATATTTAGGATTTCCTTTATAGTCATAAATTCCATAATGTCTTATTGAGGGACCACGATATGTAATGTCCCTATTATTCTCATCAATTAAATTATACAAGTAGGCTTCAATTGGCCCCGGTCGAAGTGGAGTTCCTTCGTCGTTGGCCATTTTCTTGAGAAATCCGTTGTGAAACCTTAGAGCGGTTGAAACATTTGCGTAAATATGTCCGTCAGATGGCCAACCAACCTGACTAACAATTATTTCCATCTTATCATATCCGTATTTTCGTATAGCGCATACAAATGAATCATATACCAAATCGAACACATTTGTGTAAATATTAGCTCCATCCGTGATTTTAAAATCCGAGTCATTGTCAAAGAATGCGAAATCAAGAGGATAACCTTTCTCTACGAGGGTCAAGTGTGGATATATGTTCACCGTAAAAGGAGCATTGCTAGAATCAAGAATTTCTAATATACTCAGCATACGCTCCTTAACAATGTCATTAAAATCAGCGTCAGATGGTTTGGTAATATTGGATATAAGAACATCCGGAGCATGGGGAATGCTTGCTTTGATTTGGTTATAGGGGTAAGGTTGGTCCTTGAGATATCTTGTAACGTGAAGGAGCGCGGGAACAAAAAAGAACTGATATGCGTTAGTAAAATTATCTGTAATGGTGTACGGTTCATTTCCAATCAACAAATACCTGCACATATATAATTAATGCAATAACCCGAAATTAACAAAATATAGAAAGTAATAGATATTAATTATTAATGCACACGAACCAAAAAAAATATGCATGTTTACACCTAATAAACATGAAGATCTAGCTTATAAGGGGAAATATCGTAATCTTACTTGACGTTTAAATCAAATTCTTTATAAGTCTGAGTGACATTTTGTTTAACATAAGCTTCAGCTCTCCATGGTTGATTTACAGCGCCAACTTCTACATTTGGTATAGTTATCATCATCTCTAAATTGGAGCCGGTGAAAGCTTGAACAACGGCTCTATTAAAGCTATGTAGTTTCATCTTTCGGATACCATTTGCCAGAAACATATCAACCACTAAAGCGGGAAGTAGGATTACTCTTGACATTCTTCCATAATTTACTCCAACTACAGCCCCTTCAGTAAGTTTGATCGTCACTAAAAGCATGGAACATGCCAAAATCAAGATCTTAAGATTCCCCATATATTGTAGTCGATATGAGTAAATTACAGGATTTTTGGCTGAATGAATGAATGAATTAAATTCACGTGGATCAAATTTATAGATTTAAATGAAGGGAAGAAACATATATTTTGAGATATTTTAATTTTAGCAATAAATACAACCCATTCATATAATTTTATTTTGCATTCATCTTGTCTATTTGATGATTTTTAATCAGCTATGTACTGGAATGGCTATTGTTACAATAACGTCAAAGAAATAGATGGTATATTGTGTTAATTTTAGCAAAATTTTTAAAGTATTGGTCTAGTAACCGTTAATACTTGGAGTTTAATTCCTAATTTAGTATGTAATTTCACAGCATAATATTTATGACTAAAAATGGCACATTCAAATAGAAGACTTTGCTAATTAAAGTGATTGGAAATAGTTCTTTTTAAAAATGTAAAAAAAAAAGAAGAAAAAGAAAATGGCACTAAGCTAGTAGATGGTATATAACGTCAAAGAAATAGATGGTGTATTGTGTTAATTTTAGCAAGATTTTTTAAGTATTGGTCTGGTAATTGTTAATACTTGGGAGTTTAATTCCTTATTTAGTATGTAATTTCAAAGCACAATATCTATGACTAAAAATGGCACATTCATATAAAATACTTTGCTAAATTAAAGTGATTGGAAATAGTTCTTTTTAAAAATTAAAAGAAGAAGAAGAAATACTATCTGTACACCAAAATTAGAGATAAATTTATTCTTTTTGGAGTCAATTCGCTAAATTTTAAAATTCAAAAATGATATAATTTTGTTCAATTTTTGAAAACAACGAATATGATAATTAATAATAGTACTTTACAGTTAGTTTATAATTGTTATATTTGTTTGTATTAAAATTAAATAACTTCATATTAGTTTTGAATTTTTTTAGAATTTCTCAAATTAATTTTAAAAGTCAAAATGTATCTTTAATTTTGAAATAGATGGAATAGTATTCTTGAATTGGATACAAAAATAAGAGTTTCAATAATTAGAAGGAATTTGTAATATACCTATTTATGTTTATAGCATAATAGTATTAGTCGGTTATATTATATTTGTTGGGTTACTTTTTGAATCTTATTAAGAAAAAAATTGTTACTAAAGGAGAATCCTATTTTTAATAAGAATGTTATTTTGGAAAGAAAATTATTTTTAGGAAGAATTTTATTTTGAAAATGTTCTATTTTGAATAGAAAGAGGAAAGTTATTGGTATTTATGGATAGTCTTATGTTTAGTTGTTGACGTGTACAACAACCAAAATTCATGTAACATCCTGATTGTCGTGAGAGGGAGTGCGAGTGGATTTTAAGTTTATGTGAGGGAAAAGGTTTCTGCAATTTTTTTTATTTTGTGCAAAATAATGTAACTTGGGAATGAGAGTTTTGGGCCTTGTACTCCCTCCATCTCAAAATATTTAAAGTTTTAAGAGTTTTTTTTTAAAAATATTTGACGTTCTACCATTCTAAAATTTTTTTACCATTTATTTTGTTTCTTTGCCCTTCCTTCTCCACCACTATTAATGCGTTTCTTCTTCTTCTTCAATACTCACACGGAATAAACTCTTTTTCCTCTACAATACCCACTTTAATGAAGAAAATCTGAGAATCCATCTCCGGCGATCGGTTCACGCAGAAGCCAGATCCGAAGAAGATGAAGAGAAGAGATGGCCGTACGAAGAAGAAGAGATGGATGATCGGTCCACGCAGAAGCCAGATCCGAAGAAGATGAAGAGAAGAGATGGCCGTACGGAGAAGAGATGGGCGAACTCGATGGCCGTACGAAGGCTGTGGTGGTCAGATCTCGGTCAAATCCGGCTGATAAGAGGAGAGATGAAGAAGAAGAGTTGAGAATGGAGTATATAGTAAGAATGTATACAAACAGAGCAATGGTAGAATGACCCAAATCTTTTAAGTCCAAATTACCAGAAAATATTTTGAAAGTTTGTACTATATAATTACAGTGCAACACTTTAAAGCATTCTCAGTCAATTTGGGTGCAAAATTTTAAGCACTACAGAAAGAAAGAGGGATGGAAATTAAAGAGGAAAATTAGACATACGGATGATATCATTAAGCTGGATCCGACTGATAAGAGAAGAGATGAAGAAGAAGAAGAAGAAGAAGAGTTGGATCCGGCTGATGAGGAGATGGAGAAGAAGAGTTGAGAATGGTCAGATCTGGTCGGATGAGATAAAGTATTAATTAAGGGTAAAATAGGAAAATTGTATCTATTCTTAATATGTGTGAAAATATGTAGAACGTCAAATATTTTGGGATGGAGGGAGTATTATATATTGTGTATCCTCAGGTTTTAAGGCGTAAAATTTAATAGGCATTTGTACCTCATTATTGTTAATATAGTGTTATAGTAGAGATTCGGAGTTTGACACATAATTCTTCTCATTTAAAGGTTTTTGTGTTGCATTATATTTGTTTACTTATTGTTTGGTTTACATTGACATAATGGTAACAATATTTTCTTCATTTTTTTGGTGTTCAAAAAGAAAATTAAATTAAAAGTTAACAATTTAATTTTTCTCCAACTATAATAAGAAATGAAAAATCAAAATTCCATTTGAACTCTAAATCCACCTTGAAAAGTTCAAGTTGCATTTCCAACCGATATAAAATTATTTCTTACGATTTAATATGGAGCTTCCATTAATATACACTCGTCTTGCAAAGCCGACGTACTCATCTTTTTCACCTATCAGTATTCTAGCGATCCAAGACTAGTCATCCTAACTGAACCAAAAGGCGGTCGATTCAGATAACTCAGAAAGAAAGAGGATGTACTGTACAATCAAAGTAAAATATTTTATAATACTAGCTGGGTCCCGTGCCTCCGGCACTGTATGTGCAGTGAGATTTATCTCAAACTTAAAACGGTCCAGATGATTTATTAAGTGAGCGGGAAATTCAAAATCATTATTAGATAGATTAGATAGATAGATGTATTTTATTAGATAGATGTATGGACGGTGGGATTTATCTCAAACTTTGGACGGCCCAGATGATTTATTGAGTGAGCGGGAAATTCAAAATTATTTGTATTTTATTAGATAGATTTTATAATATTTTATAGTTGTGATTAAAAAAGTCGATTCAGATAATTTTTTTTATAATATTTTATATTTTTGGGTATATATATATATACACTATATTACAATAAAAATATAATAAATAATAATATATGGTATATATATACACTATATTGACTCATAATAGACTTTTTTAATCACAACTATTCATAAGTAAAATATTCATAAATTAAATTATTATTTAATTTAAAATATTATAGAGAGATATATATTGAAAGGATATGAGTCATATATAATTAAAATTTGATTAATAAAATTATAAATTTTTAATTTGACCCTGTATAATAGAAAATTTATATCACATTTTAGGATTATGGGGATTTTTTGTCCGGCCAATGTAATAGGGATTAAAAGATGCCCCATTAGAGGTTGTTCGAAAATAACTTATAAATTCATCAAATCACTTAGACGTTGTTTATTACTTTGGAAATAATTTAGTTTTTAACTTATAAATTATTATTGATAAATAACAAATTTTAACTTCTCAAAAAATAATTTATAAATATTTTTAAAATAAATAAATTTGACTAAATATAAAGACACTTTTACCCTTATTTTAATCATTTTTATATCTTAATTAAACTTATAAGTTATTTTAGTCAAACATCTTCATATTTTATTATAATTTTATTTCTAACTTATTAATCAAAATAATATCAAACACTTTTATTTATAAATCACGGCTTAAAATAATTTATAAATCATTTTAAGTTTAAACTTATAAATCATTTTAAAATAAATAAGACATTCACGAACAACATACTTTTAGATTGCATGTACACAAAAACATAAAAACTTTTTTTTCTCATAAAAAAAAAAGAAAATAAAAATGGAACAAGCCTCTGTTCTAAAATTACAAATACAATTTAAATTTTAAAATCAAACGACGATATATTAAACTTCAAATTATTATAAAAATATTTAATTTTAATTAATACAATAATTATAATTATATAATATATAACAAAAACTATATCAATCATTACAAAAAATTCATTCTAAATTTTAAAGTTATTTTTTAAAAAAGTCACATTTTTTAAAATACAATAATTTAGTAATTAAACACATCATTCACTATTACACTATTACAAAATCAATTAAATATAAACTCACAAACAAACCTCACATAAAAATAAAATTTCACACTAAAAAAAATAAATTCAGAGAATTAATCTAAAAAGTCATAACTCAACCACCAAATCTTAAATATCCGTTAAGTTAATGAATAGAATGAGTAAAATGAAAAAGAAATTAAACAGCAAAAACAAACTTTATTTACATATCCAAGACAATATGTTGAAATGAGGCGAGAGTTGTTTCTATATACATATACATATCCTTAGCATATTGGGGTATATATATATAAGAAAAAATGAATGAAACCTTGAGTAAAAATTACCCAACTATGTATCTAGTATCTATGTTGAGTGTTGATGTTGTACTAGTAATCGCCTGGAACAGAAAGAACAAAAGTATTTGCGCTTGTTGTTGAAAAACAAGGGAACAAAACATAGCCTCCAGTTGCTTTCTATATCCATAGCTTGAATCATCCCTCCGCAATACGGACACGCACCTGGAGCTGCCTGCCTTCCCACCACCCTCTCATCTTTATCGCATACAAATACCAAGCACATCTTATTATTCGATCTATTTTCTCATCTGACCACTATTCTGAGCTTTTATTATTATACATATACAGACACACAGATATAGATACTGATACACAGATAGTCTTATATTTATACACGGAAGAAGACTGGGTTTTTGAGAAAGAGAGAGCTTGGAAAAATCTAACCGTCTCTGGAATCGTCCTGATGGACCATAATCCAGAAGATTCCAAACCCACTTGGCCTTGGGAAGAAAAGATAAGGAAATGATGTCAAAAATAAAAAGAGGTAATCAAACACTACTTTGTTAATTTTTTTTTTAAAAAAATCTTTCGACTTTATATTTTTTGTTCTTTTAATATAATTAGTTTTGGGAGTATTATTTCTGATGATGCACAAAATGGATTTAATGCAATCACCAATCAAATAATTATAAAACAGTAGTTAAAGTAAGAAATAAGACAAGTATTAAAGTGGTTCGGTCAAGTTGACCTAGTCCACTGTTGAATGGCTATGGCAGCCTGACACTTTATATTATATGCATTAGAGAGAATACAAGGAGCATAAGCTTTTTAGATACAAAAGTGAGTTCTCCTCTAGTGATGGTAAGACATTCTATTTATAGCAAGCAGTGACGGTTTTGGGGTGAGCACGCAACCACTACCTTAGTGGAGCTCCCAACTTTCTTGTAGCGTGCAATGTGATGTACGTGCTTTCCGTGAGGTCCGGAGACGAGGGGACGAAGCTTGACCACTTCATGATGTGGGCGTGCCCAATTAACCCGACTATGAGGAATCACGTTTATTGGGCTCGTCGGGCTCTTTGAGTTTGGGCCTATCATACGAATCTATGAGACGGGCTGGAGTACGAGACCTGTGGAATGGACCGTATCCTTATACTAGACCCCATCATTTGCCCCCCAATGCCCTGCGTCCAACAGAACTTGGATAGGAGGGCATTCGGCTAAATTTTGAATTTCCAACAAAATTAGAAAAAACTTCAAGGGGCCAAAGCATGAACTTCGATATATTACGGGCATACGGTCGTTTTGATATATTACGGGCCCCGATCGGAGTTACGAGCCAAAAGTTATGACT